>OZ024720.1:47103626-47438626 GCA_964016875.1 Fallopia convolvulus | reverse complement strand
AACCAGCCTTGTTTGTTGTCATTACATGCTTGTTGTTGGCTACGGTGCTAGGATACGGGAACGACACCAAGACGAGACATCTTGTGTTGTTGTTTAAGTCTCTTGAAATTTTTTGTTGAATAATCAGAAAAACCTTGCCGGCGGCGAAAGCTAATAAGGGGCCAGGCATAGAAAGAAAGATTAAAGACTAGAAAAACCTTGCCCGGCGGCGTAAAGCTAATAAGGGGTCGGGCACGGAAAGAGTAGTCATCTTGTAGTGCCTAGCAAAGGCCTACAAAGAGTAGTCGTCTAGTAGTGCCTAGCAAAGGCCTGCTCGAAACAAAAAAAAAAAAATTAATTAATTTGTAATACTTGGTGTTGAGTCTTGGTGGTTTAGTAGCTTCCTAGCATTGTTTTCCTAAGCAAGTGTGTGGTGAATTCTCTCTTTGTTGCCTTTGTTGTTTTTGCCTACTTGAAATTTGTCGGATTTTCATCTCGGGCAAGTCTTGGTGATTAATTCGTGTGACCTCTATACCTTGATCTTTTCCTTGTTTTTACGATGACAAGTGTAGGTGATGACAAGAATAAGGAACAAGTTGAGGAGACGTCCACTAGTTCGGTGGCTGCCATGTTGCAAAACATGCAACAATCCTTGCAACAATCCATTGAGGCTTTGGGAACTAGGTTGACTGATTTGGAGAGCCAAGTGCGAGGCCAAGATGATAGAGCACGGGTGTCTCAAACGGGGGCTCTACCAAGTGTGCTACAAAGCGCTAACCAAGGGGAGTCGTTACAAGAGGAGGCCTCTACTTCTTACTTGCCAAACTCGGAGGCGCAAGCATCCATCGGTGTGAGCACCTCCATGGGGATTATGCCTCCTTACATTCCTCCGACGAGCTTCTACAATCCACACTTTGTGGCCAATTCCGGGGTAAGGCGTTCATTTGCTACATTTCCTAATAATATTCCTATTAGTGCTACTAAGTTGTCAGGTTATGGAGCGCCGAGCTATCAAGAGGTCAATCCTGCAACGGCTACTCAACCCCCACCTCTCTTGCATCTCCCAAGGCGCGGCCAACCTCCTAGAGGGCCGGTCAATGGTGGTGCCGGGCAGCCTTGGCATGGTGCGCCGGTGCAACAAGAAGAGCGGCCCCGGGATCCCCATTACGGCATCAAGCTGAACGTGCCGACGTTTTCGGGAACTTTCGACGCCGATGCCTGTCTTGATTGGCTTGCCAAGGTGGAGTCAATCTTTGA
Organism: Fallopia convolvulus; assembly: GCA_964016875.1. NCBI lineage: Eukaryota > Viridiplantae > Streptophyta > Magnoliopsida > Caryophyllales > Polygonaceae > Fallopia > Fallopia convolvulus. Next base: position 47,437,390 of record OZ024720.1, on the reverse strand, counting down.
CTTCTATGGCTATGATGATGCGAGGCGGGTGGCCATGGCGGCCATACACTTCACCGACTTTGCTTACCAATGGTGGCTCGAGGACAAGGCTTTGAGGAGAGCATGTCGGATGCCTCAACTTAACACATGGCAAGATCTAAGAGAGGCCTTAGAAGAGAGGTTCGTGCCTCAAGATTACACGGAGCGCATCCATGCCAAGTTGGAGCAAGTGCGTCAAGGAAACCGGACTCCCGATGAGTTCTACAACGAGCTGCGTATGCTCATCTTCCGTTCCCGAGTACAATTTCCCGACGGGTATGTCATCTCTAAATTTGTCAATGGGTTAAATTTGGAACCAAAAATTGTGGTGAGTATGCAGCATTTTAGTAGGGGTACCGATATTGAGCAAGTGCTTCATTATACCAACCATATCTACAAGCAACTTGCTCAACGGCGTTCGAGTTCAACCACTTCTCGAACGTGGCAGCCTTCATCCACGGCTCCTAAGGCACCACCAACTCAGTTTAGGAAGCCGGAAATAAGGAAGGACTCGACTCCTCAACCGAGGAAAGAGTTTCCCCCACGTCCTCGGCAAGAAGGCGGTGTGAAGGCGAGCGACGTGAAGTGTTTCAAGTGCCTTGGACATGGGCATTATGCTCGGGATTGTCCCAACGAACAGAAGGTTCTTCTTAACTCCCAAGGGGAGTATGAGTATGAGGAAGAAGGGGCTGCGGAAGAGGAAGAAGAGATCCCCGAGGTTGAGGAAGACGGCCTCCATGTCACCGCCGAGGAGGGTGAGTGCTTCGTCGTACAACAGACGCTTTTCATGACGGAGAACACCACCACACCTAGCCAACGAGAGGTTATCTTTCACACTCGATGCAAAATTATGGATAAGGTATGTAGTGTGATTATCGATAGCGGGTCTTGTTGTAATATTATTAGTCAAGAGGTGGTGGATCGCTTTTCCTTGAAAACTACTTTCCATCCTTTACCTTATCCTCTATGTTGGTTGAATTCTAATGCCCCGATCCAAGTCAAGGAAAGCGATCGTATTTGCTTTTCTATAGGGCCTTACAAGGATGAGGTGGAGTGTGATGTGGTGCCGATGACCGCTTGTCATCTTCTTTTGGGGCGCCCTTGGCAATATGATAAGGGAGCTATTCATAATGGAGTCTCCAACGAGTATCACTTTCAAATAGAGGGAAAGAAGGTTGTTGGGACGTTGTTGGGACCTCTGGTTCTAAGCAACGGATCAACGATTCACTTCTCTTTAAGTTTTGATAATGACAAACACCATAGGGAACTAATGTGGTTTGTTCAAGTATTTCTAAGGAACACAGGTACAGCCAAGAACTCCTATGAATGACAAAGCCACTGCTAGCCACAATGAAGAGTTTCCATCAAGGGAACTTTGAAGAGGAAAGTTCCCATGAAGTGGGAACTCCTAGAAACAAACAAGAAAACACAAGCTTACAACGATGAAGAGTTTCCATCAAGGGAACTCTGAAGAAGTCAGTTCCCATGAAATGGGAACTCACATGTGAAGACAACGACCGTTCAGCGCAGATCGCGGGATTCTGTCTCAGACAGCCAGATGGAACAGTCTGAGGATCAGACTGTCATGCTTCATCCAACGGTCCGATTGATTCAAGAAGTTGACCTAGTTCAAACCAAAGTCACATGTGAAGAAAGTACAACTTGGGCATCAAGCAAAGGGCATTTTGGACACAAACGAAAGATGCGACTGCCCAAGACAAATGGACTATAAAGCCAAATGAATAGTACTCGGTCTGAGTACTTCTCCCAGAACTTACAAACACCCACATCAGAGAAAAGAAAGAAAAGGAAGAGAAGTCCCCGACGGCGAGTGTGTGATCTCGACGACGGTGAAGCTGAAGTTCCCTGGAGCAAGGGAACTAAGAAGTCAGCGTAAGGTTTGAGTTACTTGTGTTTTGCTGTTGTGAGCTTAGGAACTCAGTTGAGAGGATTTACTAGTGTTGCTAGAGTTAGGAAGAACTTGTAGGAACAGAGAAGTGTAAATCCGGCTGTGTAACTAAGGAACAAAGCAATCAATATAAGTAAGTCATTCAAAATCCTCCAAGCGGAGGTAGAGGTTTACCCATACAACTAGTTGGTTGTAGTGGGGTTCCTCTATAAAGGAACTGTCCCTTTAACTGTTTTTATTACTTGCGATTACTTACTTCCGCTGCCTTGGGAACAGCTTAATTGCCAGTTCCCAAGCTCACTGCTAACCGATTACGATCAAACAAAGGTGATGTTGCACCCGATGACCCCCCATGAAATCATGTTGGACCACGCAGCGAAGGAGCAAAGGAAGAAGCATGCGCTTCGAGAGGGAAATAAGGACAAGAAGCTAGCTCTAGGCGGCCCTTCTACGCCCTTGCTTTTGGCCAAACCGAAGGAGATTCTTCATACTTTCAAGGGAAGTGGCGTTTGCGTTTTACTTGTTTTTCAAGAATCTTATTTGTATTCCCAAGAATTAGTTGATCTTCCTCCTTCCATATCTACTCTTTTGCAGGACTTTGAGGAGCTTTTCCAAGAAGAGGTGCCACCGGGACTACCACCGCTTAGGGGAATCGAGCATCAAATCGACTTTGTCCCCGGTGCCACTCTACCGAACCGTCCAGCCTATCGAGCCAATCCGGAGGAAACTAAGGAGCTTCAACGGCAAGTCCAAGAGCTCCTTGATAAGTGATATGTGCGTGAGAGCCTCAGCCCGTGTGCCGTGCCCATCATTCTTGTGCCTAAGAAGGACGGCAAATGGAGGATGTGCGTTGATTGTCGAGCGATCAACAATATTACTATCAAGTATCGTCACCCGATTCCGAGACTTGAGGATATGCTTGACGAGCTGCATGGGGCGAGTCTCTTCTCCAAAATTGATCTCAAGAGCGGATATCATCAAATAAGGATGAAGGAGGGAGATGAATGGAAGACGGCGTTCAAAACCATGCAAGGCCTATACGATTGGTTGGTTATGCCTTTCGGATTAACCAACGCTCCGAGCACTTTCATGCGCTTGATGAACCATGTCCTCCGCCCTTTTATTGGTAAGTTTGTGGTTGTATACTTTGATGATATTTTGATTTATATCCACGATTTATCATCCCATGTCGAGCACCTTAGGCAAGTGCTTGAAGCTTTGAAACGGGAACGCCTATTTGCTAACTTCAAGAAGTGCCACTTTTGTTCGGATCACGTGGTATTTCTTGGTTTTTTTGTGAGTAGGAATGGACTTCAAGTAGATGAAGAGAAGGTGAAGGCGATTCAAGAATGGCCAACACCGACAACTATGACACAAGTCCGGAGTTTCCTTGGCCTAGCCGGTTTCTACCGCCGGTTTGTTCGTGATTTTAGTACCTTGGCTGCGCCTTTGACCTTCCTCAACAAGAAGAATGTTCCATTTATGTGGGGAGAGGCGCAAGAAGAGGCCTTTGCAGCCCTTAAGGCTAAGTTGACACAAGCGCCGTTATTAGCTCTTCCCGACTTTGGCAAGATGTTCGAGATTGAGTGTGATGCGTCGGGAATCGGGCTCGATGGTGTGCTTATGCAAGAGGGACGTCCCATAGCCTATTATAGTGAGAAGCTTGGGGGTTCCGAGCTCAAGTACCCCACGTACGACAAAGAGCTACTTGCTCTTGTTCGAGTGCTAAGGGTGTGGAAGCACTATCTCTTGCCTCGGGAGTTTGTTATCCCTTCCGATCATGAGGCGTTGAAGTACTTGAGAGGGCAAGCAAAACTGAATCGGAGGCATTCCAAATGGGTTGAGTTCATTGAATCCTTTCCCTATGTCATCAAGCATAAGAAAGGCAAGGACAACGTCGTCGCCGACGCGTTGTCCCGGAGGTACCCTCTTTTATCCTTACTAGATGCACGATTGCTTGGATTTTCTTTCATGAAGGAGTTGTATGCTCATGATGCTGAGTTTAGTGATATTTTTAATTCTTGTTTGAAGGGGGGAAGTCGGGATCAATTTTATTTGCATGATGGGTTTCTTTTTAAGGGAACTCGCTTGTGTGTGCCTAGTGGTTCAGTTAGGCGTTTGCTTGTCCAAGAGGCCCATGGTGGCGGCCTCATGGGAAATTTTGGTGTCATGAAAACTTTGCATATGCTTAGGGAACATTTCTATTGGCCTCACATGCTTAGGTCGGTAGAGAACTTTTGTGCTTCATGTGCTACATGTGTGCGTGCAAAGTCTAAAGTGCACCCTCACGGTTTGTATACCCATTTGCCTATTCCTAGTGCCCCATGGGAGGATATTTCTATGGACTTTGTTTTGGGGTTTCCTAGGACAAAAAGGGGTAGGGACTCTATTTTTGTGGTGGTAGATAGATTTTCTAAGATGGCACATTTTATTGCTTGCCACAAAACCGATGATGCTGTTAATGTTGCCACTTTGTTCTTTGATAATGTGGTTCGGTTGCATGGGGTCCCTAAATCTATTGCTTCTGACCGTGATGTTAAATTTCTAAGTTTCTTTTGGAAGACACTTTGGTCCAAGCTTGGAACCAAGCTCTTATTCTCTACTACTTGCCACCCGCAAACGGATGGGCAAACCGAGGTCGTTAATCGTACCCTTGGTGCCTTGTTGCGTTCTATTTGGAAAACTAATTTGCGCAGGTGGGAAGAGTGTCTTGCTTTCATTGAGTTTGCTTACAATAGGTCCATTCATTCCGCTACAAAGAAGACGCCTTTTGAGGTGGTGTATGGGCGCAATCCCGTTACACCACTTGATTTAGCGCCTTATGCTATGTCCGATCGAGAGAGTCGTGAAGGACGAGACCGGGCTGAGTATATTAAGCAGATTCATGAGGATACTCGTCTTTAATTGGAGAGGCGAACATTGCAATACAAGCGCCAAGCTGATAAAGGGCGCAAGGAGCTGATTTTTGAACCCGGGGACCTTGTTTGGGTTCATTTGAGGAAGGAGAGGTTTCCTACTCTTCGAAATTCTAAGCTTAAGCCACGTGGAGATGGACCATTCCAAGTGTTAGAGCGCATCAATGACAATGCTTACGAGCTTGATCTTCCTCCGAATTATGGCGTCCATGAGGTATTCAACGTATCCGATCTTGTTCCTTATTTTTCTAACAATGATGTTGAGTTTGAGCAGGATCTAGGTTCGAGGACGAACCCTTTTCAAGGGGATGATGATGATGTGATTCCATCGATGTCCGAGCCAACTATGGAGCACACTTCGGAACACTTGGAGGAGCAACACTTGGAGGAGCACACGTCGGAACACTTGGAGGAGCCTCGACATACCCTAGACGCGCCAACAAGCTTGGATGGTGAAGATTTGCAACTGTATGTGGCGGTGAGTCCCGAGACCGTCAGCGCGGTGCTCACAAGAGAGGACATGCACCCGGTATACTTTGTGAGCCGCGTGCTCCAGCCCGCGGAGCAGAGATACTCCCCGGCAGAGAAGATGGCGCTGGCTGTGGTGACCGCCGCGAGGCGACTACGCCCATACTTCCATGCACATCCCATCCAGGTTCTCTCGGACCTCCCGCTCCGCCAAATTCTGCATCAGCCCGCTCTCTCCGAACGTATGACCAAGTGGGCCGTCGAGCTCTCCGAGTTCGATATCAATTATCTTCCGAGAACCGCGATGAAGGGACAAGCCCTCGCCGACTTTATGGTGGAGGTCACCTTCCCCGAGACAGACACAAGCTCGGACGAATGGAAAGTATTCGTTGACGGCTCACGGTGTGACGCCGGTGGCGGGGCCGGGGTGTTCCTCGCTGGACCCTCAATCGAGACGGAGTATGCTCTCAACTTCGCCTTTGACGCCACCAACAACGACGCCGAGTATAAGGCCATGATCACCGGGATCGAGATGGCGCTACTCAACGGGGCCCGCAAAATCAGGGTCTACACAGATTCCGAATTGGTGGCGCGACAACTCAACGGCCAATACGACACCAGAACAGGTTTTCTGCCCGCTTACCGAGCAAAAGTCAAAGCCTTGGTTTCGTGCCTCGAAACTTTCGCGGTGGAATCAATCCCACGGACCTCAAACACCAAGGCGGATGCCCTCGCCAGGTTAGGCTCCGCACTTCCCTTGGATGTGGGAAACCGCGTCATGGTGGAGAGAAAGCTCTCACGAAGCGTAGATAGCGAGGTCATGTCCATAATGACCGAGGACTAGAGGCTCCTGGTGACGACCAACTCTACTGCAGTGGAGTTGGTTGTCAAGGTGAAGGATCCCACCTTGATAAAGGGAGGTCAGGGGATCAAATCCCCCCTCCAACATCCTGCAGGATAAAAGGTGTGAAACCTCCTGCAGGTTGGGGTGCATGGGCTGCAGCCCATGACATGTGATTGAGCGCCACTAGTCAGATCGCCGACCGAGGCAGACTAGAGGCTGGCCCACTGGTCAGAACGCCGACTCGAGGCAGGCCGGGAAGGTGGGTTCAGGTGGGCTTGATCACATCAATATGGTTGCTAAATGTAAGTAATTACGAAATGCCATGCTAGGTAATTAGCGACCATATGGTCGCTAAAAATGGGTAGCGACCATATGGTCGCAAATCCAAAAATTTCGCAAGGGAGCCGAAATTTCATATTTCCCCTCAAGTGTTTCATATGTGGCGTCATAAATTTCATTTTGGCAACCATATGGTCGCTAAAAACGAAATAAAATCTAACTACGCGCTAAAAATTCCAATTTCGAGTAAAATTTTAACGGATAGACCGTCGCCCGCGGTGCCCCGAATAGAACTGAAATAAAAGAATAATAAAGGGAAATGCATATCGAACCCCTACTTTATTCAAATCAACATATATATATAATATTAATTAGTTGAGATTACCGAAACGTACTCAATATAGGGTTCCAGTTTGACGCAGTTCATGAGAATGTAAGTTTGGATCACATGGAATTCATCATCTATGAGGACACGACCAGTTGATCTATTACCCAAGGTCGACCAGTTGTTGTGAAAATAGACAAACCGCCCGGATCAACCCCAACTGGAAGTGTGCAACTGACGTTGCGGGCGATATCCATATGAGTACTCGCCACATGTGAGCTAAAATAATACGAGTAGAATGTGGACGTCTCCTTAACGAGATAGGCACTACAAATTGACCCCTCAACGTGGGCTTTGTTGCCAACTGAGGCCTTCAGCCTTTTTAAGAGCCTACATGATATACATTGAAAACCATTAATATTACTTATTGAAGTTAATTATATAAATCCAAAATTGAACAATTGCATATAACTGTACGTACCTTTCTTCTGGATACATCCATCTATAATTGACAGGGCCACAAAGTGAAGCTTCCTGTGGCAAATGAATAGGCAAGTGCTCCATTGAATCAAATAATGCAGGGGGAAAGATGTGCAATTGCATAACCACCTCAGGCTTCAGCTTGTAACACGTCAGGTCCCTTAAGAACGCACTTAGCTGAGCATTGGGCTCCCACACTTTGTCGTCAAGAAATGGACGAAAAGCAACACGCATCAACCTTTGCATGAACACATGACAATCATGGCTCTTCATTTCAAAGAGTATAAGCTTGTGCAAGTCAAAGCAGTGGCTCATGTTGGAGACGTAACCATCTAGGAATTTTACGGATCTCAACCAATCTAGAAGCACTTTTTTTTCATGACGATCTAGTGCATAGAAAGCCTTTGGCTAACTATTGTCCTCCTCATCAGGTTCCAACTCCGGACACTTGCACAATTCCTTTATATCCTTTCTGGCCAACCACTTGTCTTTCGACTTCCCCGGAACATCGAGAATAGTGAAGAAAACATTATCGAAGACATTTTTTTCAATGTGCATGACATCTAAATTATGTCTTAGCAGCACACTAGGCTAGTAAGGTAGGTCCCAAAAAATGCTTTTCTTCTTCCAACCGGAACCCTTACTGATCGCGGCATTGTGCTCCTCAGCTCCCACTTCAGTTATCATCATCAACCCCATATTGTTTATCTAGTCTAATATCTCGTATCCGTCACGAAGTACCTGGGGACCACGACGCTCCCGTCGACCTTTCTTGAAATCAGTCTTATTGTTTCAGAAGCGATGATCAGGTTCTGTAAACCTCCTGTGACAATCGAACCAGCACATTTTGTGTCCACGTGTTAGATAAAATGCATCGGTGTCCTCCATGCAATAAGGACACACGTATTTCCCAGAAGTGCTCCAGCCTACACAAACATATATTTTGTGTCACACATTAATTAAATTTCATAAATCATATATATGCATTATTATTATATATAATAGTTTCAAATTGATTAGCATATGTAAAATTAACAACATACCTGACAACATCGAATATGTGGGGAAGTCACTAATAGTCCATATTACAGCTGTACGCAACACAAAATTCTGCTTCCTCCCAGAATCGTATTTGCACACCCCATTAAGCCACAGATCTTCAGCTCGGCTATCAACGACTACAAGTAGACATCCAACTTCTGATTCGGGCTCTTCGGTCCAGGTACAATAACCGTAAAAACATAACCTCTTCTCGCATACACATCGACGGCAGAAGGTTATAGGGAGTTAGAATCACAGGCCAACATGAGTATTGGCATTCGGACGCCCGAAACGGATTGAAACCGTCTGTGCACAAGCCTAGTATCAGATTTCGTGTTTTTGATGCAAAATCTGGCCACATAGCATTAAAGTGTCTCCATGCCTTTGCATCTGAAGGATGTCTCATCACCCCACCTTGTACTTGCTCTTCATGCCATCTCATGTTTTCGGCAATGATCACAGATGCGTACAGCCTCTGCAACCGTGGAGTTATTGGCAAGTAAAACATACGAGAATAGGGAATGAGCTTTGTCTTGCCTTGCTTCCATCTAGGATAGTCACATATCTTGCATGCCGCGTATTCTGCATCTGCACCCCAATATATCATGCAAGAGTTTGGACAACAATCAATCACCTCGTAAGGAAGACCGAGACCCTCAACCAGTTTTTTCGTGTCGTAGAACATGGTTGGTAATGTCGTCTCTGGGTGAGAAACGCGTCCGCAAAAATCCTAGATCATGTCATATCCGCACTCCCTCATCCTTAGCTTAAACTCTCAGTCGCAGCTGTCATATCACATCCATGCCACAAAGGCCTATTTGCGGCTGACAAAATGTCGTACATACGTTGTGCATCGGGACTGGGCACTTCATTATAATATTGCTCCCCTTGCTCATGCCTTATATCCGCATTCTGCACGGGATCCTCAACTGTGTAATCACTTCGTGCATAATTAAAACCATCATACACCATCTGTTCCATTCGAGTATCATTGCCACCGTTTAATGGTGGCGCTGGATCAGAACTGTTATAAACTTCATGATGTCTAGACTCGGCCAACAAAGTAGCGAACCTTTCATTTGTATCCCCGTGCGAAACCCAATGGTAATAGTTAGGAATGAAACCTTCCTTAACAAGGTGATAATGCACATCATCTACAAATTTCAGTTTCTTATTCTTGCACCTCCGACACGGACACCTTAATTCGGATGGGTTATAGGACGCCATAGATTTGCAGAATTCGAGAAATTGCTCTACGCCAACTAAAAACTCGTTGTTCAAAAAAACCATCTATATTACGCACATACATCCACTCACACATTTTTTCCTTCCTGCATTTCAATATAAGAGTACAATTAAATTAATTCAAGTGCATATTATCCTCAATTTTGCGACCATATGGTCACTGATATGTATTTCGCAACCATATGGTCGCTACCTTTAGTGAGGTTGTCGGTAAAAATTGACGGAATTTCTTCCTAGAATCAATTCAGAGTTGTGGTTGATTGTTTCTTTCTTTTGTGACTATTTTGGAAGAGAGCGGAATGAGAGTGAAGTTGATTTGAAGAGGAAGTGCAGTTTTTACAACCTAGGTATATATGCTGAAATGGAGGCAATTTTATCAATTACTATTTTTAGTGACCAAGTGGTCGCAAAAAACGCGGGATATTACCCGCCAAAACTGATGTGGCGCGCCATACAATCTTATCCAAGTCAGCGACCAGTTGGTCGCTATATGTTGCGACCACGAGGTCATTATAGCTTTGGAGACCATTTGGTCACTGAATGTAGCGACCATATGGTCGCGAATATGTCTTCCAAATTTAGCGACCATATGGTTGCTACATTCAGGGACCATATGGTCGCTAAATGCTGGCGGAAAATTTCTCCGCGCACTTATTGCGACTATAAAGGCCGAGCGACCACGTGGTCGCTAATTTGGTTTTATGTTTTTCCCCATTTTGACGTCTAGATTTGCGACCATTGGCGTCTATATGGTCGCTAATTATTGACCATATTTTGTGGTCGCTAAATCTGCAGAATGGTGTAGTGCTAGCTCCGTTGACGATTTTTCACACTGCCTTTGACATCGAGGTTCCGTTGCCATATATCTTTGATTTACATTCCATAATTCATGGTTTCTTTTTGTAAGTTGCGAGCTAGGAGATACTAAGTACTGATTGTAGCCTTGTATAACTTAGTTGTGCAATAATTAGTAGACTAAGGACTGATATAGTTTTGTTTGAGATTCGTTGGACCTAGATGGGTATGTACGTGACTATGTATGATTCGGGCGTGATCTTGAAGGAATTGAAAATTAATTAGGTTTGTAAGCTAAAAAGTGTTCAAAAACGTGTAAGGGGTGATTTGTTTAGTGAGTTGAATCTTACTTTTTAATTAGGTGCTTTAGTTATACTAGATTACAATTTCTTGAGTAGATTAGGCAAGCTAATATTTTGGTATCTACGTAGGCATATAATGGGTTGCATTTTTTTAACTATTTATTAGGCGCTGATGGATGTGTATATATGTACTTAAGTAGAGTTACTTTTATACTAAAGATTAACTAGCTATGTTAAATTGGTGATTTTTGGGTTAATTTGGAATAGTAGTTTGTAAAAAGTTATATATCTTGGTATCGAGACAACCAGTAAATAGGTGGGTTAAGTCCCTTCTTTGGGTACTTTAACTTGAATCCTTTAGATTGATATTTCTTATGAGTGTAATTTTTATTACTAGGTAACTAGCTTGGCCAGTTTGCTTGAAATCTTTGGAAACTCTTTGTTCAGGTAAGTCGTCTAGACTTACTTAGTTATCAATTTTGATTGTGCTGAATGTGTAGATATAATGTGTAAGAGCTTTATTTTGGAATTCATTCCAGTATATTACTATATGTCTATTTGAAAATAATTCGTTGTTTTGAGAAATATACTAGATGAATAGTATTCTGTATTTTATTCAAATTTCTAAACATTGACACTTAACCGATACAGCCATGATTAGGGATAGTTGGGAAGGCGAAGACATCCCTAATATTGTATTATGTCAAGGAGACCCCTTCCAAATAATTAAAAAAATGTTTTGGCGAGTGCTCTAGTGGAGGCTTGATCAGGGGTAAGAAGATGAATGATGAGGTTGTGAGTGGTTCGGAAAAACGGTGGAGGCAGCCGTCCACTACACTGTGTAAGGCTGAAGGATGCCATTCTCTTTAGATAAAGTAAGATAACAGATTTGAATGAATGAGTTATGACTGAATTATTAGTGATGCGAATGATGATTGAGGATGTACTAAAGTGAGACGATATGCTATTATTATTAAGTGTCGTATGACTTTAAATATTTTGGTGCAATTGTCTGCTATTGTGAATGTACTATATGTGAGCTATTATATTACTATTCTTAATATGTAATTGAATAAATTGAGTTGCTTCTTCATGTTTCATTTACTATTCAATGCATATTGGAATTGTTAGGTAACCCTTCGGGGTGTTGTTATTCTTTTAGGTAATCACTCTGGAGTGAAGAATGCTCAAAGGAATATTCTCCAGGATGATGGTGAGTCAAATCGATGTGGCGTGTCTTAGGTCTAAATGGGTTTGTTGTGAGAAGTTGTTAGATTTTGGAAATGTCGTAATTTTATCAAGAGAGGTGTGTGAAATATAGGTTGTTGTTTAGTTGTAAAGTTTGGGTTTGTTAAGATACTTTTTGGTGCATACATAATTTCCCTGTTGCTTAAATACTAAATAAGTTGGAGGTTTTTCTTGTATTTCTCGCCGTGCCTTTGTTGGAAGGTCCTGTATTGTGAAATTGTTATCAGGTTAGCCTGAGTGGATCCAGGTGATGTCCACAAGTAAGGGGCATTCTGGTATTTAAAAACAGGGTGCTACAGATTGATATCAGAGCCAGGTTGACAACAAGGGCACAAGGAACCTAACAATAAAAGTATGAGAGGTCCATCTTAAACGAAAACTCAGATTGAGTTTTCCTTTTTTAAACATATTTTTAAAGGTTCGGCATACTACATAGTCGGGTAGAAGGACACGTCGAGAAGAGCCACCATCGGATGGGGAGTAATCCTGTAAGCATTTTCTTATGTATTTTGTTTAGTATCGCTAATAATACCAGTACTCGCATATTAGTTATGGCACCACCAAAGAAGAATACTAATGTTGTTAGAGGAAGAAGGAGACCCCGAGGCTAAGGACGTGGCCATGGAAGGGGTAGAGAAAGCACAAATACAGCTCCATCTAATCTCCATGCCGAAGAAGTAGCAGAAAGTGAAGGACCAGCATTGGGTGTTCGACAAGGACAATTTGAAGCTTTTGTTGCTAATAACCCGCGGAGACAAGAATCGCAATTTGTGGAAGAAGATATAGCCTCTATTGTTGGAGCTAGGCCAAGGGTTAATCCAGAGGTACTTAGGCCAGCTAATGTGCGTCCCCAACCTGAGATGCAAGGGCCAAATATGAAGACAACTCCCCAAGTATGCCAAGTGGTAATACCACCAAGCATCTTGAGACCTGAATGTTCTAGAAGGGGTATGGAGTTGGGAGGAGGTCTAATGGAACCCAAACCAGATAAGTGGCTTGGAGAGTTTAAGAAGACAGGAGTACCAAACTTCACTGGAGCTTTAGGTACTGATGTGGAACAGTGGTTGAGAAGGGTCGTTTCTGCATTAGATTCAATCCAAGCACTAGAGGAGAGGAGGATGTCCTTAGTGCAAAGTTTATTACAAGAAGGTGCATTCGACTAGTGGAATCTGAAGCATGATCATGAAAAAGTTGTGACCTTTGGAGAATTTGGAGAAAAGATTCGAGAACATTATTGTCTCAAACCCGTGAGGAGTGCTAGAGAAGCTGCATTCCGAGATGATGGACTAGAGAATATTTCGGTGACTGAAACAATTGATAAATTTCAAAGGGACTTACCAGCTCTACCTGACGCCGCACCTACGGAAAAACTTCGGATCTTTGTTTTTCTAAAGTGATTACAACCACAACTGCGTGTCTATGTCACTGGACTCCAATTTAAAACCTTAGCTGAATTTCAAAACTTAGACTTGGCTTATGCTCTGGCCAGTCCTAGACCTGGGCCATCTGATCTTAATCCAAGAGACAGAAGACATCGTCATCAAGCTTTAAGAAAGATGGACGACCTAGTCAGTTTCAACAAAAGGGACCAATTAGTCAGTTTCAAGGCCGTCATGGTCAATCACAACAAGGTCGTACTTTTGGAAGCCCACGACAGTACTACAATTGTGAAAGTACTGAACATGTTAAGAGTAGTTGCCCAAAACGACCAGTTACTGGTTTTTCTTGTGGAAGAGAGAGACATCATTCAAAATTTCACTTTAATAAGGGAGTAGCTTCATCCCTGGGATCATCTCCAGGGACTGGTAAGTTTGTGGCTCATCGCCCTGTATTGCCACAACAATGTCCACCACCAGCACAAAGTCGTGGTAGAGGTCGCGGTAATGTGGTTACTAATTCGGGTACCACTCAACCTCGAGTGTTGGAGATGAAGAGAAATGATGCTTTGAATGCTCATACTGCGATAGGTACAATTTCTATTCAGTCTAAACCTGTACACATTCTGTTTGATACTAGTGCCACACATTCATTTATGTCATCTGCATGTGCTTATAGATTGCAATTGACCTGTAGTAGTAGTGCCTCTTTTCTTGTTAGACTGCGAGGCGGTAGTAAGATTAGTGGTGATAGAGAGATCATGCAATGTCCGATACGGATTGGAAATAAGGACTGATCAGCGGATTTCATAGTAGTACAATTAGCACCCGATGATGATGTAATTTTGGGAATGGATTGGATGAGGCGATATCAGGTAGTGTTGGATATTCATAGTGGAACTGTAATAGTAACTGCAGATGAAGGTTCTAAACATGTATGGCAGGAATCAAGGAAGGATAATGATGGGGTAATAACTAGTCCAATGAAGGCGACTAAGTTGATAAGGAATGGATGTGTGGGCTATTGGTGCTATGTCTTACAAGAGGATAAAGAAATTCCGAGAGTTAGAGATATTCCAGTAGTACGGGAGTTTGAAGATGTCTTTCCTGAGGAATTGCCAGGGATACCACCTCAACGTGAGGTAGACTTCAGTATTGATTCGGAACCAGGAACAAGACCAATATCGCGAGCTCCTGTTGGGAGGGTTTCTTGACAACAAATAAATTTATAGTCAAAACCCCGCTGAGTACAGCGAAGTCAGGATCGTTCCACAGGAAGCAAGGTTGTGCGTTTATCAATCTATTAAAAAGCAAACAAAAACAAACAAAAACACTCACAAGTAGCCTCATTAACGACGTTGTCAGGGTTGTTAACGAACCACCGAAAACCAAAATACTCAAATAACGACCTAAATAAATTCGGTACCCAGGCAAGTAACTCAACAACGAAAATTCACTTAAAATAATTCAAATAAAACAAAGATCTAGGACTAGGGACACCACAACATAGCCAAGTAAAGTAACCAACTTTACTTGGCTATCAAGTAAAGTAACCAACAGATAGAGTCATCAACTTTCGTTGACTATCAAGTAAAGTAACCAACTTTCGCATCCTAATTCACTTAATTGCTTGTTTTGGATCTAAACCTTGAAACTTTCGTATTCAAACAATATCAACCTTCAAGTTACTAACTTTCTCTTTCAATCAAGTTAAAAACTCAATTTACCTCAACTTTCGTTTCGGTATAAGCACAACAAACAATCTCAATAAAAGATAAAAGGCATTCAACATACAATCTTACTCATCAAACATGCTCAACTATATCGGGCTTAACCCCGATCCTAGAAAAGAAGACTACTCACTAATCATAATTACTAAACAAATAAACTCAATATAAAAAAACATTGAAAAACAAATCACTACTAAATTAAAATAGAAAAATTTGTCTTACAGAAGTTAAGAAGAAAATCGAAAAAGAACAAAACATCGAACCAAAACTCGATCAACGAACTCGGTAACTTTCATCCACCAACCCTCGTACTCGACTCGCCCTCGGTTCTTCCTCTTCTTCTCTTCTCTAATTCGACTCCTAGAATTGACTCTCCCCTTTTTCTATGCTAGATAGAAGGGTATTTATACTAAAAAACTAAAAACTAAAAAGGCTAAAAGATATAAACTTTCCTAAAAAGATAGAAATAAAAATCTAAAAGATAGAAACAAAATCTAAGAAGATAATAAAACCTAAAATACATACTCTAATAACCCTAAAAGATTCTAAAAAGATACTCAACCGTCAAGGAAATAAATTCCCGCTCAGGATCGGTGAATCATAAATTCAACCTTCAAATCTTGTCTTTCGTGGCCTTGTTAACGAGCCCTCACAGCCTCGTTAATGAGCCTGGGCTTTGTTTTCTTCCACACTTCCTCTCTTAATCTTGAGCTCTGACTTCTTCAATCTTGTATTCCTCCGTCTTTCACTGTAATGCTCCAAATTCAGCTCCATATAGCTCTTTTCCTTGCTAAAACCTACAAAATACACAAAATAGCGTAGCTTCCACTCTTTTCATAGAAATATGCAAAACTATCTAAAAACACTCAAAACTAAACCTAAACTTAACAAAACTAAACCTAATAAGCAAAGAAAACCTACTAAAAACTAGACTAGAAATGCGAACATCAAAATACCCATACTTAAACTTGCTTGTTCTCAAGCAATCAACAGACACAAACCAAAACCAAAACAAACATACTCATCAAGACATAGCCATCTTCTAAAAAGCAACATCTACACATGAGAAAAATATAGCAAAAGACTATTAACGTCCTCACACATATATGTACTTAAATAGACATAAGATAATTCAATCCAACCTTACACGGGGTATTGTGTTTCTCTCAACTCTCAAGTGTTTTAGGCTTATAAATTCAATCTCTCAACTCATCTTATATACAAAAACTCATAGAAATTGGAACTTATATCACCAATACTCTCCACCCAAGATTTGTCAAAACAAGCAAAAATCATCAAGAGAACTTAGGCTCAATGAAAAACTTTATAGAAGCTTCCATTCGGCTGGGTTGTAATGGGGCTTGGTAAAGACAATAAGGTGTGGAAATATTTGGTCTTGTGGTGCTAATAATATCCGGGAATCAAAGACTCCTAAAAACTCACATATCAAAAACTCTCATAAAAGAACATATACCAAATTCACTCTTCATTATGCACTTATTCTCACTCACCCTTTATCATCCTAGAAAGTCTCATAATAAATAAAAGAATCTCCGATATTATCTATAAATACAAATGCACTTCAACTCCTCACTCCCTTTTTTATTTTTTTATTTTTTTCTTCTTTCTTTTTTTTTATTCACTGCCTTGTTGCCTCGTTAACGAACCCACTTCAGGGTCGTTAACGAGCTCCCGTGTACATTCTTTCCTTTCTTTCCCACCTCCATCAAATACTTTATTTTGTGCATCATTTGCTTATCGAGAGATCTTTCTTATTACATGTAAAAACAAGAGACTTCCAATCTACCCTTCCCGAATATCCTTCAATTGAAGCAAAATATAAGCGACTTCTCTCTTTTTAATATACAACAAAACTTACCTCTCCAATCTAAGTCCTAATTCCCGGATAGGGTCAAGCTTATCTTGGCTAGGATATACTTTTGTGGAGCTAAGAATAAAAGGCTTCAGGCTAGAATTGGTTATAAAAAAGAAGCATCATGTAAAGGTGGATAGGGAATAATAGGGCTTATAAAAATAAGTTCTCCATCATATGATTTTCACAAGTAATGAACTAAAAATCTCATACGGGTCTTAAGAAATAGATAACCATCACACTTCCAAGAGATAATATGCATATAGAGAGTAAATCAAACAAGAAAAGAAGAGGGATTTATAATGTTCTCCCTATAAGGCCAAAAATAACTCACAAGGTAGATTTTATTGGATTGCATCATTTATGCTATAAAGTATATGTGCTCAATTTCATCAAATGATATCTTCTTCTAAAACAAATAATTTCAAGTTGAGAATCCGGTTATACTATTAAAGACATGCTTGCAAAGAATTATATGATTAAGTTAGCGACTGCTATCATAGAACCTAAGAAAGGGATATCTATCAATTCTAAAACTCTTTTTTAGATTTTTCAAAAATTTTCTATATTTTTTTTCTATATTTTTTCTATATTTATTTTTCAATTTGCAACATAAAGAAATAAAAACTACATAAAACACATAAACACCTAGGACACAAGTTTTCTATTTTCTCCCACCCCATACTTAAAATTACAATGTCCCCACTGTAAGAAAAATAAGAAGAAGGAAAAGAAATAGAAAAGAAAACAACAAAAGATAAAAAAGAAAAAGAAAGACATAAAAACTTACAAAGTTTCAAAAGTGGGAAACAAGGAAAAACTTCATCTTCGGGCTGAATCAACGGTTTGGTGGAGGAAAGTAATGCTCAAAGTTCCCCATGAAGTCATACATCGTCCTCCAACGCTCAACGTCATCCGCCTCTCTCTGACGATGCCTCTCATCCTCCATCGACATTCGAGCAGTGAATGTGATCCTGCTGGAGGATGGATAGATGGGAACTTTGAGAGGCACCAAGGATAACAAAGGCCTCCTTGACGTCCGTGTAGATCCCCGTGTTGACAGCACTGGACTTTGAGAACCAGCGGGTGTAGTGGTCCTTCACCAGAATATCACGGTAACGACGTACTTGGCCTTGAGTGCTCAAAATCACGTCATCCGCGCGAGGGGGAGATGGGGACCTATGGTTTCTCCTCTTCTTCTGAGCTCGGATAGCGGGTCTGCTTGAACTTACCATGGGATCCTACAAAATAACCAAAAATTTTCCAAGATAAAATCTACTCAAAATAGATAGGCAAGAGACCCCATACTTGGTCTTGAATTAGCCTCGGAATTATTCGTTAACTACCCAATTGGGTAGTTTACGATTCTGGACTCGGTATTGATCTTTGAAGCATTGCAGGGTTGTTAACAAACCTGGGTGGGTCGTTAAGGAGCCGCTGAGAGCCAAATCAGAATTTCCGACTTTAATCTACCTTTAATTAAACCATAAATCAAGCATGCAATCTTCTATATTTCTCCACCAGTCCCACGGTCGGATATAAGCACTCCATACTTGCTCGATTACCCATCCCGAACATGCTAAAATTACCCTAAATTTTGACATGCAAAGTTTGAACTTGAGACTAGAACAAGAAAAATTCATGCTTTTCTAACTAGAGTTTTGCAATAGATAATCTAACATGAATAATCTTTCCTAAAACAAGAACAACTAAGCACAATCAAGAATTTTTATGAGCGAAAACCAAGCATGTTGATCGCCTCTCGGATTGCGAGGGTCTAGAGATACAATTTATAACCCGACCCCGTTGTAGTACGTGGTGGGTGTCGAACACTCGGGAAGTCTACTCGATCGATGTGCCTAGATACTAGGAAGCTAGAAAGCAGAGCATAAAACAAAGGAAAACAAAGGAATCAGTCGGGACTGACACTGAGGTCACGTCGGGCCCGAGGTTGGCGACAAGAGGAAGTCGGGACCGACACTGTGTAAGTCGGGCCCGAGGTATATGGGGATGTCGAACTCAAAGATTTAAAAGTAGATCTTGGGCTTTTGGGTTCCTTCCCTAGTAGATTAAGGCTTTTCCACCCCAATTCATGCAATGAGTGATGATCGGACTAGGATCGAGTGCTTTTGCCCTCGTTCCAACCACTTCTACACCTCGATCATTGGGGAAATCCCCTTCGAAGCAAGGTCTTGAGATTGACACATGTTCACTTTCGCTACTTTGCCAATCTCAAGCCTTGATTCCCAACTTTCGCAAGGAATTGTAGCTCTATGTAGAGTGGGTTCCTTAGATCAAACACTCAAGGCTATGGAATTGGGGTTTCTAGCCTAAACCTAGCTAGGGTTTTCCCCCATAACCCAAGATCAAGGAGATCTACTCCATGAGACAAGCAAAGAAAGCAATCAAATCAAAAGGGAAAGCAATCATCCTAATCAATCTCAAAACAAAGCAAAGTTTCATTCAAATCCAAAGCAATCCACAAATTCCAATCAAGGGTTTTCAAATCCACAAGAACAAAGCAAATCAAAGCAAATCTACCAACAAAACCTATCAAGACTTCCTCCCTTGGCCGATTCTCTCTCTCTTCCTTCTCCTCTCCTTCCTCCTTGCTCTCCAAGAATCCCCTTGGTTCCCTTGGAACCCCCTTTTTGTGTGTGTGTGAGGGAACCCTTTCTTAGAAGACAAGAGGGCCTTTTATAGATTAGATGAGGGGAAAAAGTGGAAGTCCACAAATTCGTGCCTTGGAGCCCAAGTAGTTCGGTGAACGACTCGGACCGACACGGAGGACCTCGGGCCCGAGTTACTGTGCAACTCGGTCCGAGGTTGGAGACTTCAAAGTCGGGCCCGACGTGGTTGCAACTCGGTCCTGACCTCGTTCCACCTTCTTCTTTGTTGGCTTCTCTTGTTCTTTTTCATGGCCTGCTTCTCTCTTTCCCGCTTTAGCTCGGCCTGTGCTCCATGTCTTGACCCTCCTTCAAATCGATCCTCGATTCATGCCAAATTAGCTACAAAACACATAAAATGTGCGTAGTCTCCGAATCCCATAGAAATATGATCGCCTCTCGGATTGCGAGGGTCTATAGATACAATTTATAACCCGACCCCGTTGTAGTACGTGGTGGGTGTCGAACACTCGGGAAGTCTACTCGATCGATGTGCCTAGATACTAGGAAGCTAGAAAGGAGAGCATAAAACAAAGGAAAACAAAGAAAACAGTCGGGACCGACACTGAGGTCACGTCGGGCCCGAGGATGGCGACAAGAGGAAGTCGGGACCGACACTGGGTAAGTCGGGCCCGAGGTAGCTGGGGATGTCGAACTCAAGGATTTAAAAGTAGATCTTGGGCTTTTGGGTTCCTTCCATAGTAGATTAAGGCCTTTCCACCCCAATTCAAGAAATGAGTGATGATCGGACTAGGATCGAGTGCTTTCGCCCTCGTTCCAACCACATCTACACCTCGATCCATGGGGAAATCCCCTTCGAAGCAAGGTCTTGAGATTGACACATGTTCACTTTCGCTACTTTGCCAATCTCAAGCCTTGATTCCCAACTTTCGCAAGGAATTGTAGCTCTATGTAGAGTGGGTTCGTTAGATCAAACACTCAAGGCTATGGAATTGGGGTTTCTAGCCTAAACCTAGCTAGGGTTTTCCCCCATAACCCAAGATCAAGGAGATCTACTCCATGTAGCAAGCAAAGAAAGCAAACAAATCAAAAGGGAAAGCAATCATCATAATCAATCTCAAAACAAAGCAAAGTTTCACTCAAATCCAAAGCAATCCACAAATTCCAATCAAGGGTTTTCAAATCCACAAGATCAAACAAAGCAAAGCTAAACAATCAACAAAACCTATCAAGCCTTCCTCTCTTGGCCGATTCTCTCTCTCTTCCTTCTCCTCTCCTTCCTCCTTGCTCTCCAAGAATCCTCTTGGCTCCCTTGGAACCCCCTTTTTGTGTGTGTGTGAGGGAACCCTTTCTTAGAAGACAAGAGGGCCTTTTATAGATTAGATGAGGGATAAAAGTGGAAGTCCACAAATTCGTGCCTTGGAGCCCAAGTAGTTCGGTGACCGACTCGGACCGACACGGAGGACCTCGGGCCCGAGTTACTGTGCAACTCGGTCCGAGGTTGGAGACTTCAAAGTCGGACCCGATGTGGTTGCAACTCGGTCCTGACCTCATTCCACCTTCTTCTTAGTTGGCTTCTCTTGTTCTTCTTCATGGCTTGCTTCTCTCCTTCCCACTTTAGCTCGGCCTTTGCTCCATGTCTCGACCCTCCTTCAAATCGATCCTTGATTCATGCTAAATTACCTACAAAACACATAAAATGTGTGTAGTCTCCGAATCTCATAGAAATACGGGAACTAGGCTAAAAAGGAACAAAACGCACAAGAAAAGGGGAAAAAGAAACATATTTACAAAGGAAATCACATATGAAAACACCACCAAATAGAGAGACATCAAAATACCCCATACTTAAACTTGCTTATCCTCAAGCAATAACAATGTGAGCAAGACCGAAACATAATCTTCAAGTAAAGCCTCGTATGAAAACACATTTTAAGCACAAGTGATCGATATTCAAGCAAGATTACATCATCACACATGATTAAGTGTTCCAAGGAATAAAGTCAATGCAACTAAGCCTCACTTTAGGGATATGTGAATGTGTATCACTCATCATGTGTTTTGGGTTTAGCAATGAACACTCAAGCTCAAAAATCATGCAAGTAAGGACTTTACTATTGAAGCTAATATCACCAATTCCTCCAACTAGAGATGCCTAATGCAAAGTACACAAAGAATTTCGAACTTGGCTCAATGGAGGTCCTCAAAGAGGTTCCATTCGGCCGGGTTGTAATGGGGCTTTTGGTATTTCTCAAGGTGGGAATTATTTGGTCTTGTGGTGCTTACAATGGAGATTGAACAACCTAAACTCTCACCAACTTCACCAAATTCCACAATTACTTTCACACCCACCCAAAAGACTTAACATTTTCCTTTCAACCCAAAATTTCACTTAACATTCCACTTCATCGTTGCTCTTATGCTTTTTGTTGGATTTTCAACACTTTCTACATTTGGACCGACTTTCTTATGACATCGGGCCCGATGTTGCTTGTAACTCGGTCGGACCATTTTCTTCACTTAAGCTCTTTGCTTTATTCCACTTTATATTTCCAACATTTTCTTTCTTACTTTTCTTTCTTTTTTTCATTTTTGTACAACAAAGATGCACTACCCACATGATTCATAACACCATTCTTTTGCCCTTAAACCCAAGAGAATCTCAACTCTTCAAATACAATCCCAACCTTTCTTCTAAAGTCCAATCCCATAAGGGTCAAGTCATATAAGGCTAGAAATAATATTTTTGAGGAGTTTCAAACAAAGGCTTAGGCTAGAACGGGGCTACAAACAAAGGATTATCTTCATGGTAGGATATGGAACATTTATGTGACTAGAAGAATAAAGTTCAAAATCAATGTGACCATGCTAGGACAATTCTCATGACGGTCTTGGAAAATAGATAAACACCGCAATAGCAAGTTTTACTAAGCATGAATGAGCTAATCACACAAGAAACATGAGGGATATGCAAATATGAACAAGAATCCCTAAAATGGCCAAAAATCAATCTCACAAGGGTCACTCATACTTAGTTGCATAAGAACTCATCCTAGAACTCACATGTTCAATAAAACAAGCAAGATATCATGATCACATCAAAAACAACATCATTTTTAGAGGCTAAACTATCCAAAAATATGCAAAGGAATTTACATGCTCACATCATCATTAGCTTTTATTTTGGCAATCTAAGATGGGAATTTCTAGTCCAAAACCTACAAAACACAAAATCTTTTT
Source organism: Fallopia convolvulus (assembly GCA_964016875.1). Classification (NCBI taxonomy): domain Eukaryota; kingdom Viridiplantae; phylum Streptophyta; class Magnoliopsida; order Caryophyllales; family Polygonaceae; genus Fallopia; species Fallopia convolvulus. The sequence continues at coordinate 47,414,675 of OZ024720.1, read as the reverse complement.
GTTGCTTTTAACACAATTTTTTAATTTTTTTTATTTTTTTTTGGATTTTTGCAAAAATTTCTCTAAAACCAAAAACTCATCCATTCTAGACCAAATTAATCATCCATGTCATTCCACAAACCAATAAGCAAACATCCCAAATACAAACTAGAAACACAAACTAAATATCCTCAAAATAACAAACAAACATAAACAAGTGAAATCATGAACACCCCTACCCCCACCCCATACTTAAAATTTTGATGTCCCCATCAAACAAGAAAATCAAAACTTAAAAGCAAGAGAGAAGAGTATGAAAAGCTCACAATTTCTTATTCTTCAATGGCATGTTTAGGATCACTCGAAGGGGTTGTCACGTCTACGTCCTCTTTGGAGCCTTGCTTGCCGCTCCCTCTCGTACACTTGCTCTTGGTAGAAGTCTTGTGGTGGTGGTTGGAGTTGAGGCTCCGGGCGTGTCCATTGGTCCTCACGGGAAGGGAAGTTCCCGCTCATCCACGTGTTGAAGCTATCTTGGACCCGCCACCTTTGGTCTTCCACCTCCCTAAGCTCCTCCACCTCTCGTCTAGTGTAGCCGAGGGCTCAGTTCATCTATTGTTGGCTAGCTTGGAAAGCACTTTGTTGTTGAAGCAATTGTTGTTGTTGTTGGTACATTTGTTGTTGTTGGAGATTCATTTGATGGACCTCTTGGAGAACATTTTCTTGTTGAAGTTGGAGATGGGCCATTTGGTTGGCTAAGAAGGACATGTCCACCGGTTGTTGTTGCTCGGGAAACACCATTCCCGGACCGTACCATTGGGCATAGCCTTCATAACCGCCACCTTGAGCTTGCTCTCGCCTTGCACCGCTCCCTTCTCCACGTTCATAATGCCTCGGGACCTCACCACCATGGAATGAACTGGACCGACGTTGAGGGAAGTCGGGCCCGACTTGGTGTGTAGCTCGGAAGTTGGCCATCAAACCTTGGAAGCGCTCATCTTCTTCATTTTGCTCTTGATCGACTTCCATGTCTTCCCCACGAGGTGCAAACACGAAGTTGTCTTGGTCGGAATCCGGTGTAGATGGAGGGGAGGTAAACCGAATGTGTTGAGATTGTTGTCGCCGCCCTTCTCTTGCACCTTCGGGGTCACCAAATGAGTGTGGCTTGCCGGCCCACACTTGGTACCAATTTTGATACCGAGAAAGATCATAAAGGTTGTGCACCAACCGGATCGACACTCCATCATAGTTTGAGTGAGGGGCCAAGGAAATCATGTAGAGCTTCTCCTTGATGATGTTGGCCTTCTTGAAATACTTCATGTTCATGAACTCAACAATTAAATGGCCCATCAATCCACATGATTAGGCTATAGCCAACAATTAAACACATGAATCCACATGATATCACAAGAAGAGAGCAAAAACAACAAGGATCGACTTCCGACCTATGTCGGGCCCGACTTACTCAACCTCAGTCCGACTTGTTGGACCGACTTCCACAACTCGGGCCCAACTCTCCTGGGCACGTCGATCTCGACCTAGTTCATGCTTCGACTCTAACCTCAAATCAACCCAAATTACTCTATCATGCACTTAAATTTCAAATTCAACCATCAAACATCCCTAATCGAAGTTCTAAATGGATCTAAGCATGCATAAACAACTTTAAAGCTCAATTTCACAAATCATGCAAATCCACCATTGATGCTCAAGCTCTCAATCAAACATGGCATTACTCAATCTATGCAATGAAAGCACAAAATTTTCAAAGAAATAAGTAGAGATCGAGTAACACATACCGGATTCGAAGAGTGTTGAACTTTTAAACAAATAAGCAACTTAGAACTCAAATTTCCTCAATCTAGATCTAGATGGGGGATGAAGGACTATATTGAACTCGAAATTTCTACTCGGAATCGGGTTAGGGAGGTCTTTTTGTGGTTGGATCGGGATGAAGAAAGGAAGTGTGTGGATCGAGTATGGAAGGGGAAGGGCGGCCGACTTTGAGAGTGTTTGAGGGAGATGGGTTGTATTTTGGGAATGGTAGTTGATATGAAGATGGTAGGTAGGTGGGGGATAGTATTTAATGGGGGAAAGGGACAAATTAGGTCAAGGGCAAAATTGGCATTCCAACTAGTTAAATCGGGTTGGACCGACGTCCCTATGTCGGGCCCGACTTACCTGGGCTCGATGTGGGAGTATTCGGGTCACCAATTTTACTCCATCCTCATGCAACTTCTTTCCCATATTTCCATTTAAATATTTCACCTCAAATCCTACACAACTTTGAAGAATGCACGACACCATAAATCCACAAAACACTAGATAGAGATTGGTTAGAGAAAAGCTAGGTTAAACTAAGAAAAATCATACTAAAATTACGAAAAGAAAGCTACTAGCTCGGGTTGCCTCCCGAGAAGCGCTCGTTTAGAGTCACTAGCTTGACTTCCTAACCTCAACCTTATGGCGGGTGAAACACGGTGAATTGCTCGCCATTGTTGTGCCCATTCCCATTGCCTTCATACCCATAAAACCACCAACGATGGTCTATATAGGCATGGCTCTCCGATCTCGGGCCTATCTCATCATACTCTTCCAACGGATGAGATTTCTCCTCTCCATCATATTTTTCTTTTCCTACACCAAGGTTATCCAAAGAATTCCTAGGAGATTCTACCAATTCATCTTTCAAATCACTAAGGCAAATGTAGGAGTCTCCTAAGTCATCGTTCAAATCACTTAAACAAATGTAGGAATCAAAATTTTGGGAAGAATTGTGGTCTTCACCAACATTAAAAGGATATAAGGATACTCTTCATTTTTCCTTGGGCTAGCATTGATCCTTGACTCATTTTGATCCTTAAATTGCTCCAACAACTCCCTTACTTGTATTTGTTCATTTAAGCTTTCATCACTCCTTAACACAACGACCTCTCTAGCAACTTCCACTTCTTCACTTTCTCTCTTGGCACTCTCTTCAAGTTTAAGGATGGCCAAGGCGTCCGGCTCATTCAAAGCTTTGTTGAAGTGAAAATCGACCTTTTCTTCCCCAATCTCAAAGGAAACCTTGCCGTTTTTGACATCAAACCTTGCCCCCGCCGTAGCTAAGAATGGTCTTCCTAAGATTATTGGGACCAAGGGGTCCTCATGCATGTCCAAGACCACGAAATCATCGGGGACAAAGTACTTTCCAACTCGCACCGGAACGTCATCCAATATTCCCTTGGCCTTGATGATGGAACCGTCGGCCATAGTTAGGGACATATCGGTCGGCTCTATTTCACCCAAGTTTGCTCTTCTCCAAATGCTAGCGGGCATCACCGAAACACTTGCCCCAAGGTCACATAAGGCTTGGAAGTTTTGAGACCCCACACCAATAGTTATAGCAAAGCGACCGGGATCTCCTAGCTTTTGCGGTAACTCCAAGGTCTTGACCTCATCTTGCATTTCAACTATAGACCTCTTCTTGCTCAAAATCTCCTTTAAAAACTTGGCATAAGATGGCATCTCGCTCAATGCATCGGTGAACGGGATAGAGATGTTCAAGCCTTGCAAGAGTTTGAGAAACCTCTTGAACTTGTTCTCAACAACATCTTTCGGCTTCTTCGAGGGATATGGAAGAATTGTTGCACCTTGAATCTTGCTTGGATCAACTTCTTTGGACTTCTCTACTTCACTTGCAACATTTCTTGGTTGGACCGACTTGGGCACCATGTCGGGCCCGATGTTGTGAATCTCGGTCCTAGACAAAGGAGACGGATCGAGGTCTGTGTACGTCGGTCCCGAGTTGCTCTCAACCTCGGTCCGGGGTAAAGGGGTCGATCTTCTTGCTGGGTCGACTTCGGGCAACGTCGGACCCGACTTGCTGGGTAAGTTGGTCCGACTCTGTTCATTCTTCTTAGGCATGTGTGGCTCGGGTAGGTTTCGGCCACTTCTCAATCCAATTGCCCGGACTTCATTTTGATTGTTTTGAGCTCGAGGGTTCTCCTCGGGTCGGCCCGGAAGTCTCCCATTCTCTCTTGGGACTTGAGTTGCAATTTGGGCAAATTGATTGTCGACTTGCCTCCTCCATGCACCAAACTCATTAAATTGGGTCCTCATCTCTTTGAACCCATCTCTCATCTCTTGAGCAAATGATTGTAACTCATTGAATCCCGGTGGTCTATATGGTGGTGGTGGCGCCCTTGGCTCGTTTTGGTTGAAGTTGTTGTTGTAGCCTTGAGCTTGACCGTTGTTCCACTGGCCATTGCCACCATTGTTGAAATTGCCTCTTCCACCGAAATTTCCTCGAACATAGTTTGCCTCCTCAATTCGCTCGGCCAAGCGCACTTGGCTCTCATTCGGACAAACTTGTGTAGCATGTGCAAAGGATCCACACTCCTCACAAGCTCTAGCATTTTGCTTGTAGTAGTGGACTTGCCTCTTAAGTTTACTCACTTCTCCTTCAAGGAATTGGAGCTTCACATCCCTATCAATGTCTTCTCCCTTTGGGTCATATAACTTCCTTGCACCTTCGCCTTGAACTTTCACCTCCTTGCTAGCTTGACTCACCCCATACATAGCCTCATAATTGGATAGCTTGTCAAGTAGCTCCCAAGCTTGATCCGGTGTCAAGTCTATGAACCCACAATCGGTGTGGAGATTAAGCTTGTCCTTAATTACCGGATTGATGCCTTGGAAAAAGATGTCTTGAAGCACATATGGTTGTTGGACATGAGTAGGACATTGGCGCAACCTCTTCACTTGACACACACCGTCTATAGATGTGGGAAATGGTCCCATGGTGAATTATGCTCTTAACCTCTTCACTTGACACACACCGTCTATAGATTTGATCACGCCCTTCCTTGTAGAGATATGGATCATCCCAAAAGTATTGTCTAGCATCATGTAAGAATTTCTTCCTAGCTTGATAAGACAAATTTGGTGGGATCACTCCCCCTACGGCAAAGTTAGCAAAATCCGCAAACCAAGGGGAAACCCCTCGTCTTACGGCACTAATAGAAAGAAGGCCAGTGGGAGAGAAAGAATCAATCAATTGAGAACGAGAAGGAATGGAAATCGAGCTAGGAAACTTAGTTTCTTCCACGGACCGACATTGAAGTGTACCGAGCCCAACATGGTTGGACGCCGGTCCAGCTTCGCAGACACACAAGTCACTCGGGCCCGATGTTGAAGTCCTCGGTCCCGACTCACTTGTACTTGCCTTGCCTTCGGTCCGATGTTCTGAACTTCGGGCCCGACTTACTCGGTTCGTCGATCCACCTTTCCTTTCCTCCTTTCCGCTCATGAGAACTTCATCTGCTCTTGAATCATCTATAGTCAAACCATCCTCCATCTCCAACATGTACTCGATGGGCAAACGGAATAGATGATCCACTACCACATTTTCCGCACCGGTTTTGTCCTTGATCTCATGGTCAAACTCTTGGAGAAGGAGCATCCACTTTAGAAGCCTCGGCTTTGCATCTTTCTTCTTCATGAGATATTTGATTGTCGCATGGTCGGTGAAGACTAACACCTTTGATCCCACAAGATATGAACGAAATTTCTCAAATGCAAACACTATCGCAAGAAACTCTTTCTCCCTTGTTGTGTAATTGCACTGAGTTTCATCCAAAGTTTTGCTTGCGTAGTAGATGGCATGCAACTTTCCATCCTTCCTTTTCCCAAGGACGGCCCCTACGGCCAAAGCACTAGCATCACACATCACCTCGAATGGAAGATTCCAATCGGGTGCCGCCATTATTGGAGCCGAGATCAAGGCATCTCTCAACCTACAAAAAGAACTCATGCAATCCTCGGAAAATACAAAGGGCACATCCTTCATCAAGAGGTTAGACAATGGTTTTTCAATTTTAGAAAAATCCTTGATGAACCGTCTATAAAATCCTGCATGACCTAAGAAACTCCTAACATCACGAACACAAGAGGGAGGAGGTAGTTTTTCAATTATTTCAACTTTAGCTTTATCTACCTCTATCCCTCTACTTGAAACTAGGTGTCCTAGTACTATGCCCTCCTTCACCATAAAGTGGCATTTTTCCCAATTAAGCACCAAGCTAGTCTCCTCACATCTAGTCAAAACCTTGTCTAAGTTAGCTAAGCAAACATCAAATGAGGAACAGTAGACGGAGAAATCATCCATAAACACTTCTACTATATCCTCAACCATATCGGAGAAGATGGACATCATGCATCTTTGAAATGTTGCCGGCGCATTACATAAACCAAAAGGCATGCGTCTATAGGCAAAAGTCCCATAAGGACATGTGAATGTCGTCTTCTCTTGATCATCGGGATGAATAGGGATTTGCCAAAACCCGCTATACCCGTCAAGGTAGCAAAAATATTCATGTTGTGCTAATCTTTCTAGGACTTGGTCTATGAAAGGAAGAGGAAAATGGTCTTTGCGAGTGCCACTATTAAGCTTACGGTAATCAATACACATACGCCATTTTGTTGTGGTTCTCATAGGTATCATTTCTCCCTTTTCATTTTGCACAACGGTGAGACCTCCTTTCTTAGGAACTACATGCACGGGACTCACATACTTGCTATCGGAAATTGGGAAGATAATTCCCGCATCCAACATCCTAAGTATTTCACTCTTTACCACTTCTTTCATGTTAGGATTTAATCTTCTTTGGGGTTCAATAGTGGGTTTATGGTTATCCTCCATATAAATCCTATGCATGCAAATTGAGGGAGAGATTCCCTTTAGTTCCTCTAGTGAATACCCTAAAGCTCCTCTATGTTTTCTTAGAACCTCTAACAACTTAGACTCCTCCTCATCATTCAAGTTGGCATTTATGATTACGGGTAAAGAAGAGTTGGGACCAAGAAATGCGTACCTCAAATCTTTTGGAAGCTCCTTGAGTTCTTGATATGGTTCCGGTGGTGCTTGAACTTCTTCTTTCTCGGCCTTGAACACCTCCAAATAAGACATCCTTTCCTCCAATTGCTCTTGCTCAATCATATTGAGGGCTAGACCTTGGCGCTCTATCTCAATTTCTCTAGGTGGTGGGGTGGCTTTCAACCTAATCTCCCTTGGCCTTGACTTCTTAGAAACGGCTTCCCATTGCAATCCAAGAGGAACTTGGATCATCTTAGCTTCCTTATGTACGGTCTCTTTTGAAGCTGGCCTAAAGAAAAACTCAATTTCTCTTCCTCCAATGTCAAGAGACAAGTGGCCCTTCTTTACATCAATGATTGCCCCAACCGTAGCAAGGAAAGGTCTCCCTAGTATGATCGGTTCACCCGACACTTCTATCATGTCCACCACAACAAAATCGATTGGGACATAGTGGCCTTCAATGCAAACGGGATAATCCTCGACCATACCAATTGGCTCGATAGACGACCCATCCGCTATTGTTAACCTCATGTTGACCGGAGAGATGAGACCCATGGATGTGGATTTCCATATGGTGTAAGGAATGATGCTCGTGCTTGCTGGGTCCATATGGGCCTCTTGTTGGGTCCGTGGTGAAGGAGTCGATCTTCTTGCTAGGTCGACTTCGGGGAACGTCGGACCCGACTTGCTGGGTAAGTTGGTCCGACTCTCTTCATTCTTCTTAGGCACGTGTGGCTCGGGTAGGTTTCGGCCACTTCTCAATCCAATTGCCCGGACTTCATTTTGATTGTTTTGAGCTCGAGGATTCTCCTCGGGTCGGCCCGGAAGTCTTCCATTCTCTCTCGGGGCTTGAGTCGCAATTTGAGCAAATTGATTGTCGACTTGCCTCCTCCATGCACCAAACTCATTGAATTGGGTCCTCATCTCCTTGAACCCGTCTCTCATCTCTTGAGCAAATGTTTGTAACTCATTGAATCCCGGTGGTCTATATGGTGGTGGTGGCGCCCTTGGCTCGTTTTGGTTGAAGTTGTTGTTGTAGCCTTGAGCTTGACCGTTGTTCCACCGGCCATTGCCACCATTGTTGAAATTGCCTCTTCCACCGAAATTTCCCCGAACATAGTTTGCCTCATCAATTCGCTCGGCCAAGCGCACTTGGCTCTCATTTGGACAAACTTGTGTAGCATGTGCAAAGGATCCACACTCCTCACAAGCTCTAGCATTTTGCTTGTAGTAGTGGACTTGCCTCTTAAGCTTGCTCACTTCACCTTCAAGGAATTGGAGCTTCACATCCCTATCAATGTCTTCTCCCTTTGGATTATATAACTTCCTTGTACCCTCGCCTTGAAATTTCACCTCCTTGCTAACTTGACTCACCCCATACATGGCCTCATAATCGGATAGCTTGTCAAGTAGCTCCCAAGCTTGATCCGGTGTCAAGTCTATGAACCCACAATCGGTGTGGAGATTGAGCTTGTCCTTCGTTACCGGATTTATGCCTTGGAAAAAGATGTCTTGAAGCACATATGGTTGTTGGCCATGAGTAGGACATTGGCGCAACATCTCCTTGAAACGGTCCCATGCTTCGAAAAGAGGCTCATTCGGGCCTTGTTGAAAGCTTGCAATCTTCCTTCTTAGCTCGGTTGTCTTTGAGGGCGGGAAGAACTTCATCAAGAAAGCATCATAGAGTGTCTTCCAAGTTGTGATTGACCTAGGAGCTTGGCTCTCGAGCCAATGTGCGGCCTTGCCCCCAAGTTACCATTTGAACGCCTTTAGAAGCACATACTCCAATGTCTCCTCGTCGGTAGAGATCGTCTCACACATATCCACAAAACGTTTCACATGCTCTATGGGACACTCATGTGGACGGCCCTCGAATTGATCCCGCTTGATGAGGGAGATGAATTGCGTCTTGATCTCAAAATTCTTGGCAACCTCGGGAAGCACAATAGCCGGCTCGGGTACCCCAACTCCGGATGCATGTATTGGCGTGCATTCCGGGGTAGAGCGTTGAGTTGAGCCTCGGCTCTCATCCGTTGCTCCCGTTCTCTTCTTGCCATCTCCTCTTGATTGTCCCTCTCAAGTTGCAATCTAGCCATTTCGGCCCTAAGTTGAGCCAACTCCTCATCAACATGGAGAGCTTGATTCGCCATCCTTTTCCTTCTTCGGGCTTCCTTGAGAATACCTTCCGGATCACTCACAAACTCAAGCTCAAGTGTTCCTCGGGAGGAACGAGCTAGCATACACCTACGAAACAAAAACACAAACCAAAACAAATCAAAAACAAACAAAGGGTTTGGGCTATTCCCTCACCCAAATCACTACCAAAACACAAGAAACTCACCAAATTGACACTCAATGCACTTAGACTTCCCCGACAACGGCGCCAATCTTTTGATCGCCTCTCGGATTGCGAGGGTCTAGAGATACAATTTATAACCCGACCCCGTTGTAGTACGTGGTGGGTGTCGAACACTTGGGAAGTCTACTCGATCGATGTGCCTAGATACTAGGAAGCTAGAAAGGAGAGCATAAAACAAAGGAAAACAAAGGAATCAGTCGGGACCGACACTGAGGTCACATCGGGCCCGAGGTTGGCGACAAGAGGAAGTCAGGACCGACACTGTGTAAGTCGGGCCCGAGGTATCTAGGGATGTCGAACTCAAAGATTTAAAAGTAGATCTTGGGCTTTTGGGTTCCTTCCCTAGTAGATTAAGGCTTTTCCACCCCAATTTAGGCAATGAGTGATGATCGAACTAGGATTGAGTGCTTTCGCCCTCGTTCCAACCTCTTCTACACCTCGATCATTGGGGAAATCCCCTTCGAAGCAAGGTCTTGAGATTGACACATGTTCACTTTCGCTACTTTGCCAATCTCAAGGCTTGATTCCCAACTTTCGCAAGGAATTGTAGCTCTATGTAGAGTGGGTTCCTTAGATCAAACATTCAAGGCTATGGAATTGGAGTTTCTAGCCTAAACCTAGCTAGGGTTTTCCCCCATAACCCAAGATCAAGGAGATCTACTCCATGAGACAAGCAAAGAAAGCAATCAAATCAAAAGGGAAAGCAATCATCCTAATCAATCTCAAAACAAAGCAAAGTTTCATTCAAATCCAAAGCAATCCACAAATTCCAATCAAGGGTTTTCAAATCCACAAGAACAAAGCAAATCAAAGCAAATCTACCAACAAAACCTATCAAGACTTCCTCCCTTGGCCGATTCTCTCTCTCTTACTTCTCCTCTCCTTCCTCCTTGCTCTCCAAGAATCCCCTTGGTTCCCTTGGAACCCCCTTTTTGTGTGTGTGTGAGGGAACCCTTTCTAAGAAGACAAGAGGGCCTTTTATAGATTAGATGAGGGGCAAAAGTGGAAGTCCACAAATTCGTGCCTTGGAGCCCAAGTAGTTCGGTGACCGACTCGGACCGACACGGAGGACCTCGGGCCCGAGTTACTGTGCAACTCGGTCCGAGGTTGGACACTTCAAAGGTGGGCCCGACGTGGTTGCAACTCGGTCCTGACCTCGTTCCACCTTCTTCTTTGTTGGCTTCTCTTGTTCTTCTTCATGGCCTACTTCTCTCTTTCCCGCTTTAGCTCGGCCTTTGCTCCATGTCTTGACCCTCCTTCAAATCGATCCTCGATTCATGCCAAATTACCTACAAAACACATAAAATGTGCGTAGTCTCCGAATCCCATAGAAATACGGGAACTAGGCTAAAAAGGAACAAAGCGCACAAGAAAAGGGGAAAAAGAAACATATTTACAAAGGAAATCACATATGAAAACACCACCAAATAGAGAGACATCACATGCCAATCGACCTCTCTAAGAACAAGATCCAAGACATGAAATTTCTACCCTAAAAACCATGAATCATGCAATTTCGAGTTAGGGTTTAGAAATCATACCGGAGAATCGAGAAATTGAAGAACAAGAGGTCGGAATCGGGTGGTTAACGAGTTCGGATCTCGTTGGTGAGAAAATCGGGTTTCCGGGCTTCGGTAACGATGGCCTCTCGGTGGTCAGTGCAGTGAAGGATTCCGAATGGTGGGAGAGGGATTTCGAGCTTTTTGGTTGGGTTTTTGAGAAGTATGGAATTGGGAGAGTGTGGTGGTAGATTTTTGGAAGGGGTAAAAGGGTTTTTATAGGAGAGGGAAGGGATAGGAAAGGGTAGAGGGTGGCGCTAGGGTAGTAAAAGATAGATTAGGTTAAAAAAAACTTACCTGCCCCGTTTTTGACGAGTGGGGTCGTCGAACCGGGTCGTTAACGACCCTGGGTGGGTCGTTAACGAGCTGCCGTAGCCTCTTGGAGTGATTTTTCGATCCCTTCTCCTGAAATCTTGTTAGCTCAAAAATTCTAATTTCTATCCTAACTAATACTTAAAAAGAAAACAAAAGAAAGCTAAGAGAAATAATCTAAAAAGAAAAAAGAAAAAGACAAACTAAATCTATTCTAAAAGCGGGTTGCCTCCCGTAAGCGCTATGTTTAACGTCGTTAGCCCGACGAGCTCCTTTTTGCTCACGGTGGTTCATGTGTAGCCATGTTGGGGTCTTGAGGTACCCCATACTTAGCTTTGCAGCCTCTGTGTGCTTGAGTTGCTAAATTTGGACCTTTTTCTTCTATCAGCACGCCCGATGTTCCTACATGATGGTAAGTGAAGTCCGGAAACCAAGGTGGTTTGGACTTTTCTGTAGTACATATAATAGGGCGTGGTGTAGGAACAAAAGATAAGGAACAATCCTGCTCCTTTTTAGCCAATTCATAATTAGAGTACTTACCTTGGTTGTACTCTTGCACGTGGGACTCGGTGATTGGCCAATGAGACTCGGTAGTGACGGTTGTGTCGAGTTCTGGTTGAGTCAACTCGATTTGTGCGACTCCAACTGGGTCGTTGGCTTTTTGATCCAAGTTGAATTCCACCCGTTCTTCTCCGATATCAAAAGTGAGGAGTCCTTTCCGCACATCAACTCTTGCTCCTTCTGTGGCTAAAAATGGTCGACCGAGAATTATGGGGACATGAGGGTCTTCGGGCATATCAAGGACGATAAAATCGTTCGTTATAAAGAATTTCGCGACTTGAATAGGATAGTCGTCCACCACTCCTGTGGCCTTGACACATGACCCATCTGCCATGTACAAATTCATGTCTACCGGCTCTAATGGTCCCATATTAGCTTTAGACCAGATTGAGAGAGGAACGAGACTAGCACTGGCACCCAGATCGCATAAAGCCTTGAACTTGTGGTTGCCTATGCCAATTGTTATTGCAAACCTTCCTAGATCTCCTAGCTTTTCCGGTAGAGCTATTGATCTGACTTCATCTTGTAGCTCTGTAATGGATCTTTTCCTGCTAAGAATATCTTTCCAAAACTTTGTGTAAGCCGGCATTTCGCTTAGGGCCTCAGCGAATTGGATGGAAATATTAATGCCCTGAAGAATTTTTACGAAACGCTTAAACTTACTCTCAGTAGAGTCCATAGATTTCTTAGTTGGAAATGGAAGAGATTTAACCATTCTCGGAACCAAGTTAGGCTCGAGAGGTGAGAGTACCGGGTCGACACTAGGGTCGTTTATTGTCCTCGGCGGGTCGTTACCGACCCTGGTGGGGTCGTTAATTACCCTGGGTTTGAGAGGAAGGCTCGGATTAGTAGACTTACCTAGGTTAGGGTCGTTAGATACCCTCGGAGCCTCGTCATCCTTATTTGCCCTCGCTGGCTCGTTAACGAGCCGTTTGGTGACGTCTTGTTCCTCCTTGTCTTCATCTTGAACTCTCTCTTGTAATGTCTTCCCACTTCTGAGGTGTACCACTGCTATTTGGCCTCTCGGGTTCTCCTCGGGGCGGCCCGGGAGTTGTCCTTGTGGTCTTGGAATCCGTGCAGCTAGGTCCCCTAGTTGGGAATCAACACTTCTTTTCCAAATATCGAACTCTCCCCATCTTTTATCTTGTCGGTTCAGTTTGGCTTGAACTTCATCAACTTTGTTGTTCACTCCGTTAATGCTTTCCTTTATTTCCTGAACCTATGATGGCGTCTCCTGATGGCCTGGAGGTCGATATGGTGCAGGTCGTCTATTTGGTGGGGGCATTGCATAGTTTTGACTTGTATTTTGATTGCACCATGATTGATAGTTGTTCGACCTGTCATGGTAACTAGGTTGGTTCCTGTATGGTCCTCTCATATAATTCATCTCAACTATTGTCTCAGCGGCTCTAACCTGCTCAATGTTAGTGCAAGCAGAGGTACTTTGTGCAGAAGAACCACATTCTTGACATGATTGAGAGGATTTTAGAAAACTTCCCTGTTTCTTCAGACGGTTGACCTCGTCTTGTAAGAATTGATTTTTAACATCTGGGTCAACTTCTTCTCGGTTAGGTATGTAGAGACGTTTTTGAGTTTGTGGAGCTTGCTGGGTTTCGTACATAGCATCGTAATTATCCAGCTTATCCAACAGTTCCCACGCCTCCGTCGGGTTCATCTCTATAAAACCGCACGCAGTATGCGTGTTGATGCGATTCTTGGTCTCTACGTTAATACCTTGGAAAAAGATTTCTTGCAAAACATATAAAGGTTGCCCATGAGTAGGGCGCTGTCTAAGCATCTTGATGTCTCTTTATTTGGTGGTGTTTTCATATGTGATTTCCTTTGTAAATATGTTTCTTTTTCCCCTTTTCTTGCGTGTTTTGTTCCTTTTTAGCTTAGTTCCCGTATTTCTATGAGATTCGGAGACTATGCGCATTTTATGTGTTTTATAGGTAATTTGGCATGAATCGAGGATCAATTTGAAGGAGGATCGGAGCATGGAGCAAGGCCCGAGCTAAGGAGGAAAGAGAGGAGCATGCCATGAAGAAGAACAAGAGGAAAGCCAACAAGAAGAAGGTGGAACGAGGTTCGGACCGAGTTGCAACCACGCCGGGCCTGACTTGGAAGCTTTCAACCTCGGACCGACATGCACAGTAACTCGGGCCCGAGGTCCTCCGTGTCGGTCCGAGTCGGTCACCGGACTACTTGGGCTCCAAGGCACGAAATTGTGGACTTCCACTTTTGCCCCTCATCTAATCTATAAAAGGCCCTCTTGTCTTCTATTAAGGAGGTTCCAAAGTTGGTTCCAAGGGGTTGGAAAGGAGCTCTCACACACAACAACCCTCAAAAGGATACTTGGAGAGCAAGGAGGAAGAAGAGGAGAAGGAGAAGAGAGAGAATCGGCCAAGGGAGAAGAAGGTTTTGTTGATAGATTATCTTTGCTTTGTTTTGGATCTTGTGGATTTGGAAACACTTGATTGGAATTTATGGATTGCTTTGAATGAAACTTTGCTTTGTTTTGAGATTGATGATGTTGATTGCTTTCCCTTTTGATTTGTTTGCTTTCTTTGTTTGCCACATGGAGTAGATCTCCTTGATCTTGGGTTATGGGGGAAAACCCTAGATAGGTTTGGGCTAGAAACCCCAATTCCATAGCCTTGAGTGTTTGATCTAAGGAACCCACTCTACATAGAGCTACAATTCCTTGCGAAAGTTGGGAATCAAGCCTTGAGATTGGCAAAGTAGCGAAAGTGAACATGTGTCAATCTCAAGATCTTGCTTCGAAGGGGATTTCCCCAATGATCGAGGTGTAGAAGTGGTTGGAACGAGGGAGAAAGCACTCGATCCTAGTCCGATCATCACTCATTGCTTGAATTGGGGTGGAAAAGCCTTAATCTACTAGAGAAGGAACCCAAAAGCCCAAGATCTACTTTTAATCTTTGAAGTTCGACAACCCCAGCTACCTCAGGCCCGACTTACCCAGTGTCGGTCCCGACTTCCTCTTGTCGCCAACATCGGGCCCGACGTGACCTCAGTGTCGGTCCCGACTGTTCTCTTGTTTTCCTTTGTTTTACGCTCTCCTTTCTAGCTTTCTAGTATCTAGGCACATCGATCGAGTAGACTTCCCGAGTGTTCGACACCCACCACGTGCTACAACGGGGTCGGCTTATAAATTGTATCTCTAGACCCTCGCATTCCCGAGCGATCACATCTCCTTGAATCTTTCCCATGTTTCAACGAATGTTTCATTAGGCAACTGGTGATAGGAGGTGATGCATTTCCTTAACTTCGTTGTCTTAGCAGGAGGGAAGAACTTTGTAAGAAATTGATCGTACAAAGCTTTCCAAGTCCTGATTGACTTAGAAGGTAGGCTCTCCAACCAGTTCAGGGCCTTTCTAGTAAGAGACCATCTAAAAGATTTTAACAGAACATATTCTAGTGAGACACCTTCAGCAGCTATGGTGTCACATAAATCACGAAAGTTTCTAATATGCTCCATAGGGCCTTAGCAGGTTTCCCTTCAAACTGAGCCCGTTTGATTAAGGATATAAATTGAGATTTGATCTCAAAAGGTTTCTCTATCGCTGGAAGCACAATAGGAGATTCTGGCACCCTCAGTTCTGGACGCATGTATTGTTTGGCATTCCTTGGATAGGCATCAAGCTCTTCTTGTAAACGAGCCTTGTCAGCTCGTTGACGCTCAGCTTCGGCGTCTGTGCCGTCCTTCTCGGCTTTAAGTGCCTCCATTTGAGTTCGGAGGATCTCCAACTGTTGATCCATCTCTTCTGTCGTGGCCATGGCTCGGTTTTCTCGAAGTCGACGGTGCAGGGAATGTTCGGGTTTTGAGTGATAACCAGTGTTATCAAACTGAAGCCTTCGTCGTCCTACCGGCATACACTGAGAAAAACAGACAAAGAAAACAAAAATTAAAAACAAAAACGGGGTCGGGCTATTCCCGAACCCAAAGATAAACTAACAACCTTGTTGCTTCCCCGGCAACGGCGCCAATTTGTTGGGAGGGTTTCTTTACAACAAATAAATTTATAGTCAAAACCCCGCTGAGTACAGTGAAGTCAGGATCGTTCCACAGGAAGCAAGGTTGTTTGTTTATCAATCTATTAAAAAGCAAAAAAAAAAAAAACACTCACAAGTAGCCTCGTTAACGACGTTGTCAGGGTCGTTAACGAACCACCGAAAACAAAAATACTCAAATAACGACCTAAATAAATTCGGTACCGAGGCAAGTAACTCAACAACGAAAATTCACTTAAAATAATTCAAATAAAACAAAGATCTAGGACTAGGGATACCACAACATAGCCAAGCATATAAACTCCTAAGAAGATAAGATCATGACTTTAAACAGATAGAGTCATCAACTATCGTTGACTATCAAGTAAAGTAACCAACTTTCGCATCCTAATTGACTTAATTGCTTGTTTTGGATCTAAAGCTTGAAACTTTTGTATTCAAATAATGTCAACCTTCAAGTTACTAACTTTCTCTTTCAATCAAGTTAAAAACTCAATTTACCTCAACTTTCGTTTCGGTATAAGCACAACAAACAATCTCAATAAAAAATAAAAGGCATTCAACACACAATCTTACTCATCAAACATGCTCAACTATATCGGGCTTAACCCCGATCCTAGAAAAGAAGACTACTCATTAATCATAATTACTAAACAAATAAACTCAATATAAGAAAACATTGAAAAACAAATCACTACTAAATTAAAATAGAAAAATCTGTCTTACAGAAGTTAAGAAGAAAATCGAAAAAGAACAAAACACCGAACGAAAACTCGATCAACAAACTCGGTAACTTTCGTCCACCGACCCTCGTACTCGACTCGCCCTCGGTTCTTCCTCTTCTTCTCTTCTATAATTCGACTCCTAGAATTGACTCTCCCCTTTTTCTATGCTAGATAGAAGGGTATTTATACTAAAAAACTAAAAACTAAAAAGGCTATAAGATATAAACTTTCCTAAAAAGATAGAAATAAAACTCTAAAAGATAGAAACAAAATCTAAGAAGATAATAAAACCTAAAATACATACTCTAATAACCCTAAAAGATTCTAAAAAGATACTCTAATAAATCAACCTAAAATACATACTCTAATAAATTCCCGCTCAGGATCGGTGAATCATAAAATCAACCTTCAAATCTTCTCTTTCGTGGCCTCGTTAACGAGCCCTCACAGCCTCGTTAACAAGCCTGGGCTTTGTTTACTTCCACACTTCCTCTCTTAATCTTGAGCTCTAACTTCTTCAATCATGTATTCCTCCGTCTTTCACTGTAATGCTCCAAATTCAGCTCCATATAGCTCTTTTCCTTGCTAAAACCTACAAAATACACAAAATAGCGTAGCTTCCACTCTTTTCATAGAAATATGCAAAACTATCTAAAAACACTCAAAACTAAACCTAAACTTAACAAAACTAAACCTAATAAGCAAAGAAAACCTAATAAAAACTATACTAGAAATGCGAACATCAGCTCCTTATCGCATGACTCCAATGGAAATGCAAGATTTGAAGACTCAACTAGAGGAGTTGTTAGAAAAGGGATGTGTGCGCCCTAGTGCGTCACCTTGGGGAGCTCCGATTTTGTTCGTAATGAAGAAAGACGAGACTTTGAGATTGTGCATTGACTATCGAGAGCTGAATCGGGTCACCATCAAGAATAAGTACCCATTACCACGAATTGATGATTTGCTAGATCAATTACAAGGAGCCATGGTATTCTCTAAGATCAGTCTACGATCTGGGTATCACCAATTGAGAATCCGAAAGGAAGACATTCCAAAGACGACATTTTGTATAAGATACGGACATTATGAATTTGTGGTAATGCCCTTCGGATTGACAAATGCCCCAGCTGTGTTCATGGAAATGATGAATTGAGGTCCTTCGGCATTGACAAATGCCCTTCGGCATTTCGTATAAGATACGGACATTATGAATTAGATCAGTTTGTCGCAGTTTTCATAGATGATATCTTGGTGTATTCACGAGGTCATGAAGAACATGCTAATCATCTAAGAACAGTCTTGGGAGTTTTGAGACAACAACAATTGTTTGCAAAATTATCAAAGTGTGAATCTTGGATGCCAGAAAAACCTTTTTAGGACATGTGGTGTCTGCTAAAGGAATAATGGTAGACCCAATGAAGATCGAGGTTGTGGCAGCTTGGTAACCTCCAAGAAATGTGAAGGAGGTACGTAGCTTCTTGGGTTTGGCTGGGTATTATAGACGGTTTTTAGAAGGATTTTCTCTTATAGCTCAACCATTAACCAATCTCTTACGTAAAACAACAAAATTTGAGTGGTCATATGCATGTTAGAAAAAGTTTGATGAGTTGAAAAATAGGATGACTTCGACTCCAATCTTAGATGTTCCTCAAGGAATGAAGGTTATGTAATATATAGCGATGCTTCAAAACTGGGACTAGGTTGTGTCCTAATGCAGAATGGTAGAGTAATTGCCTATGCTTCAAGGCAGTTAAAACCGAATGAACAAAATTACCCAACACATGACCTGGAGTTAGCAGTTGTGGTTCATGCATTAAAGATTTGGAGTCACTATCTGTATGGAGCAACCTGTCAAATTCTAACAGATCATGAGAGTCTCAAATATATTTTCACTCAGCGAGAGCTCAATATGAGACAACGTAGGTGGATGGAACTAATTATAGATTATGACTTGGAGATCATTTACCACCCGGGAAAAGCAAATGTTGTTGCCGATGCATTAAGCTGGAAATCATCTCAGGAACGAATATTGCCTCACTTGACTGCTCAACTCTCTTTGCAAAAGGAGTTGATGAGAAATGAGATTGAAGTATGGATTCAAAGATACCAAGGTCAATTGTGTACCTTAGAATACCAACCTAGTCTGATAGAAGAGATTCATAAAAAGCAGGAGACTTGCTAAATGATTCAAGATATTTGTCAAAAAGTGTATCGAGGTGAAGCATCGGGATTTGAAATTCGAGGGGATGGAATTTTGAGAATTCATGGAAGAGTATGTGTGCCTTGAGATCACGAGTTAAGACAGAAAATACTCCCTCTGTTTCACAATACTTGATCTTAGACAAAATTTCACACATATTAAGAAACTTTTTTCCCAAATTGCCCCTATTAAATACTCTTTCTTTTTTCTCAATTACCAAGAAATTTTGGGACATGTGTAATGTGGGGGTATAAACAAGGGTATAAATGGAATTTTTTTACATGAACAACTATTTTGAAACAAAAAAAGGCTTTAAGAACAAGTATTGTAAAACGGAGGGAGTACTTCAAGAAGCTCATTCTACGCTATATTCAATCCACCTAGGAGCTAGTAAAATGTACAAGGATCTGAGAAAACATTACTGGTGGGATGGCATGAAGCCTGATGTAGCAAGATTTGTAGCAAAATGTCAGGTATGTCAGCAGGTGAAGATAGAACACCAAAGACCAGGTGGAATCCTCCAACCATATCCCATTCCAAAATGTAAGTGGGAGGACATTTTTATGGATTTTGTTACCGGACTGCAAATTAGTATGGACATTATACAATATGGGTTGTTGTAGATAGACTGATGAAGACTGCTCGCTTTCTTCCCATTAGAGAGACTTGGCAAGTACGTAAACTATTAGAGGTGTTTTTAAAATAAATAGTGAGACTACATGGAGTGCCCAAGACAATTGTGTTTGATCGTGATGGGTGGTTTATCTCTAATTTCTTGAAGCAAGTACATAAAGCCTTTGGCATAGAGATACATTTCACAACTACTACCACCCGCAGTCAGATGGCCAGACTAAGAGGACGATACAGACATTGGAGGATATGCTGAGATCATGTGTGCTAGATTAGGGTGGAAATTGGTCTAATTATTTGGAGTTAGTAGAGTTTGCTTATAATAACAGTTGGAACTCTTCAATTCAGATGGCACCTTATTAGGCTTTATATGGACGAAGATGCAGGACACCTCTATGCTGGGATAATCCATCAAATGTTGTAGATGAAAGGCCTCGGATGATCCAAGAAATTGTGGAAAAGGTGGCATTGATTCGAGAGCGCATGTTGACTGCTCAGAGTTGCCAGAAATCTTACGCAGACAAGAGGCGACGCCCTTTGGAATTTGAGGTAGGAGCCCATGTTTGGTTAAGAGTGTCGCCGACTCGCGGAGTTAGGAGATTTTGAGTGAAAGGGAAGTTGAGTCCTCGGTACATTAGGCCGTTTGAGATTATTGAGAGGGTAGGAGAAGTAACCTACAAGATGGCATTGCCACCAGCCTTGGATGGAGTTCGTTCTGTATTTTATGTGTCGCAGTTAAGACAGTATGTGCCTGATCCTAGTCATAAACTCAATTATGAGGAGTTGAAGATTGAGCTTGATCATACCTTTGTGGAGCAACCAATAGCAGTTCTAGATCGTCGTATGAAGAAGTTGAGGAACAAAGAGATTCCATTATTGTTGATTCACTAGTCTCGATGAGGAGTTGAGGAAGCCACTTGGGAAAGTGAAGCTAGTATAGAGAAAAATTACCCTGACATTACTCCAGTTTGATAGAAAGGGTGAATTAGATGTTAAGCAGGTTAGTTGGTGTGCTTGACTTTGGAATGATCTTTTTAGTTCTGAATTATGTGAGGTTAATGAAATTTTTGCAAATGGTTGTTAGTGTGGAATATGATGGCTTTAGTTCCATAATATAAGTTTCGAGGAAAAAACTTTACTATTTAAGGGGGAGTATATGTAATATCTGAGTATTCTATCCTATTAGGGTTTCTTTACCTAGCCGATATTTCTGTAATTATTAAATACTAATCCTTTTAAAATATTATCAGAGTTTCAAGTTTAAGTCTTATTGTAAAATTAATGGAGAAATAACATTGGATCTGTTGAGCAAAAATGTACACAAAATTCCAAAACACATTTAAATTATTTTTATTTTAGTTCGACCCTCCCTTTTGACTCTTTCAATTAAAAGCAATACCGATACAAAATATTAAGGTAGTTTTTATGATTTGGGCTGCACCCAGTTTTAATGGGTTGCCTACTTATCTCTTTAAAGAGAATCAAGCCTTACGTAGTTCAGTGTTCTAATTTATTTAGTTTGATTTTCACGCATTAGTGGAACGAGTCCGAACCTACCTTCTAGGAAGGGTTGCTCAAATTCAAACCAACCATCATTTCCGCGATGTGAATAAGTTTAAACCCACCTTCTAGGAAGGTTTGCTTAATCTCTTCACTATCAAACATGTGAATTAAAGTTTACATATTTTAAATTTGAATTATGACTGAATGTGACATATTTATATATTATGGAAAATGTCGTACGTATCCACTTATATGATGTGGAATCAAGTCAAACGTAGTTCTAGAAATCAAATAATATGGTTTGAACCTTGACTTTAAATATTTTTCAAAGTCAAATTAATATTTATGATTTGATTCAAACTTATATATGTCGAACCTCCTACATGACTCTTTTAAACGAGATCAAGTCAAATGTAGGTCTCAATGAGCCATAGGTTCGATTAAAATATGATTTTTATTTTTGATCGTGACTGAACTCAATTAGCTTTTTACTTTATATTGAGCTTCCTACGTATCTAACGAATCAGAATCAAGTCTTCGTAGTTCACATCTTAAGAATTTGACATTAAATTTGTTTATTTTTATTTTCATGCATCAGATGCATGAATTCAGACCCACCTTCTAGGAAGGGTTACCTAAACTCCTCCAACTACCATTTGCATGTATATGTATTATTATTTTTAAAGCTTATCTTTAGTGCATCAAATGATGGAAATAAACCCACCATCTAGGAAGGGTTGTCAAAATCCTCCATATTATCATATGCAAAACAAACGACAAGTTCATTTCATATTTTTATTTCATTTTTAACATAATTGTTCAACCCAATAAGTATGTATTTTATATTGGGTACCCAACACACTCTTTTAAGAGGCTCGAGTCGAGCATAGTTCTCAAAAGAGGTATTTAATTTTATTATCGACTTTATCTTATGTTTGAAAGTCAACTTAAGTTTTATGTCAACTCGATATTATATGTTAATCAAGTTTTCCATATAGCCCATAAAGGACTCAAATTATACGTAGTTCTAAAAAGCGTCAAGTCTTAACGTAGTTCTTAATAAAAACCAATTAAATATGTCATATGTTCTTCATTTAATTTTTATTTGATGGTTGTGATTGAACCCGACGAGCATTTGCTTTATGTCGGGTTTCTTATGTAGCCTTTTAAAAGGCATCAAATCATACATAGTTTTTTTTATTAAAGAGCATAAAGTTCATTTTATTTTATTTAATATTTGCGACTGAACTTGTTTAATTAATTTATATCAAGTTTCCTACGTAATTCATGAAGAACATCAAGTCCTCACGTAGTTCTTCAAAAATGAACTTAATTTTATTTTGACCTTAAATTTGTGATCATTTATATAAGCCAAAGTGGCCTATAATTAATGGATATTCTCCCTTGTTGATTTTGTAATCACTTGGCTAAAGATCAATTTTATTCATTAATTTAATCAAACAATAAAAATAATTATTCTCTTTTTTTGGTCTTGCCTTTTGGCTCGCCCGTTCGATCGGTCGGACACCGCTCTACATCCGGACCGGGTACTTCGTGGCCCCATTTTGGGGGAGACCCTCCCAATATCAGTTTTTTCATACATGCCGACAGTTCTCTTTACTAGTGTAATATACAACACTGTAATATAGTGCGTTGAAATTGCACATATAGACTTTATAAGCATATTCCACTTTCCGTTGAAATCTCTCCCTCTCTGTACTAGGATCCTTATACATATATGGAACCTGCAGATGACCATTTTCGATCTTCTGCCCATGTACATGTAATATCCAAGATTATAGGTACCACATGTATGTGTCACTTAGATACCACCATAATAAAACTCATCTCATGTTTTTTTTATTTCAGTCCGAGTTTGCATACGGTTTAACTTTAATTAATCACACACACTCTCAAATTTAAAACCCCCCTGATAACCGATCTTTAGTGATCGAATATCAACAACTATGTATTAAATTTAGTTAGCAGGGTTAATCATGATCAATCACAAATACATGTCAAGGGGAATATTATTCTTAATATTGGGTACGGTGCCATAACTTATTGAGAAGAATTTAATAAATTAACAAAATCCTTAATTGAAAAGTTTTCGGACATGTCTATTGTGTCGAACACATCCAATTAGTCAAGGCAAATAGTCAGACTTATGGAGTCTAATCATGGGGAAGAGTTCAAAATTCCTTCAGACCATCAACCACCATATTTAAATGGTCAAGTCTGGTTGTTTATTCATGAAAAGTATGGAATCAGTTGGGCATTACGACGGCTTAGAAAAGGCTTAATTGGTGTGGTGTTCGGATCCACTCGGTTCCTCCCAAGACATAAATGATTAATTTATATGGTGTTCGGATCCACTCGGTTCCTCCCAGGCCACAAATGATTAATTTATATGGTGTTCGGATCCACTCGGTTCCTCCCAGGCCACAAAATTAACCAAGTTCTCAAAACATATACATTTAAGATTGAAAACGAAATCAAAATATTTTATGGGGTGTGGTGTTCGGATCCACTCGGTTCCTCCCAGGCCACAAAATTAAGTTTAAAATATGGGCTATAAGAGAAAAATGAAATACAGAAGGATAATAAATTGCATATTTGTTGCCATGTACGTGTTTGGTTTATAATGCCGAAGAAGATAGAGCACTGTATGGATTCATGGAATTAATTAACTCTCTCTGCATTCCTCCTCTACAAACTCCCTTTGTTTTTGGCTCCCACTTAACATTTTTTTTCCACTTCGATTTCTTAATTCATCATAGAATGAATGGAGAGAGAGATCTAACCCATTGCCATATATGTTTTTTGTTGTGCCATTTGGCGGGGAGGAAAGAGAGACAGAAACCCACTTGGAGTATTCAAACGGTTCCTCTCCTCTTCTTCGTATGAGAATTGGTGAAAGAACCCCCAATTTGTTTTTTTTTGTCTCCTTAAATAAAATGTTTGGG
Organism: Fallopia convolvulus; assembly: GCA_964016875.1. Taxonomy (NCBI): domain Eukaryota; kingdom Viridiplantae; phylum Streptophyta; class Magnoliopsida; order Caryophyllales; family Polygonaceae; genus Fallopia; species Fallopia convolvulus. The sequence continues at coordinate 47,390,996 of OZ024720.1, read as the reverse complement.
AAGGAGTTAATAATAATTAACCACTCATTAACTGGTGGTAACTCCCAACTTCAAATTCATTTTTTTAAATCTCTTTTACGCTTTTTAATTAATTATTATTTTGGGCTACAAAATCAATTTCAATTTGGGCCAAGATAGTTTGCAAAAGCCCATCTTTAATATGAGAGTTTTTTTGTTACATTTATGATAAATTAACCAAATTTTTTACTTTGATTAATTCTCACCACATTATATAAAATCATGAAAAATTTAAATTATGAAATTTTGCTCGTCAATAGGATCACTAGACTAATTTCAGACAATGGACACACACACACACACATATTTAAAGGTTGATTCACATGGTGATGGGGCTTATCATGAAAATTAAGAACAAATGAGAACCCTTGGATTTGAGAAAAGGATGGCTAAGATTAGAAGAGATAGGGGCAAAATGGCAATTTTGACAAAAAAAATTTAATTTTCTTAGATTTGCTTGTTTTTGTCAAAAACACGAAATTTGATTTTTTACGTTACATTCACATACTTTATGCATATGTTCAAACTATTATAAGACATGTTCACATATTATCACATTTTTCAATTCAGAGATTTTATAATATGTTCACATATATTACAAGTGTGTTCACATATTATTATTGTTTGTTCATGTTTTATGGTCATATGTTCATGTTCGATTAAATCATAATACAAGCGTTAAATGGCTTAAAACAATTTGACAAAAAAATACAAAAATTATTATTTTTTATTTTTTCGCTTATTTTTGCCAAAAACATTACTGTTTCAATTTGGGCCCAAGATAGTTTGCAAAATCCCATTTTTAATATGAGAGCTTTTTTGTTACATTTATGATAAATTAACCAAATTTATTACTTTGGTTAATTCTCACCACATTATATAAATTCATAAAAAATTTAAATTCATGAAATTTTGCTCGTCAACAGACACCCCCCGAACTTTGAGCGTGTGAAAGATTGAACGCGTACAAAGTTCGAACTTAGGTGCTATTTATATGTTTAAAGGAAAAAAAACACCACATTTTTCTTCCAAGGAATGTAATCAAGGAAGGGCTAAATTTCATATGATCCGAAGAGAATAGGAATATATATAATATCAATCATTCCTTTTAAATATGGTCATGCAAAGAGTGATCCCTAAGGATTTGACTACGACTATTAATATGGCATGGGCAAAAGTATTTCGAAAGAATGTTTTATCGAAATATGATTTTTGCTATGGCTTGAAGGCTAATTGGCTGTGTTTGAGGGCTTTCTTGTGATGGACAAGACTTTGTTTTGAGGTTTTAATGTCAAAAGGTTTATGCTTTGTAGCTACCTTGGAGAGAATGACTTTGTGTCAAACCAAGAAAATTGGTGTCTATATATGTTTAGGGAGCTTGAAATGACCACACATATAATTGTAGTAGGTCACTTAAATTCTCTATGCCCTATCTTTAAGGACAAGAGTTTATATAGATATGAGCCTTTTTGTCTTTCGAGAGAAGAAAGCTTCAACACTATATATAGTGACTTTAAAGATATTTTTATCAAAGTTTGAGGCATTAATCAAATGATTTCATGGGAGGAATTGTGGTTGACAAGACCTTGTAGAATAAGTCACTAAGTTTGGACATGATGATCCAAGTCATGAAATTTTGGCATATGGTAGTTGAATTTGTTTCTCTTTTTTGAGAACATCTTTCATAGATGAATATTTGTTCTTCTCTCTCTCTATTTGTCTCGTATCAAAAATTAACACAATAGTGCTTAAATCTTCGGACCATATCGATTCTCTATATATATAGTCAATTAAATGATCAAATGACTATAAGATAATAGAATTTGACTTCTTCTTTTATTCCTTTTTGGAGAACAAAAAGTCTTGTTTGTTTATGTGGCTGCATCTTGTATCTTGTTTGACCAGATTGCCTACTTACCCCTTGTGAGGGATCAAGCCAACTGTAGTTGTTAAATTGACCAATTTGGTATTACTTTTTTTTTTGTATTGCGTGCATTAGAGGACAAAATTCAAACCCACCTTCAAGGAAGGGTTGTCTAAATTTAGTCCAACTATCATGTGCACTTTTTTAATCTATTTGTACGCATCACCAGACAATTTGAACCCACCTTCTAGGAAGGGTTACTCAAATCATTCTGACTATCATTTGCATACATAGATTTTGGTTTTAATCTCAAATTATATTTTCAGTTTTGCGACTGAATTCGACATATATGAAATTGACATCGAATTTCCTACATACCCTTATTGGGATCAAGTCTTGATGTAGTTACTAGTGAGTTTTTAGGTATCAAGCATTCTTGTAATGCTTGAATATGAAATAGTTAAATGTTGGTACCCACATTTAGCTTAGAGGATTACCCATTAAAGACGAATTGTAGAATGAGCTTCAACTTCGGATTTTAATTGAAATGTGTCGCCTCTTATTGGCAGTACCCCCTTTCATCTTTGGGGTGTATCTTCATTTTGAACCTCCCTTTTGAGATTCATATATTCGAGAATTTTCCTCATTAATGACCATATCATCATTTAAAGAGTCGACCTATAGAAACTCCTAGGGAACACAATCTTATTTAGATAAAGGTTACCCAATGGAATTAGATGTAATCTTCTTTGAAATTGGTCATTCAATTATTTTCCTTCTTGCTCTTCTCCTTTTTAAGGGTTTGCTCAGCCTTGGAGGACTTAAACCTTGAGTGTTTGTCGAGTTTTTTTTTACTCATACATTTTTGTCACTCAAAGGTACTACCATGTTTGTCTACATGATCCTTAAATGGAAACAATTTTTTGACATTTGAGATTTCATGTTCTCATTGGATGGAACTGCCTCAATCTAAATATTGGCATACCAAGGTGTACCATGCAATTTAGACATTTATCCAATTATGAAGTGAGGGAAGAATATCCCCATTTTTATAAGCCTTGATCCTATTTTGGGTGATTTTGGGGACACTTGAAGTGGGTAACTACCTTCGCAACATCTACCATCAAAATTGGTTTTTGACGAAGCTCTTGGTTTTGTTGATTTTTACCCCCTCGGTCATTCTCCTATTTTCATTATGCCCGTTTTATATTTGTAAGGGCATAATCATCTCATACTTTCGATAGTCGTCTTCCCAAGCCACTTCAATGGAATCCTCCAGTTCTGGAAGTGTTATGGGTTTGACATACATCAACTCTTCAAATATCCTTAGTATTTATTTTCATCAATAAGCATTTCTCTTATCTTTTATATGAAGAGAATGCCTTCTTGAAAATACTTTGGCTTTTTTTTTGAACTTTGAAGTCGTTGGTGCTAAAAAGGGTTTGCTATCCAATTCAACGAAAACCGTCATTAACTCTCTTTCTATTTGCGGCTTCTTGCCATCATTATTTTAGCTTGAGGCTAGTTTCAATGTTTTTTTAATCAAGCATGTTTACGCTCGACATTATATGCCTTTAATACCGAAGCATAAAATGGCTATTGGCTTAGCACTACCAAAATACACAATGAACCTTAGAAGTAGGTTTCTAGGTGACATTCTTTTGGAGATGTGCTTGTTTACTTAAATTTCAAGGCATTTAACCTTAGACTCGTCCATCATTTTAGTGAATAGATGAGCCTATTTATCATTAAGGCATCACTGGATGTTGTTTCACCACTATTTGAGTAGATATGAGCAAGATGCTCACGTGGTAAACCATAAATGCTACCAAACTTGTCAAAATTAGATCTTTGACACATTTGGGGAACATGAATTGAATCACAATGTGTGGAGTATGATATTTTGTATCCCACAACATGCAGATTCTATGAAACTTCAAATTCCCTCGTTCCTTAATCAATGATCTCCTTGATATCATGGAGAGATATAAGTGAATTACCACTTCGGTTATCATCACTTGTACTTGGTTAATAGTGTTTGCGCCACCTCCCATGAGCTTGATTGGCTACTTGAGCTACGAGTGGCATTAGTGAGAGCCTTATTTTATTAGTTACAATTTCAACTCTTAAAGTTGTTCCTCAATGTCAAACGAGATTACAACTAATGTCGACATGTTTTTCTACCTCATCTTGGAAGACAAATGTAGTTTTATTAATTTAAATGGATATGGGTGGAAACACCTTATCTTGGAAATGGAAAGATAGGTCCTTCTTAAATGGAGAACCATTGTTTCTTGCACCAAATATCATAACCATGACATGGAAGAGGCCAATGGATTAGGTGACCTTAGGATCATGCTTGCACATGAAATTTCTCTAACCTTAGACTTTGTGACAAGTCCAAAATAGGTTTGAGATATGATTATTTGGGATATTAGACTTAATGTCTTTGATAGGTTTCACTCTTCAATATGATTTTGAGGAAACACGTACCACTTTTTTAATCTCCTCCCGAACCCTTTTAGGTCTTGAAGGCTTAATTTTTTTCAAATGGGATCTTGAGTTGAGTCTCCTCCGAATAAGAGCTCATATCAACTTGTTCAAATTTTCCCATTTTGATAGGGATAGACTCGTTGTAGATTTGAGTTTGAGTATCGACTAGAGGAATGATTAGTGCTCTTTCATTGTTGTGATGCGAGCTCATTGGGTGTTTTACATATAATCTTAGCCAACTTTTAAGTTATAGAGTTCGTAATCAACCAAGTGATATAATCCTCTTGGATCCATTCTTGTGACCATTTATTCCCCTTAATTTGTTGACCTTGGTGGTCATGGAGACAAGCTAAGTCGAATGTTTCACAACCTTCCATTATCTTGATGATTTGAAAGGAGGGTTTGAGAGGACCTGCAATGAGGTCTTGGTGCCACTAATACTTGGGATCATCATACCACAAACTCGTATGTTATACGGCTTGTTACCTAGGGAATTCAGTCCATATTTGTCAAGAACGTTTTACCCCCTGGCATGGGCCCGTGATGAGCATCCTTCACATACATCGAGAGATAATCTCCTTGATGGAGGTATTCAAATCTCCATAGGAGTTCATTAAGCGGGCCTCCATTGATATTGAGACCCCAACGAAATGAATGAATACTTAAATGATCTCCTCTTACTCCACAATCATCCTAATATGAGGTTTGTCATGGGGAGATCATCTAAGATGGACGTTGCATTCAAAATCATTCAACGCTACGACCGATTAAGTTTAAAGTATCGACATTACTTAAAGATGAAAAGAAAGAAAGGGTCCCACCGAGCGTGCCAAAAATATGTTGAGCAAAAATGTACAAAAAATTGCAAAACACATTTAAATTATTTTTATTTTAGTTCGACCCTCACTTTTGACTCTTTTGATTAAAAGCAATACCAATACAAAATATTAAGGTAGTTTTTATGATTTGGGATGCACCCAGTTTTGATGGGTTGCCTATAGGCTTGGCAATTTCACCCGCACCCGATGGGTACCCGAAAAACCGACCTGAAAAAAACCGAAAAAACCCGATTAAAAACGGGTGAAAAAGGGTGACGGGTGAGCGGGTGATGGAGCGGGTACGGTTTCGGGTATAGCCTCACCCGACCCGACCCGACCCGATCACCCGACCCGCTCACCCGACCAAGTCACCCGACCCGACCACCCGACCCGACCACTCGGTTTTTTGTCCCACATCGAAAAATTGGTAGAAGGAAAGGAGAAGAGGAGCTTATAAAAAAGGATAGGAGAAGAGGAGATGGTTAAGTGTTTGAAGTCTAACCATAGAGATGGACTTTGAGACTTTTAATTAAATCTATTTTTTGGCTAATCCAATGGGTAGGCCCATATAAATAGGTTTAAATTTTAGTTTATTTTGTTTACTAGTCATCGGTTGACCCATTAATTTTAGTTTATTTTTTTACGGGTCATCGGTTGACCCGTTGAACAAATAAACTTACGGTTAATTTATGATTGAAAATTGAAAATTTTGATTTTTATAACACCCGAAAAAACCCCGACCTGATCCGAAAACCGACTGGTTTTGGGTGGGTCGGTTTCGGGTGGAACCCGTCGGGTGAAATTACCGGGTGGGGTGGGCGGTTTACAACCGCGGGTCGGGTGGTGGAAGTAGTCCACCCGCACCCGAACCGACCCATTGCCATGCCTAGTTGCCTACGTATCTCGTTAAAGAGAATCAAGCCTTACGTAGTTCAGTGTTTTAATTTATTTAGTTTGATTTTCACGCATCAGTGGAACGAGTCCGAACCTACCTTCTAGGAAGGGTTGCTCAGATTCAAACCAACTATCATTTGCGCGATGTGAATAAGATTAAACCCACCTTCTAGGAAGGGTTGCATAATCTCTTCACTATCAAACATGTGACTTAAAGTTTACATATTTTAAATTTGAATTATGACTAAATATGACATATTTATATATTATGGCAAATGTCCTACGTATCCACTTATATGATGTGGAATCAAGTCAAACGTATTTCTAGAAATCAAATAATATGGTTTGAATCTTGACTTTAAATATTTTTCAAAGTCAAATTAATATTTACGATTTGATTCAAACTTATATATGTCGAATCTCCTACATGACTCTTTTAAAAGAGACCAAGTCAAATGTAGGTCTCAATGAACCATAGGTTCGATTAAAATATGATTTTTATTTTTGATCGTGACTGAACTCAATTAGCTTTCTACTTTATATTGAGCTTCCTATGTATCTGACGAAGCAGAATAAAGTCATCGTAGTTCACATCTTAAGACTTTGACATTAAATTTGTTTATTTTTATTTTCATGCATCAGATGAATGAATTCAGACCCACCTTCTAGGAAGGGTTGCCTAAACTCCTCCAACTATCATTTGCATGTATATATATTATTATTTTTAAATCTTGTCTTTAGTGCATCAAAGGATAGAAATAAACCCACCTTCTAGGAAGGGTTGTCTAAATCCTCCATATTATCATATACAAAACAAAAGACAAGTTCATTTCATATGTTAAGTTCATTTTTAAAATAATTGTTAAACCCAATATGTATGTATTTTATATTGGGTGCCCAACACACTCTTTTAAGAGGCTCGAGTCGAGCATAGTTCTCAAAAGAGGTATTTAATTTTATTATCGACTTTATCTTATGTTTGAAAGTCAACTTAAATTTTATGTCAACTCGATATTATATGTTAATCAAGTTTTCCACATAGCCCATAATGGACTCAAATTATACCTAGTTCTAAAATAGAACTAGTATTTAAAATTAATTTTTATGTGTGTGCGACTGAACTCGATATATATTATATTGAATATCGAATGCCTACATAGCTTTATAAAAAGCGTCAAGTCTTAACGTAATTCTTAATAAAACAAATTAAATATGTTATATGTTCTTCATTTAATTTTTATTTGAAGGTTGTGATTGAACCCGACGAGCATTTGCTTTATGTCAGGTTTCTTATGTAGCCTTTTAAAAGGCATCAAATCATACATAGTTTTTTTTATTAAAGAACATAAATTTCATTTTATTTTATTTAATATTTACGACTGAACTAGATTTAATTAATTTATATCAAGTTTCCTACTTAGTTCATGAAGAACATCAAGTCCTCACGTAGTTCTTCAAAAATGAACTAAATTTTATTTTGACCTTAAATTTGTGGTCATTTATATAAGCCAAAGTGGCCTATAATTAATGAATATGCTCCCTTGCTGGGTCACCTTTGTAATTATTTTTATACCGCATGCCCCAGATTTGATTTTGTAATCACTTGGCTAAAGATCAATTTTATTCATTAATTTAATCAAACAGTAAAAACAATTATTCTCATTACTAGTGTAATATATAACACTGTAATATAGTGCGTTGAAATTGCACATATAGACTTTATAAGCCAATTCCACTTTCCGTTGAAATCTCTCCCTCTCTGTACTAGGATCCTTATACATATATGGAACCTGCAGATGACCATTTTCGATCTTCTGCCCATGTACATGTAATATCCAAGATTATAGGTACCACATGTATGTGTCACTTAGATACCACCATAATAAAACTCATCTCATGTTTTTTTTTATTTCAGTCCGAGTTTGCATACGGTTTAACTTTCATTGATCACACACACTCTCAAATTTAAAACCCCACCTGATAACCGATCCTTAGCGATCGAATATCAACAACTATGTATTAAATTTAGTTAGCAGGGTTAATCGTGATCAATCACAAATACATGTCAAGTGGAATATTATTCTTAATATTGGGTACGGTGTCGTAACTTATTGAGAAGAAATTAATTAATTAACAAAATCCTTAATTTAAATTCTTGTTCAAAAACGTACCCAATTTGCGGACATGTCTATTGTGTCGAACACATCCAATTAGTCAAGACAAATACTCAGACTTATGGAGTCTAATTATGGGGAAGAGTTCAAAATTCTTTCAGGCCCTCAACCACCATATTTAAATGGTCAAGTCTGGTTGTTTATTTATGAAAAGTATGGAATCAGTAGGCATGGGCATTACGACGGCTTAGAAAAGGCTTAATTGGTGTGGTGTTCGGATCCACTCGGTTCCTCCCAGGCCATAAATGATTAATTTATATGGTGTTCGGATCCACTCGGTTCCTCCCAGGCCACAAATGATTAATTTATATGGTGTTCGGATCCACTCGGTTCCTCCTAGGCCACAAAATTAACCAAGTTCTCAAAACATATACATTTAAGATTGAAAACGAAATCAAAATATTTTATGGGGTGTGGTGTTCGGATCCACTCGGTTCCTCCCAGGCCACAAAATTAAGTTTAAAATATGGGCTATAAGAGAAAAATGAAATACAGAAGGATAATAAATTGCATATTTGTTGCCATGTACGTGTTTGGTTTATGATGCCGAAGAAGATAGAGCACTGTATGGATTCATGGAATTAATTAACTCTCTCTGCATTCCTCCTCTACAAACTCCCTTTGTTTTTGGCTCCCACTTAACATTTTTTTTCCACTTCGATCTCTTAAATATTCATCATAGAATGAATGAAGAGAGACCTAACCCATTGCCATATATATAATTTTGTTGTACCATTTGGCGGGGAGGAAAGAGAGATAGAAACCCACTTGGAGTATTCAAACGGTTCCTCTCCTCTTCTTCGTATGAGAATTGGTGAAAGAACCCCCAATTTGTTTTTTTTGTCTCCTTAAATAAAAGGTTTGGGAAGGAGTTAATAAAAATTAACCACTCATTATCCGGTGGTAACTCTCAACTTCAAATTCATTTTTTTTGAATCTCTTTTACTCTTTTTATTTAATTATTATTTTGGGCTAAATCAATTTCAATTTGGGCCCAAAATAGTTTGCAAAAGCCCATTTTTAATATGAGAGCTTTTTTGTTACATTTATGATAAATTAACCAAATTTATTACTTTGATTAATTCTCACCACATTATATAAAATCATGAAAAATTTAAATTCATGAAGTTTTGCTCGCCAATAGGATCACTAGACTAATTTCAGACAATGGACACACACACACATATTTAAAGGTTGATTCACATTGAGATGGGGATTATCATGAAAACTAAGAACAAATGAGAAGCCTTTGATTTGAGAAAAGGATGGCTAAGATTAGAAGAGATAGGGGCAAAATGGCAATTTTGACCAACAAAAATTTAATTTTCTTAGATTTGCTTTTTTTTGCCAAAAACACGAAATTTGATTTCTTACGTTACGTTCGCATATTTTATGCTTATGTTCACACTATTATAAGACATGTTCACATTTAATCACATTTTTCAATTCAGAGATTTTATAATATGTTCACATATATTACAAGTGTGTTCACATATTATTACTGTTTGTTCATGTTTTATGGTTATATGTTCATGTTCGATTAAATCATAATACAAGCGTTAAATGGCTTAAAACAATTTGACAAAAAAAATAAAAAATGATTATTTTTTATTTTTTTGCTTATTTTTGCCCAAAACACGACTATTTGTTCATAAATTTTCGTTTATTTCACATATTTTATACACATGTTCACATTATTACAAGGGTTGTTCACATATAACCGCATTTTAACTTCAGAAAATTTAGTATACGTTCACATATAATATAAGTACGTTCACATATTAGTATTGCATGTTCACATTTTTATGTCCTAGACTTAAAAAAATAAAGTAAGAAAATAAAGTAAGAATGATAAGATTAAATGTCATCCTTAGCATTAATTTTTTTATTATTATTGTTTTCCACCGCCTTTGAGTAAACCTCTTTCCTTAAGCAAATTTCACTGCCTCGATCTTATAGTCATTTTATGAGCTAGTGGTTTATGTACATCATTTTTCTCATAGTCACCTTGCTCTCTCCCCACCACCTTTATATTAATGTTCCCTTCCATTACTCGTGCTTGCTCATCTTTACCCCGGTGATCACCTAGCTCTGTTGACGATTTTTCACATTGTCTTTGACATCGAGGTTCCGTTGCCATATATCTTTGATTTACATTCCATAATTCATGGTTTCTTTTTGTAAGTTGCGAGCTAGGAGATACTAAGTACTGATTGTAGCCTTGTATAACTTAGTTGTGCATTAATTAGTAGACTAAGGACTGATTTAGTTTTGTTTGAGATTAGTTGGACCTAGATGGGTGTGTACGTGACTATGTATGATTCGGGCGTGATCTTGAAGGAATTGAAAATTAATTAGGTTTGTAAGATAAGAAGTATTAAAAAACGAGTAAGGGGTGATTTTGTTTAGTGAGTTGAATCTTACTTTTTAATTAGGTGCTTTAGTTATACTAGATTACAATTTCTTGAGTACATTAGGCAAGCTAATATTTTGCTATCTACGTAGGCATATAATGGGTTGTTGTTCTTTTTTTAACTATTTATTTGGTGGGCGGATGTGTATATATGTACTTAAGTAGAGTTACTTTTATACTAAAGATTAACTAGCTATGTTTAACTGGTGAATTTTGGGTTAATTTGTGAGTGTTTCCGGTGCTGGTCTTGAATTTCTTTCTAACAAAGAGAACGGCGCATTCGAGAACCCCGCCCGCCTCATGGCTGATTTCTCATTTGAAAAATAAACGTATTCGTTCTGTGGCAATTTTTATCTAATCTAGAAAATTATAGGCGGGTTAAGTCCCTTCTTTGGCTACATTAACTTGAATCATTTAGATTGCTATTTCTTATGAGCGTAATTTTTATTACTAGGTAAACTAGCTTGGCCAGTTCGTTTGAAATCTTTGGAAACTCTTTGTTGAGGTAAGTCGTCTAGACTTACTTAGTTATCAATTTTGATTGTGCTGAATGTGTAGATATAATGTGTAAGAGCTTTATTTTAGAATTCATCCCTGATATTACTATATGTCTATTAGAAAATAATTTTTTATTTTGAGAAATATACTAGATGAATAGTATTTTGTATTTTATTCAAATTTCTAAACATTGACACTTAACCGATACAACTATGATTAGGGATAGTTGGGAAGGCGAAGACATCCCTAACTTAGTTTTATGTCAAGGAGGGCCCCTTCCAAATAATAATAAAATGGTTCGGCGAGTGCTTCAGTGGAGGCTTGACCAGGGGTAAGAAGATGAATGATGAGGTTGTGAGTGGTTCCGAAAAACGGTGGAGGCCATCTTCCACTACACTGTATAAGGCTTGATAATAGATTTGAATGAATGAGTTATGATTAATTTATTAGTGAGGCGAATGATGATTGAGGATATATTAAAATGAGACGATATGTTATTATTATTAAGTGTCGTATGACTTTAAATATTTTGGTGCAATTGTCTGCTATTATGAATGTACTATATGTGATCTATTATATTACTATTCTTAATATGTAATTGAATAAATTGAGTAGCTTTTGCATGTTGCATTTACTATTCAATGCATATTGGAATTGTTAGCTAACCTTAAGGGTGTTGTTATTCTTTTAGGTAATCACTCTGGAGTGAATAATGCTCAAAGGAATCTTCTCCAGGATGATGGTGAGCCAAATCGACGTGGCGTGTCTTAGGTCTAAATGGGTTTGTTGTGAGAAGTTGTTGGATTTTGGAAATGTCGTAATTTTATCAAGAGAGGTGTGTGAAATATAGGTTGTTGTTTAGTTGTAAAGTTTGGGTCATAGATCATAGTCCTTAAGTCGCGCAAAGAGAGGTCGCATTGCCATACCACTCGACATATTATATAGAGATGTTTGGGTCAAACCCGCATACCTTGTTATACTATTTAAAATCCATACCGAGTCTCGAAAATAGATTTAAACAAGTAAGGCCACAATAAACGGACCCTAAGGTCACTTGCCTTGAATTTCATTCGAACTACGAGGGCTCAAAAATTAGGATGACCTAGAGAACTCGAAATCTTGACCTAGCAATTCGATTTAATATAAAGAAACGAATTTATATTAAAACTCTTATTTCATTTCTTATACAGCCTTATCTTATTTCCTTTCCTTCAGAGAAGGTATTTTATTCTAAATTATTTATTTTAATAATTTAGGTAGAATAAACAAATAATAATATTCCTTTATTATTATTTTTAAAGTGAGGTCTTAAATAATTTATAAAAATTATACTTAAATTGATGGGCATGCAAAGTGAATTTAATCACATAAATTACTTTTTAAAACCCACATACAATATTTCTTAATAATATTTCTAAAAATTATAATTAACTTGATGGGCATGCAAAGTGAATTTAATCACATAAATTTCCATTTTAAAACCCACATACAATAAAAATTATACTTAACTACATTAAATAAATTTTATGTATATGTAAAAATTATTTTATAAAGAGATATAAAATAATATACGAGTCGAGCAATTATAGCGAAAGAAACGGGACGGAAATGGGCACTATAATCAAAATGGACAAAAATATTGAGCTTCATTTTCTAATTCTTCTAAGGAAAATTCCGTATGGTACTGATAGCTCGCATATAGGAGTAGTTTAGATGCATGTTTTATATATGTTTTGGTTAGGTTTTGGTTAGTTTTTATGTCGTTTTTAGGTTTTTGTGTTGTCGGGTATTATGCGCTGGTTTGCTCGGTTTTACAGGTTTTTAGGTTTAGGAGCAATAGCGGGGCGAGTGCAGATGGAATATGGTGGTGATGGACGAGATGGACGAGGCTAAGGAAGCTAGGATGAAGAGCCAAGGCAAGGAAGATCGAGCCAAGAAGAAGAGCAAAGGCGCGGGATCGAAGCCGCGTAGCAATGCCGCGCAATGCCATCTGAGAAGCAATTGCGCGGCCGCGCAATATGGTGCCAAGCCGCGCAATCTAGAGCTTTCAGCGGACACATGTTTGGGCCGAGTCTTAGTTTTGGACTTTGATATTTTGACTTATGGGCTTATATTTTATCCGAGATGTGTGTTTAATATATCTTATGAGGGTTATTTTTAGAGACATATAAATACTTTATGTTAGTTTATTTTTAGAGAACTTTTGATCAACTTTTGGAGGCTAGGGTTTTTCTCTCAAGGAAGACTTTGAAACCTTTGTAAGTTTGATTTCAATTTCAATTATGCATTACTAATTTCCTTTGTGTTTTGGCTAATTAGTGAAGTCATGATTTGTGTATGATTGTGAGGTTTGATTGATTCTCAACGAACTTGAATGGAAATTATTCCCTGTGCTTAATTGAATGTAAAATAGGGTTTTGTTAAATTGATCACCTAATTGAATTTCTAGTTAAAACTGAATCTGATTAATTTTCGGTTGGAGTTAATCTGATCAAGAGTAGACTTTGATTAATTTAGTACCGGTTGGACAAGTTGATTAAAGTGGGGAATAAATTTACAAGTCACTTAGATGTCTGGTTGCTCTAAGTGTTTGTTTCTATTGATAACTTGAATCTTCATGCTGTTATTTAATTGAATCTAGAAGGTCTTCTAGGTTATTAGATAATTAGGGTTGTTAGAACTGGTTGGTCTATCAACTAAATCTGAAGTTTGGGTTTTAGTCCTTAGTAGGATCATTATCCACAGTAGATTATTCAAGTGAGGAGAGAATCAAGAGAATCGATGATCAATAAAGCAATATCATGATGGATTTAATTAGTTCAACACGCTTTTCTCATATTTGTTAACTCAATCATATTTGCATTCATAGTTAGTTTTCAATTTTTCATATTAGATTAGACTTTCAATCAAAAAAAAACCCATATTAGTTACTTGGCACTTAAGTAATAACATTCATACACGAGTCTCTGTGAGATCGACCCTTGCTTACCATTCTACTCAGATTGGTTAAGTTAGGATTCTTTGATAGGTAAACGACTGAAAAATACCTCATCAAATTTGGCGCCGTTGCCGGGGACTCGTCGCTATTTGTGTTTATTACTTTTGTGCTGTTTTGGGTGTGAACCTGTTATATGGTTCATACCCGTGCTACTAACTCATCTCCTCTACTTTTTGATCCAGATATTGACAGGACACTCTTCAAGCTAAGGAAGGAAATCCGGAATCACTTTCAGGCCTTACCGTTCTTTCTTGAAGAATCTGACTCTGACTCTGAATCTGCTGAATCTGCTGAATCTGTTGAGATGTGTGACCAAACTCTGAGACAGTTGACCGCACCAAATCTGACACAACAGCCATTGGCGATGCAATTCCCTGCTCTCGGTGAGGGAGTCAAGTTTGAGCTGAAATCCGGGTTGATCCACCTTTTGCCTTCATTCCATGGGCATAGTGGTGAAGACCCCAACAAGCATCTTTCTGAATTTCATGATGTGTGCTCAAGCATGAAGCCTGCTGATGTAACTCATGACCAGATCGCGCTGAGAGCCTTTCCTTTTTCTCTCAAGGATCAGGCTAAAGACTGGTTTTACTACTTGGCTCCGGGAAGTATTGATACATGGGCTAAGATGAAGGAAGCTTTTCTAGAGAAGTATTTCCCTGCTACAAGGCTCAACGATCTGAAAAAGCGAATCATTAACATCGAACAAGAAGCTAATGAGTCCTTGTACGAGTATTATGAGAGGTTCAAGAGGTTGGTAGCCAGCTGTCCTTTCCATGGCTACACTGATCAAGATCTGATTCTGTATATTTTCAATGGCCTCTTGGATGATGAGAGAAGAATGGTCAATGCAGCTTGTCAGGGTCACATTCTCAATAAAACTCTTGTTGCTGCGTTTGACCTGTTTACACAACTGTCTGAGGGCACAAGACAGTTCAGAAAAGAGACTAGCTCGAGAGCTGCAAATTCAGTGGTGGCTAATACAAGAATTAAAAATGAAGTCACTGAATTGAAAATGATGATGAAGCAACTGTTGCAACAAGGTGGTCGACAGCAGGTGAAATGTTGTGAAATCTGCTTTGATAACATGCATCCTTCTGACGCTTGCCCTACACTTCATGATCAAAACGCTGAGGTGAATGTAGTGGGAGGATATGGACCACCTAAGCCGAGGTATGATCCCTTCTCCAACACCTACAATCCAGGCTGGAGGGATCATCCTAATCTGAGGTATGGAAATTCAAACAATCAGCAATTCAATTAGCAGGGTGGCCAAGCTCCATATAAGCCACCTTTTCAACCCCGTCCTCAGGGGGCCAATCAAAATGCTATGTCTACTGAAGAGATGATTCGGACTCTTGCACAGAATGTGACTACAATGCAAGGCTCAATGAGCCAATTTCAACAGGAGACCAAGTCTAGCATTCACAATCTAAAGACTCAAGTTAGTCAAATTGCCAATGTTGTAGGCAAACTGGAAGCTACAGATTCAAGTAAGTTGCCATCTCAGACTGAGCTCAATCCGAAACAGAATGTCAATGCTATTACTCTGAGGAGTGGAGGAGAACTTCAATTAGAACCCAGGGACGGGCACATACCAATCAGAAGGGGTATAACAGAAGAAAATATCAAGCTGACAAATGAGATTCCAAGTAACTCGTTCGGGGATGAAGTGCTCGGCCAGGCTGCTGAAAGCGCGGCCGGGCAATTGACACCCCGCGCAATTGATTCCCAGTTGGAATTGCGCGGGGACGAGGCGGCTGAAAGCGCGGCCGCGCAATTGCCAAGCCGCGCAATGCAGTCTTAGTCGAGATTGCGCGGCTTGGCTGCTGAAAGCGCGGCCGCGCAATCTGAGGCGATCCCGAGAAATCTGGACGTCAATGTTGATTCGTCTGAAACCCCTCTGAAGTCTTATGCACCAGTTCCACCCTTTCCGGAGGCACTAAAAGAAACCCGGAAGCTGACAAGGAATTGTTCGAGACGTTCAGCAAGTGTGATGTAAACATTCCTTTACTTAAACTGATTAAAAGCATTCCTAGATATGCTAAGTTTTTGAAAGAATTGTGCACCATTAAAAGAACTCAAAAGCTAAAAGGGAAACAGAAAATCTCTGTAAGTGAACATGTGTCTGTTGTGTTTCAAAGGCGTATGCCTCAGAAATGCGGTGACCCTGGCATGTTCACCATTCCCTGCATTATTGGTGAGACAAAAATTGATAAAGCCATGCTAGACCTAGGTGCTTCAATTAATGTTTTACCTTACTCTGTGTACAAAATGCTTGAATTGGGTCCTCTGCAAGAAACTGGTGTTGTGATACAGTTAGCTGATAGGTCTAATGCTTACCCTAAAGGAATAGTTGAAGATGTGCTTGTAATGGTTGATAATCTAATATTTCCTGCTGATTTCTATGTCTTAGATATGGACCATGATAAGCATGCTGCACCTATTTTGCTAGGTAGACTTTTCTGAAAACAGCCAAAACTAAGATTGATGTCTGTAGTGGTTCTCTTACTATGGAATTTGACGGGGAAAGGGTAGAGTATAATATTTATGATGTAATGAAATACCCTCCTGAAGATTCCTCACTATGCTTAGTTGATGTAGTAGAGCCACTTGCTCAAGAATTCTTCAATATACATGAATCAGAAGCTTTAAAGTCCACCTTGGAAAATGCTATTATGAATGAAACTTCGGATTTGGATTTAAAGACTGACCTGCAGGGAGTGGTGGCAGAGTTGAATGCTCACTTTGAGCGTCCGCTTATGCCACCGGGTTCAAAGCCCATACCACTAACCTCGCCAAGCGAGAAGCTTTTGCCATCTATTGTGCAGGCACCAGTGGTAGAATTGAAGCAGCTTCCAGATCATCTCAAGTATGCTTTCTTAGGTGAAGGGGACACTTTGCCAGTAATTATATCCAACAAGCTTAGCAATGAGCAAGAAGGAAGATTAGTGGCAGTTTTGAGGGAGCACAAGACGGCCATAGGATGAACCATTGCAGACATTAAAGGGATTAGTCCCTCAACATGTATGCATCCGATTTTATTAGAAGATGAAGCTACACCGTCTAGACAGCCCCAAAGAAGACTGAATCCCCCGATGATGGAGGTGGTGAAGAAGGAGGTGCTGAAGCTCCTTCAGGCAGGTATGATCTTTCCTATTTTTGATAGCAAATGGGTCAGCCCAACTCAGGTTGTCCCTAAAAAGGGTGGTATCACAGTGGTTGAGAATCACAAGGGTGATCTCATTCCCACCAGAGTCCAGACCGGGTGGCGGGTGTGTATTGATTATCGCAAGCTGAATGCGGTAACCCGGAAGGACCATTTCCCATTACCTTTTATTGACCAAATGTTGGAACGACTTGTTGGTCGTTCATTCTATTGTTTCTTGGATGGATATTTTGGATATTTTCAGGTAGCCATAGCACCAGAGGATCAGGAAAAGACAACATTGACTTGTCCCTTTGGCACGTTTGCATACCGAAGGATGCCTTTTGGACTGTGCAATGCCCCAGCTACATTCCAACGGTGTATGGTTAGTATCTTTTCTGAGTACATAGAAAAATTTATTGAGGTATTTATGGATGATTTTACAGTCCATGGGGATGATTTTGATTCATGCTTAACTCATTTGACACTAGTGCTTAAAAGATGTGAAGATACTAATCTTGTTCTCAACTCTGAAAAATGTCATTTTATGGTAGAACAGGATATAGTATTAGGCCATGTAGTGTCTTCTAGGGGAATTGAGGTCGATAAGGCTAAGGTTGAAGTAATTCAATCTTTGCCTTATCCTACTAATGTGCGTGAAGTTCGTTCTTTTTTAGGCCATGCAGGATTTTACCGCAGGTTTATCAGATACTTCTCCAAAATTGCCTCCCCCTTATGTGAGTTGTTGAAGAAGGAAGCAGAATTTGAGTTTGGTGATGCATGTAAGACATCGTTTGATGAGCTAAGACTCCGCCCCACTACAACTCCCATTATTCAAGCCCCAGATTGGTCTCTCCCTTTTGAGATCATGTATGATGCCAGTGATTATGCAGTGGGGGCTGTTTTGGGACAGAAGAAGGGCATGGCGTCTCATGTGATTCACTACGCCTCTATGGCATTAAATGAGGCTCAAAGGAACTACTACAGCACAGAAAAGGAGCTCTTAGCAGTTGTGTTTGCATTGGAGAAATTTCGCTCTTACTTGCTGGGAACAAGAGTGATTGATTATACAGATCATGCAACACTCCGCTATCTGTTAACAAAAAAGGAGGCCAAACCCAGGTTAATCAGGTGGATCTTATTGTTGAGTGAGTTCAACATTGAGATAAAAGACAAAAAGGGGGCTGAGAATGTGGTTGTTGATCATTTGAGTCGTCTGGTGATGGAAGAACAGAAGAGACCAGCGAGTTCACCCATTCAGGAGGAATTTCCAAACGATACTTTGTTTGCTATTAAGGTTGTAAAACCTTGGTATGCACACTTAGTTAATTTTCAGGTTACAGGTGAATTCCCACCAACTTTTACAAAAGCTTAGAAGGATAAGTTAAGAAGTGAAGCAAGATACTACATCTGGGATGATCTATATTTGTGGAAACACTACGCTGATCAGGTAATCCGACGATGTATCCCGGATAATGAGGTAACTTCTATCTTAACTTTCTGTCGTAATTATGCATGTGGGGGCCACTTTAGTTCTAACAAAACTGCTAGGAAGGTATTGGATGCAGGATTTTACTGGCCAAGCATTTTTAGGGATGCTCATGGTTTTTGTAAATCCTGTGACCGATGTCAAAGGGTTGGGAATATGTCCCAAAAGAATGAGATGCCTCAGTCTCCTATTATTTTCTGTGAAATTTTTGATATATGAGGCATTGACTTTATGGGTCCATTTCCCAACTCTTTCGGGAATTACTATATTTTGCTTGCGGTGGACTACGTTTCCAAGTGGGTGGAAGCGAAGGCCACTAGGATTGACGATTTTAAAGTGGTGACAGATTTCTTGAAGACCAACATTTTTACTAGATTTGGTGTCCCTAAAGCTTTAGTTAGTGACAAGGGATCCCACTTCTGTAATAGGATGGTGAGTGCATTATTGAAAAAATATCATGTCACACACACAGAGTCTCTACAACATACCACCCTCAGACAAATGGCCAGGCGGAGGTGTCTAACAGAGAAATCAAGTCCATTCTGGAGAAGACAGCTGCACCAAATAGGAAAGACTAGAGTGCTTGTTTGGATGATGCACTATGGGCGTACAGGACATCTTTTAAAACACCAATTGGGATGTCACCATTTAGGTTGGTGTTTGGGAAAGCTTGTCATCTACCGGTGGAAGTTCAACATAAAGCATACTGGGCAGTCAAGAAGTGCAACATGCAAGAAAATGAGGTGGGAGAATTCAGGAAACTTCAACTCCAAGAGTTAAAAGAAATCAGGCTCGAGTCTTATGATAATGCAGTGATATACAAAGAAAAGACAAAAGCCTGGCATGACAAGCATATTTGGAGGAAGAACTTCAAGGTAGGGGACAAAGTACTTTTGTTCCAATCTCGCCTCAGATTATTTCCTGGAAAATTGAGCTCAAGATGGAGAGGTCCTTTTGTGGTGGCACGTGTGTATCCGCATGGCGCAGTTGATATTTATGATGGAGTTTCTCAATCCGTCTTCAGGGTGAATGGTCAGCGACTGAAGCCATATTATGAAGGATTCAATGGTGCAACGTTGGAAGAGACGGCTCTAAAAGAGCCGGAACAAGAGCCTTGATATCCTTTTTACATCAAGCTAATGACGTTAAACAAGCGCTTCTAGGGAGGCAACCCATGTTTTAGGATAGTTTTGCTTTGATTTTTGTTTTACCAATTCTATTTTTATTAGTTAGTTTAGGTAGAAATAATCCTCAAATTTTAGGAAAACTCGGTAAGCCATGAAGTACAGAAATACTTGGAAGAGGGACAGAAATTGCGTAGCCAAGCAATCTGTAGCCAAGCCGAGCAATGCCAACTCAGTTGGAATTGCGCGGCTTGGCCTGCTAAAAGCACGGTCGCGCAATCCTGAGGCCCAAAGCCGCGCAATCCCAACTGGGAGGCAATTGCGCGGCTTAGCAATTGCGCGGCCGCGCAATCCAGCGCGATGCCGCGCAATTGGCAATTTTTTTCGGGATATATTTTTTTAGAAGCCGACCCCTTCTTTTCCCCATACACCTCTTCGCCGCCTCTCCCTCTTCAACCTTCCTCTATCCTCCATTGAAGGCAAGTTCAAGCTCCATCCAAGCGGGATTTCAACCACAAATCGAGCCAACAACATCAAAATCAACGAGGATTCAAGTAAGTATCTCAAATCTCCATTCAATTTCGGTTTTTACATAGTTAAATCTAGATCTAGGTTTCACTAGAAAAACCCGAATTTGACCCCTTTAGGCTCGGATTTAGGCTTAAGTTCTTCACAAAAGTTTGTTTATTGCATGATTCTAGCATAGATTAGTGTTTTATTTAAGCTTTTTGCATAAATCCGAAATCCACCCATAATTTGATTAAAATTTGATTAAATTTTGATTAAATTGTTCTAGGTAGTGGGGGAAGTGAGTGTTTGAGCGATTATTTGTGAAATATTGTTGTGGTTGTCCTTGCCGGGACAACAAAAATTGTGTTTGCTTGGTCCGTTTGTGGTGTTGTGCAGGTTTCTGTAAGCTTTTGGTATAAATGGCTCCGAAAAGAAGTAGAAGAGATACTGCATCATCATCCCGAGCCGCTTATGCTCCCCCTGCTGTGGTGGGAGAAAATACCCAAGAAACTTTTGGGTTCAGTCTGGCGAAGAATGAACATGTGATCCGGTTTGAGCTCTTGAAAAATAGAGAATGGAAAGCAACCAGGTTCATAGACTGGGAGTTGATGAATGCGATCGGGATAGCTCATTTGCTGAATGAGATTGGAGCATACTTGCACATGGGAGAATTCTTGAAGCTGTGTGAACCCACATTCAAGGGGTTAACTTTGGAGTTTCTGAGTACCCTGTCTATTGATTTCAGGGGAGAGGGGAAGATTAAATTCTGGTTAGGAGGAGTTAGTAGGAAGCTTACTTTGAAAGAAGTCAACAGAGTGTTCGGTTTCTTCAATTTCCCTTCTACTAAGGATATGGTGTTTACTGAGATGGGGGCAATATGGGCTGATCATCACTTCTGGAGGCAAATTACAGGGAAAGCTAAATATGAGCCTTCTAGAGAAAAATCATCTCCCATTACTCACCCCGCCATTAAAGTATTCTAGAGATTAATTGGTAGCACCATGAATGCGCGAGGTGATGGGGGAAACAACTGTCCTAAGAAAGATGTAGCTGTACTGGCAGCCTGTCTAAAAAAGAAGAAGATGAACATGGGATCTATGCTTATGAACCACATGTACCATGTGGGAAACAAGGGTGGAGGAGCTATCTGTATTGGTGGGATTGTGACCCATCTGGCTAAACACTTCGGAGTTGATGTGAGTAGGTTACAGGTTGACATTCCACCTGTACCTATTGATTTTACGATGCTGAAGAAGATGGGAGCACTCTTCATTCACAGGAACTCTTATTACTGGGCGATTGGGGATTCTGGGCGAGTAATGAAGCTTCCTGATGGGAGCCGAGTGAGGATTGGAGACAACCCAGCTAACTGGTGCATTGATGTTCGGGATGGTGATTTGAGTGTTACCGACGTTAGGGGCCTAGTTAGGGGTAAAAATAAGGCCCCAATTATTGTTGAGGAGTCCGAAGAAGAGGATATGGATGAGGATTTCACTATGGCTGAGGAGGAAGAAGAAGAAGAAGAGGAAGAGGAAGAGTCCGCTGAGGCTGAAGACATAGAGGAGGAGGAGGAGTCTGAGGAGGATACCCAGCAGCAACACTTTGACCCATCTATACCAGCTGGAGGTGATACACAGTACAACCAGATGATGGAGATGATGTGACAGATGCAGTTGGAGAACACGCAGCGCTACAAGAGTATGACATCTCACATCGATCAGGGTTTCCAGGAAATGCGTGGTTATGTGGATAAGAGGTTCACATCATATCAGACTCATCAGGATCAGCAGCTTGCTGCTTTTCAGGCCCGCCAGGATGAGCAGTTCAGACTGCTCAACACTAGATTGGATGGCTGGAGTTCAGCGGGCTACCTTCCTCATCAGTCTTATCCGCAGTACGCCTTCCCAGATCCACCGTATCCTCAGTTCCCACCATATCAGCCACCACCATCTCAGCAGATTCCACCATACTATCCACCGCAGCCAGAGGTTCATCCGGAGTACCAGCCACCACCACCACAAGATTTTCCGCCCTACTACCAAAACAACTAGGTTCTGTGAGTTTTTCTCTTTCCTTACCTTTTTACTATACTTTGGGGACAAAGTATGTTTTAAGCATGGAGGAAGGGGATTACTTGTGCATTGCATATAGTTTGCATAAGATTAGGTCATATTTAAAAATTTTGCATGCATTGATTAAAATTCTAAAAATGAAAAAAAAATTAGAAAAAGTGAAAAAAATACAAAAATATTGCATTTAGGTTCTTATTTCCCCATTGTTTGATTCCTCTTGTGATTCTAAGTTAAGTATAAGTTCTAACCCATGAATTGCATGATTTACTGAAGTTGATATGATATAAGCATGATCATTGATTAAATGACTTGATTATAGGATGGAGCATGTATTTAGCTTGAGTTTTAGATTCATTCTGAAGTTCTAGACAAAACAATTAGCCTTGTGAGATTTGATTTTTGGCCTTTCATGATAATATTGTTCTCTACATGCTTGAGTGTATCACCATGATTATCTAGCTCTAGAACTTGTGTTAATACTCTATTTTGAGGCTGCTTTATATGATTGAATGCATAGCATTAAAGTGATTGAGGCAATGTTTCTTAATAGCCTATTATTTCCCTTCCTACCCTACAAGATCCATGTTTTTGACACCCCTTTGTTTTGAGCTTGAAGCCTATTTTTATTAGCTCCACAAAATGATCCATAGCCGAATAAGCTTGACCCATAATCCCGGATTTAGGACTTTAGGTTTTGGTTGTATTTTGTGTGAGTTTGATGTAAGTATGGGGGAGTTGGGTGAAAAAGGTAGAAAAAGAGAAAATAAACTCTTGGTTTCAAAGAAAAATGAAGATGAAGTTTGTTGCAAAATAAGCAAAAGAAAAAGTGCTTAAAAGTTAGTAGTCTTCATTAGCAAAGCAAGAAAGAGTTGAAAAGAGGCAAAAGCAAAGAAAAAAAAAGAAGCAAAGTGTTTGAATGTAAATGTAATGAAGTTGGTAGAAAGAAGTTTGGAGAAGTAAGAAGAAAAAGTGTAAATTTTGGGTTTAGGATTAGTTCTTTATCCCGGATTTAGCACCACATGCCAAATATTATCCCTTCCAAATTTCTCTTTACCTTGGTCCCATTACAAGCCGAAAAAAGACCTCATGATTTTTGTTATGTATTTGATCCCCAGCGGTGGAGATTTAGAACTCTGATGCAAGCATATGGTAGTCTAGTTTTCATGGTTGATTTTGAGTGAAACACATACCCTTTATACACTTGAGTTTTCATGGTTGATTTTGAGTGAAACACATACCCAAGCAAACACAATTTCCTTGGTGAGGTCTAGAATGAATGAATGGTCTTTACTTTTTGCTAGTCATAATGCATGCTGAGAAGTCTTGGTTGAGTTTTTAATTACATGAGAAATGTTTGTTTGACTTGAGATGGATGTAAGATTGCATTTCTATGGTGTGATTGGATTTATGTCTTGCTTGAGGACAAGCAAGGGTTAAGCATGGGGGAATTTGATAGCTCGCATATAGGAGTAGTTTAGATGCATGTTTTATATATGTTTTGGTTAGGTTTTGGTTAGTTTTTATGTAGTTTTTAGGTTTTTGTGTTGTCGGGTATTATGCGCTGGTTTGCTCGGTTTTATAGGTTTTTAGGTTTAGGAGCAACAGCGGGGCGAGTGCAGATGGAATATGGTGGTGATGGACGAGATGGACGAGGCTAAGGAAGCTAGGATGAAGAGCCAAGGCAAGGAAGATCGAGCCAAGAAGAAGAGCAAAGGCGCGGGATCGAAGCCGCGTAGCAATGCCGCGCAATGCCATCTGAGAAGCAATTGCGCGGGGTGGAGATTGCGCGGCCGCGCAATATGGTGCCAAGCCGCGCAATCTGGAGCTTTCAGCGGACACATGTTTGGACCGAGTCTTAGTTTTGGACTTTGATATTTTGACTTATGGGCTTATATTTTATCCGAGATGTGTGTTTAATATATCTTATGAGGGTTATTTTTAGAGACATATAAATACTTTATGTTAGTTTATTTTTAGAGAACTTTTGATCAACTTTTGGAGTCTAGGGTTTTTCTCTCAAGGAAGACTTTGAAACCTTTGTAAGTTTGATTTCAATTTCAATTATGCATTGCTAATTTCCTTTGTGTTTGGCTAATTAGTGAAGTCATGATTTGTGTATGATTATGAGGTTTGATTGATTCTCAACGAACTTGAATGGAAATTATTCCATGTGCTTAATTGAATCTAAACTAGGGTTTTGTTAGATTGTTCACCTAATTGAATTTCTAGTTAAAACTGAATATGATTAATTGCCGGTTGGAGTTAATCTGATCAAGAGTAGACTTTGATTAATTTAGTACCGGTTGGACAAGTTGATTAAAGTGGGGAATAAATTCACAAGTCACTTAGATGTCTGGTTGCTCTAAGTGTTTGTTTCTATTGATAACTTGAATCTTCATGTTGTTATTTAATTGAATCTAGAAGGTCTTCTAGGTTATTAGATAATTAGGGTTGTTAGAACTGGTTGGTCTATCAACTAAATCTGAAGTTTGGGTTTTAGTCCTTAGTAGGATCATTATCCACAGTAGATTATTCAAGTGAGAAGAGAATCAAGAGAATCGATGATCAATAAAGCAATATCATGATGGATCTAATTAGTTGAACACGCTTTTCTCATATTTGTTAACTCAATCATATTTGCATTCATAGTTAGTTTTCAATTTTGCATATTAGATTAGACTTTCAATCAAAAAAACCCCATATTAGTTACTTGGCACTTAAGTAATAACATTCATACACGAGTCTCTGTGGGATCGACCCTTGCTTACCATTCTACTCAGATTGGTTAAGTTAGGATTCTTTGATAGGTAAACGACTGAAAAATACCTCATCAGGTACCCTTGAGGATTTTTCTTTTCCGAGTGGCGCCCTAAAAAAAGTTATTTCGGATGGTACCCTTGAGGTTTTGAAAAAAGTTTGCTCCGTATCCCCGAACTGTGAGAAAAGTTTGCTCGATACCCCTTCTTGGATTTTTCCTAAAAAAATATTAGTTTTGATTTTTTTTTGTTTAATTTTCTTTGTTAAAAAAAATCACCCCATCCAACTCCAAAGCTTATGCACTTCCAAATTTGATCTTTCTTCTTATGAAAAAACCTTCAATTCGATTCCATTCCCGTCCTACATCCCAAACAAAAGAAGCATTCCGCAAGTAGTCATGATGAGTAGTAATATGAAAGCAGAGTTCCTGGAATCCGAAGTCATGTTCTCGGAATCTGATTCCGACTCCGATCGAAGCCCCAAATCCTAAAACAACCACCACGCCTTTGGATATTCATACCAGAAACTCTAAAAACCACCAAACAAAGACGAAAGGATCTTCGATCCCGCTTGATATTTCTGAAATCATGTCCCAGAGAAACAACATGTTCTCTAGTGGAATCGACGAGTATGATTACGAAGACATCGACAAAGAGATGGTCCCACCTCATTTGATTGTAGCCATGAGGAATTAGGTGAAAACGGGGTGTAATCTCAGGGGCATGAATCTACGCCAAGTGAGGAATTCGATTCTCCGAATGACGGGTTTCATTGAATCTTGAAACCGACCAGAAATGGATTAATTATATAGGGAATGCAATTGAGGAGGGGATTCAAATTAACACATGTGTTGTGTTTTGGTTTCTGTTTTTCATTGTTTGGTATAGTAATTGGTTTTCAACCGTTTTCCTTTGGGATCAAGCAAATTTTGTAGAAAAAATGAAATGTAAGCGAGTTGTTGTGCAATCAGAACTCGATTGTAAAGGGGGTTTCCTATGTCCCTAGTTATATTTTATTTGGTCTTTAGTTTAAGGCAAAATTGCTTCAAATAACCCAAACTTTTATCTTAGTTGCCGAAAATAACACATACTTTCAAACAATTCCAAATAAACATAAACTAAGGAGATGTTACCGAAAATAGCATAGAGAATATCTTCTATTCAGGTAACCAGTAAAACTTCAAATTAAAAATACCCTACACTTAAAAGAATACCCTTACAATACAATTTAGCAATATAAAAATAAAAGAAAATTAAGTTGACAAAAATAAATTAAAACCCTAGCTTTTTCTTTGATCTCCTTCCTCCACTCACTGCCGCTCAATCACTCCTAATTAATAGATGCTCCATAATCTACTTCCAAGTGCAGATCTAATCGGGCACGATGACAAGGACAATGGAGAAGGTTCTGTCAAAGCCGACGTTGACGCAGAGGACGGCGTCTGGACGGAGGCGTTCTCCTTCCGGTGGATCTCTGCGACCACCGACCGAGTGGCGGCGCGAAGCAATCCTCGTCCTCGGTACTCCTCCCTAGCGGAGTTGTTCATCTTCACCGATTCCGACGACGACATCATCGCTAAAAGCCGGCTTCGAACTCTTCCGTGTAACGCTCACACCTTTGCTGTAGACTCGCCCACCCTCAAACACCACCATTGTTAATTGTAAATTTGTGAAAATTAATAACCAGATTCGGTTGTTCACGGCTTAATCTTCTTCTTCCTCCTCCCTGGAACGCACAGGTCGTTTTGCGAAGTTCCGAATTCCAAAATGTCGTCGTACAAGTCCTTCATGATCAAGAAGAAGAAGTTGGCTAAGAAGATGCGCCAGAACCGCCCCATGCCTTATTGGATCCGTATGCGAACCGACAATACCATCCGGTATAATGCAAAGCGCAGGCACTGGCGCTGCACCAAGCTCGAATTCTAAGCTCTATCTACAGATTTTTCTACATGTTTTTTGCTTTGAATTAGTTTCGAATTAGTTTGAGTTTTGTATTGAGACAACCGTTTGGGGTTTTGTAGATTTGATTTTGAGCAATCTATGTTACTGCAGTTCATTGAGTTGTTTGATTTTGAACTAGTGCTGTTGAGTCTTAACTGAAGTTTGCCATAAAAAAAGAGTAAATTAATTAATTTTATTTTTATTTTGTTTTATTTTTATAATACTGAATTGTCAATTCATATAAAAAATTATCCAATGACCGGTTATTACAGTAAAAGGTATCTTTGTGTTGTTTTTAGTAACATTTTGTTAGTTTATGTTTATTTTGAATTTTTTAAAAGTTTGTGTTATTTTTGGCAACTAATATAAAAGTTTGTATTATTTTAATCAGTTTTGCCTTAGTTTAATCGTTTTTACAACAATTTAAATAAATAAAGATATTGTTTTCTTCGTTTAATCTTGTTATTTGATTATAAGTCGAGGGTATTCATATTGAATAATGAGTTGTATTTTAAACAAAAAAACATTTATTAAACAAAAAAATAAAACTAATAATCCTTTTTACGAAAAACCCAAGAAGGGGCATATGGCGAACTTTTCTCAAAGTTCGAGGGTATTCATATTAACACAAGTGTTGTGTTTTGGTTTCCGTTTTGCATTGTTTGGTATAGTAATTCGTTGTCAACCGTTTTCCTTTCGGATCACACAAATTTGAAGAAGAAATGAAATGTAAGCGAGTTGTTATGCAATCAGAACTCGATTGCAAAGGTGGTTTCCAGTATTCCTGGTTATATTTTATTCGATCCTTAATTTAATTGTTCTTACAACAATTTAAATAAATAAAGATATTTTTTTCTTCGCTCAATCTTGTTGTTTGATTATAAGTTGAGGGTATTCATATTGAATAATGAGTTGTATTTTAAACAAAAAACATTTATTAAACAAAACAAATCAAAACTAATAATTTTGTTTACGAAAAACCCAAGAAGGGGTATAGGGCGAACTTTTCTCAAAGTTCGGAGAAACATAGCGAATTTTCCAAAACCTTAGGGGTACCATCCGGAATAACTTTTTTTGGGGCACCACTCGGAAAAGAAAAAACCGCAGGAGTATCAGACGGAATTCCCCTTCTTTTACCTAATACTCTGATGGGCCTTTTAAAATACATATGGGCCTAATTTTTAATTTAATCCCTACCCACAACTAATAAAATAGCCCAATACCTAAATAGAAGACATTCTTCCTCCCTTGTTCAATGCCCAAGCAAGCAGCCTGGCGAGGGACAACAACTCATGGGGTGTGTCCGACGGTTCTATGGTGGATCATGGTAGCGATGATGGCGGTGGTCTGTGGTCCAACGAAGGGTGGTGGTCGGAGGAGGTAAATTCTGGCCAAAACAACCCAAAATCAGCCTAGACTTTTACCAAAAAACAGCCCTTAAAATTTGTAGGAAAAATATGATTTGGGGGGATAAAAATTAAAATTTGAATTTGGTGTTGAAAGGGATGAAAATTGAAGAGAAGAGTGGAGTGGTGTGCCTTTCTTCCATGCCGAAGCACACCTTTTATAAGGAAGAAGATGGGATTCAACTCCTCCACCATTATTAACTCTTGCTTACTTGCATGATGAGAAAAAAAAATTGATTGGTGGAAGTGGAGGTAGTGCATGAAGGGTAATTGGATAAAGAGGAGGTGGAGATGGAGAAGGATTGGAGAAAAGAGGAGGTGGAGATGATGAGTATTGAGTGTACGTCAAATGAAATTATCCATTGACAGCTTCTTGAAAGCCTTGTAAAGAGAGAAGGAAATAAAATAAAAATGTTCTCTTATATAGCAAGAAAGACATGATGGCAAAGTGGGAAGGGAGGGGTATTTGAGTGTAGAGAATGCAAGAGGTTGGGTTCAAATCCCACCACTAGCATTTTCACTCTTCCTCTTTTTGATTTTCTTTTTATTACAACTCTAAGCTAACGGAACATATAATTTTAAATATTTAATTAAATAAATTTTATTTGCCATCATGTTTTATTTTTAAACAAGTTTATAACTATGACTTTCTTAATAAAGAGTATCTTTGCTATTTTAAAGAATTAATAAAATTATTAAATATCAATTTTTTTTATTAAAAATAGCGGCTCTTACATTTAGAGCATATTAGTTCTTGCATTTTAGGTCCTATATTTGGGTGATTCATGCGTTTCTTAGGTGTTTTATAGTATTACTAGCATCATCTTTGTTTCGAATGTGTACACTTATGTTTTGCATGATTTCAGGAACTTTGGAGTTGAGTACAGCTATAAAGATGCATGTGGATGTTGGGATACACTCAAGTATTTTTTTTCTGGGGATTTGCAAGCCAATTTTGATGAACAAAAGATCATATAAGGTGATGGGACAAGGTTGCTTGAACTTGAGCTATGCATTAAGGTTATGATTTTGACAACTCTATCTTATGACACCTCTTTTGGGAGCTAAAATTGTCTATTTGAGGTCATTTTGGTGTCATTGGAAAGCTAAATAAATGAGCTACATTTTTTAGTTTTCTGAAAATCGAATTATATGAAAAATGAACTCAAAGCACATAAAAATGAATTTATCATAGATAAAACATGAACTTGTAGAATGTAAAAATTGAAAGTATATAACATAGAAAAATTGAACTTCTAACATAAAAAATGAACTTCTAGTATATAAAAAAATTAACTTATAGTGTATAAAAATGGAACTGCCATATTCAAGAATGTAAAAAAAATCTGAAAAGTAAAAAAATAGTCTTCAAACAATATAGAATATTAACTAGGTGTTGGTATTCTAACTAAAAAGAATACTCGAGTATTACATATACCCCTCCTTGAAATAAAGTTTCGTCCTCAAACTTAAGTGAGCGCCAACTTGACTTAGACATCATCATATCAACTTATAAGTACCAAAATCACATCAGCACAAATAACCACTGTCAAATTTTATCAAATTCTCATAATTCATGACCTAAAGGATCTTTCTAAAGTCATGCACACATAGGGATGTACAAGAACCCGTGAGACGGGGATCCGCGGGGACCGCTCATAACGGGGCGGGGATTCCCCGAATTTGTGGGGAACGGTGCATGGACGAGGATTGGTTTTGTATTCCCAATTTAAAACGAGGCAAGACGGGGAATGTATTATCCATCCCGATTCCCCGCTAGAGGCGGGGATTCCCCGAATTTGTGGGGAACGGTGCAAGGACGAGGATCAGTTTTGTATTCCCAATTTAAAACGAGGCAAGACGGGGAATGTATTATCCGTCCTGATTCCCCACTACATATCCCCAATATGGTTTTTTGGTCTTTTTTAATTTATAAAACATAAAATAAAAATAGATTTTAAATATAATTGTAGTTTTTAATTTAAAAAATTATATATCACACATTATATAATGAAATTTAAAATTTATGTTATTAAATTTTATATTTGTACAAAACTTTTTATGTTTTAATTTTTTTTATAATAAACAAGGCACCGTCAATAACCAGATAACCGGCGGGGATACCCCACCCCGTTCATCGCAGGGATTAGAAGGGGATGGGGCGGGGATCGGTGTATAATAGTAGGTCGAGGATGGGAGCGGGGAATGCATTCCTCGCCCCGCCCCACTTCCATGTGCATCCTTATGCACACAAGATTAACCCGATAACTATATATCTAATTTACCCTTGCTATCAAACAAGGGTACATGTCAGGGTAATTCTTCTCTATACTAGCTTCAGTCTTCCAAGTGGCTTCCTTGACTCCTTATCAAGACCACTAAATCAACAACAAAATAATCTTTTTGTTTCACAACTTCTTCATACGACGATCTAGAATTACAATTGGTTGTTCCAAAAAGGTATGGTCAGGTTCAACCTTCAACTCCTCATAACTGAATTTATGGGTGGGGTTTGATTTATATTGTCTCAATTGAGACACATGAAACACTAGATGCCCCCCTCCATAGATGGAGGTAAGGATAAGCGATATGCCCTCTTTGACCATACATGCACTCCAACCTCAAACTTCAAAGGTCGTTATCGTTTATTAGCATAAGACTTTTGATGAATCTGTGCAACTAGCATATTTTCTTTAATTAGTGCGACCTTTTCAATGGTATCTTTTATCATTTTTGGTCATTAACTTACCATGTTTGACGGATCATTCCACCATAGCAGTGTTCTACACCTTCTACCATACAATGCCTCGTAGGGAGCCATCCGAATCGATGAGTGACAACTATTGTTGTATGCAAACTCTACTAGCTCTAAATATTAACACCAACCTCCACCCTAGTCTAGGACACAAGATCTCAACATCTCTTCAAGAGTTTGAATTGTTCTCTTCATTTGTCCATCTGACTGTGGGTGGTATGTAGTAGTGAAATGAAGTTTTGTGCCTAAGGCCTCATTCACTTGCTGGCAAAATCTTGATATGAAACAACCATCTCTATTAGAAACAATGGTCTTTGGCACCCCATGTAGTCTGACTATTTATTTCATGAACACATCTAGTAATTTATACATTGTCCAAGACTCCCTAATTGGAAAGAAACGTACCATCTTAGTCAATATGTCAACCACAACCCAAATTGCATCATGTGACGAGGATCATTGTAGGCGAAGCAATGCAAGGTAGTCGACAAGGCTTGATCTAGTGAGAAAAGGTTTGGATAGAATTTTTTCTCTAGATTCACAAGGGCAGTTCTCCCTACTCCAAACTCTAATTTGAGTGATTCCAACTCAGGGAGTGAGATCTAAGAGTCTACTTGAAGTCATTGAAATTTGATATCAAGTTATTACGTGGATCGGAAGTTATGATAGTTACAATGAGGTGTCATAGAATCCACCAAGAAGAGTTTTAGAGATGATTTTGTTTGGGATGAGTTAGATTTAGATTGAATTGGGGGACATGGGATGATGATGGGATGATTTTTATGGAAATGAAGTGAAGTATATGGATATTTTTGATTGGATATGACTCACGTCTCAAACACAAACTAGAAGATCCGCTCTAGGATATAACACACCTAGATCGAGCCTTCAAGTTTTGGATCGATATGCAAACGATCTTGAGCAACCAAATCATATTTGATTCAATTGAAACTTGAGAATAACGTTCTAAGAGGAGGCAAGGAGTCTTGAGTTTGATCTTCAACTTGTCTAACTAGGCAAAGACGCCTCCTAGGCCTTATAATAAGACAAGGGCAAAAATCGAAATTAAAACAACACAAAGCATTTTCTACCAACTATCCCAAGGTTTCCTTATGTTAATAAAACTCCCTTACAAACCAAGCAATATAATGCACCATACAAGTCGTTTCTTTCTAACATGACAACCACGCCCCACATGCTCATGATGTGACGACGTTAGCGTAGTCACATCAACCTCCCTTCCTTGAAAAGGGTTCATCCATGAACCATTGATCATGCAGCTCATTGGTATCATATTCTTGCAATAGTCAAGAAATGGGTGAGGGAACATCATACAAATGTTTAGAAGAAAACAAAGACTCGTGAAAGAGAAGTAAGAAACAAACATTACTTCCGTTGATGGTGTGGACAACTTCCTTAGGCTTGGCTAAGAGAGTTTGTTTGGAAGTGTCCACGCTACTTCCAATAACCATCTTCGTTCCCTTCTTCTCCTCTTGACTCATTTGGTTCTTCCTTTGTTCCTTAACCATAAAATTACTTGGAGTGAAAGTAATGGCATCCTCCTCCTCATGGAGCAAGAAAGGCAAGCATGAAGGAACCATCGGAAATGCATCCAACTAAGGAGTAGCCAAAGAATTAATAGAGCTAAAGATTATGGTAGGTCAAAGCCCAATTTTAGGAGGATTTGGTTCCGCAACTTCATCCCTTTTTTTCCTTTGATTCAAGCTTTTCTTCAATTGACATTTGAATCTCATGAAAGTGCACATTCGAAGTAGATCCTTCATCAAGTTGATGGGCACACCCCACGCCTTTGGAGGCAAGGTTAGCTGCCTCTTCTTGAATGATAGGATCTTCCCGACTAAACCTTGGGTGTAGGCTCACTCATTGTTGAGATCTCTCCTCCAGCTTTTTCATCCGACCTTCCAATTCCTTGAATCATGGGTTCATGGACTGAAAGGATTTTTGAATGGTTTGTTGAATGGATTGTATCAGGGCTTCCATTGATGGCGGCGCAGTTGCCGGTGGAGGATCTAACTGACATGTCTTGTTGTTTCCTGTATTTGTCCTCCTTCAACACTAGCCAAACAATCAAGTCCAACACACACAAGTAATATTTCCAACCTCAAGATTCACCCAAAATGACCTAGAAATCAAACCAAATCAAAATTGCAAGTAGCTAGGTCTTGAAAAGGCAAAAGGGATGGCTTGGCAACAAGGCAACAAAGCAACAATGGAACAAGGCATACACAAGCAAGTATAATCATCTAGGACTTCGAAAGATTTAAGAAGCTACTAAGAAGCAAGTAAACTTAAGACAATAATTTTTTTTGACTCGTGCCTAGATCGAATTCTCTTTCTCGTGGAGTCCAACTTTTTCTATGTCCGACCTCTTTTTCACTTTCATCGGATCTGAGTTTTTCTAAGACCCACTTCTTTTTATCACCGAGTCCGAATTCTTTTTGTAAGTCATTAATTATGATTTTTTTAACATAACCGAAACAAACTAACACAGACGCAAGTACAACGACTTTAGCGTTTTGACTCGGTGTCGTTCCCGTATCTTAAACCGATGCCTGAACAAGCTCGTATGAAATCAAAGTGTGCAATTGCATGGAATTATCTCAACTGGTTTTAAAAGACAAGGGACCGAATTTCACTCTACCTCCAACTAAACGCAAGACACTTAAAGAACCAAAGTTGAAAGGATGTTCTTTTAATGGAATTTTAGCTTTTTGGCTTTTTAACTCGGTAGAGTGTTTTAGGGATTTACTTAAAAACAAATAAATATTTAGTCTAGACCCCCTGAGTATAGGGAGGTCAGGATCGTCCATGGGAAGCAAGGTTATTTGTTTACCAAACTACAAAAAAAAACAAGAAACAAAGCAAAACAGGCTACGACAGCCCTCGGTACCGACCTTGTCAGGGTCAGTAACGATGCTGGGTTTCTACTAAAACAGAGCAAACGACACGAAGCAAGTGCAAGCTCAGTACCGATCTGTGTGCCTCGGTAACGAGTATATTCGTAGGTAAAAACGAAGGAAATTCAAATGATATAAAGCTCTAGGACAAGGGTTACCACGACATAATTATGCATATAAACTCATGTGAAGCATAAAGATCATGCCTATAAAGATAAATCTATCAACTTTCGTTGCCTAAACAAGCAAATCAATCAACTTTCATAAATCAATTCACTTTTCTACTTGTTTTGAATCCAAAGCTCGAAACTTTCGTTATCGAACAATATCAACATTTAAGTTCACAACTTTATCCTTCGATCAAGCAATAAACTCAAATTACTTCGACTTTCGTTTAAGTATAAGCACAAACAAGTAATTCAAAAGATAGAGGGCAATCAAACATCAACACATTCTTCAATATTGCATAACTATGTCGGGCTTCAATCTCGACCCTAGAAAAAGAAACTACTCACACATAATTGAAGATAAACAAACAACTTGATTAAAAGAAAACATTAAATAGTAAAACATACCTGAATGTAAAGAAATCTCGTCTTACAAACCACACATTCACGATCAAAGCAACGAAGAACAAGAAGGATTCAAACTCTCTCGACCGAGCCGAACATCTAGCGTCTTCCCTCAAAACTCGTGAACTCTAAACTAGCGACTAACTCTCCAACATGTAACCCTCAAAAACTAAGCTAGAACAAAGGTATTTATACTAGAGAAAGCTATCTAATAAAGATCTAAAAGATAAAAACTTTCTAAACTAAAAAGATTAAAAGATAAAAGATACAATTTCCGAAAGTCGGCGCCGCCTACCGACACCGGTCACCTCGGTAACGACCTACACAGGGTCGGTAGACACTTGCTGAATTCTTTGGATAAAAACTTGTTGCACAACTCGGTACCGACCTGTACGAGGTTGGTACTGACCTCGGTAAGGGTCGGTAACGAGGTCTCTGTTTCGGCCTTTTTGAACTCTTTTCATGACTTCTCTTGGACTTCTTCGAGATCTTCAAGACATATCCTTTCTTCCCTTCCTTCTATACACTTTATCATTCACCACTTGACTTCAACTTTGCTCAAAAACGCTTCATTCCGCTCCAAAAACCTACAAAAAGACACAAAGCGGAGTAGCTTGCATACTTTTCACAAAATATGCAAACTTATCCAAAAACACACAAAACTAACACTAAACCTACTAAAACTAAACTAAACAACCTAAGAAAGACACCTAAAACTATACTAAAAACGGAAACATCAAAAGAAACCCTTGGGTGGTCATCTCCTACCTTTGGACATGGGTTTGGGATGAATGAAAGACAATTCACAACGACAAACAACAATGGCACAACAATAACACAAACAACCAATCTAAGGCAACCAACACAAATCCGCAACAAGAGCAAAAAGGGGTGGCTATTAATGCACTTGCAACACGATTAATTTCAAGTATAAAGATTAACATCTAGGTTGAATACCTTGATTGGCTCTGATACCAGTTAATGAGGGATCGTTGTAGGCAAAGCGGTGCAAGGTAGTCGACAAGGGAGGTTCTCCCTACTACGAATTCTGATTTGAGTGATTCTAACTTGATGAGTTATATCTATGAGTCTAATTGAAGTCCTAACAATTTGAGATCAAGATCATATGTGGATCGAAAGTTATGACATTTCAACTGAGGTATCGCAGAATCCACTTAGAAGAGTTTTAGAGATGATTTTGTTTTAATGGGTTGGATTTAGATTGAATTGGGGCACGTGGGATGATGATACGATGGTCTTGATAGAAATTAAGTGAAGGACATGGATATGTTTTATTGGATATGACTCACCTATCGAACACAAGCTAGAAGATCTGGTCTAGGATATAACACACCTTGATCGAGCCTACGAGTTTTGGATCGATATGACACACGATCTTGAGAAACAAAATTAGATTTGATTTAATTGAAAACTGAAAATAATGATTTCTAAGAGGAGACAAGGAGTCTTGAGTTTGATCTTCAACTTGTGTAGTTAGGCAAAGACGCCTCCTAGGCCTTATAACAAGACAAGGGCAAAATCCGAAATTAAAACAACACAAAAAAATTTCTACCAACTATCCCAAGGTATCCAAATCTTAATAAAACACCTTACAAACCAAGCAATGAACCACACAATTTGTGACCTTCTAACATGACAAGCACGCCCCACCTGCTCGTGATGTGACGAAGTTAGCGACATCACAGCATCATACCCTCGACTCTTACTTAATCCCATGATAAAATCGATTGATATGTCCCCTCGCTTCCATTCTGGTATGGAGAGTGGTTGGAACTCTCCTGTTGGTTTTTAGTGTTCAATCTTGACCTGTTGACAAACTTGACATCGTGCGATAAATCTGGCTACATTAGATTTTAGACCTTCCCATCAATAGTATTATTTTAGGTCTTTATACATCTTACCAGTTCCAAGATGGTAAAGAATATCCAAGTCATAATACTTGAGACTCTTATATTTTTCAAATTTTGGCAGGTTGATCCATACAAATATTGACTCCAAATCCTAGCATGAACCACAAATGCTAGCTTGAAATTGTGTATTAGGTAATTTTTCTGATTCAGCTTTAATTGCCTTGAAGCATAAGCAGTTAACTTACCCTTATGCATTAAGATACAACCTAGTCCCAGCTTAAAGGCATCACTATATATAACACGACCTTCATTCCCTTGAGGAAGAGGTAAGACCAAAGCCGAAGTCAGTCAATTTTTCAACTCATTAAAACTTTTTCGACAAGCATTTGACCACTCAAACTTTGTTGTTTTACGTAACAAATTGGTTTATTGTTGGGCCAGACTAAAGCATCCTTCTACAAACCGTCTAAAGCCAAACCCAAGAAACTACATACCTCCTTCACACATCTTGGAGGTTCCCAGGCTGCCACAAACTTAATCTTCGTTGGATCGACCATTACTTCTCTAGTAGACACCACATCTCCTAGAAATGTTACCTCTGGCAATCAAAATTCACACTTCGATAATTTTACGAACAACTGGTGTTGTCTAATAACTCCCAAGACTATTCTTAGATGATCAACATGCTCCTCATGGCTTCGTGAATATACCAAGATATCATCCATGAACACTACCACAAACCGATCTAAATAATCAATAAAGATCTAGTTGATCAATTCCATGAATACGATATGGATGTTTGTTAGCCCAAAGAGCATCACCACAAATTCATTATGCGCATATCTAGTACAGAATGTTGTTTGTGGAATATCTTCTTCTCCGATTCTTAATGGTGATATTCAAATCGTAAATCAATCTTAGAGAATACCACAACTCCTTTTAATTGATCTAATAGGTCATAATTCAGGGCAACAGGTACTTGGTTTTTATGGTAACTCGATTTAGCTCGTGATAGTCGATAATGAGTTGGAATATATGGTTAGAAAATAGGTTAATGGAGTAACTTTAACATGAGGAAAAAGGAGATACAATACTAAGGGAGTTGGAAGATTGGTTACTGCTTTCCACAACTTTAATGAGTATTTATCTTGTGTCCTAGTTGATGTAAGTGGATAATATATTCATGAATCCTTAGTTATGAGATTGGCAATATAAGCATAAAATGAAACTTAACCTATATACATTGAGTCGTTGGTTAGCAATTATGGACCAAGGTACGGGGAAGCTATGAAATGGGAAGACTGTGTAATACCAAGTGGTTGGCATTGCCATCATGTTTGAAATATCGATGGGAGTACTTTCTTTTAAATTTCCAAAAGCATGGAACCCTCTTAAATGAATACTAATGCAATAATTCTTTACTTAATTAACGGATGCATTAGTAAGTTCTCTACTTGATAACATAGTCTTTATGTTGTTCCAAGAACTTCAAAGTTGGATTAAGATAGAGAAGCTTATTTAACCCCCCTAGATAGGGTGGTAGAAGGTCTTGTGGATTAAATTTACAAGATAGTATTATTTACCATTTTTGGACCGATAAGCAACACGACATAATGATTTTAATATTTGAAGCTATACTTAATTTAATCTATGAGCTAGATTGCTCAACATGTTGGCATACTACTTGAAGTATAAAATAGTTCATCTATAGCATTGATTAGGAGCCATCAAATAAGAAAAATTATTTAAAGTTTTATTTTGATTAAAAATATTATTTCCTAACTTATGTGAGAATGATATTGATGAGTTTACTCTCGATTCAATATTGATTAAAGATCTTATGATATAGTTAAGCAAGTAACTGTTGAGTCGCCATAATTGGCAAAGTTCTTATCTAGATAACACCATCGAAAGGTGTATTCTCGTTTTAAGAGAAAAAGGTAAATTAACCTAAAATCACGTCATATCTTTAACAATACGTCCAATTTACAATGTATTTGGCATGTCATTTTTAAGATGATATGTTTTGGATGCATCTCACACTAGTAGTTAAGACAGCATTGAGATTCAATAAGTTTACATGAGAAAATATAGTTATGGGTTTTGAAGCATCATATGAAGTAGTTTGTTTTGAAAAAGAGGTATTAGTATAAATACTTTGGTCCAAAGTATTGTAACAGAATTTTGGATAAAATTTGAAAAACCAAGTAAGAACTACTAAGGTGTTTTCTTGAGTTGTTTTATCATGAGTACAAAATAGAATGTTATTTAAGAGGGTACTTGATTAGTAAATCCTCTCTTTGTATAAGAGAATCACAGTGTGTGTGTGTGTGTGTGTGTGTGTTCTTGTATAGCTATGTACGACTTTAGTTGTTTCTAGTGTCGAGGACGAAACTATTTTACAAGGGATAAAGTGTCAAGGACGAAACTATATCACATATATATAAGCACCAATAGACAGAAGCAACTACAATCCAACCTCACCAAGGATAAAGTGTTTCACTCAACTCTCATGTGTTTGGGCTATAAATTCATCTCTCAACCCAATATTATATGTAAAAACTCATAGAAATTGGAACTTATATCACCAAACTCTGCACCAAAGATTTGTCAAAACAAGCAAAAATCATCAAGAGAACTTAGGCTCAATGAAAAACTTCATAGAAGTTTCCATTCGGCCGGGTTGTAATGGGGCTTGGTAATAACAATAGGGCGTGGAAATATTTTGGTCATGTGGTGCTAATAAAATCCGGGAATCAAAGACTCTTAAGAACTCACATATCTCACCCAAAATCTTATAAACATATACCAAACTCATTTAAACATTAAAGCACTCCAATTAAATCGTAGAAAGCCTCTTAAAACATAAAGAATATCTGGTTTTACATTAAACACACTGCACATCTTCCTTCTCTTTCTCTTTTTTCCTTCTTCTTTACTTCTCCATTTTTTTTCTTCGACTTGCCTCGTTACCGACCTGAGAGGGTCGATAACGAGCTACATTTTCACTTCTCTTCCTCAATTTTTCTTTCTTTTTACCATCGTACCGAGCCTGCATAGGCTGGTATCGATCCAAACATTGCTTTTCTTTCTTCTGTGCATATTTCATACCAAGAGATCTTTTTACAAAATAAAACAGGAGACTTCCAATCTACCCCACCAAAACCCTTATTTTGAACCAAAACATCTCTTTTGCACTCTACAAAAACATACCTCTCCAACTAAGTCCTAATCCCCGGATAGGGTCGAGCTTATCTCGGCTAGAAATTCACATATCTCCAACTAAGTTCTAATTAAATCCGGAAATCAAAGACTCCTAAAAACTCACATATCTAACCAAAAATCTTATAAACATATACCAAACTCATTTAAACATTAAAGAACACTCTTCACTCACCAATTAAATCCTAGAAAGCCTCTTAAAAACATAAAGAATCTCTGGTTTTACTTTAAACACACTGCACATCTTCCTTCTCTTTCTCTTTTTTCCTTCTTCATTACTTCTCCATTTTTTTTCTTCGACTTGCCTCGTTACTGACCTGAGAGGGTCGATAACGAGCTACATTTTCACTTCTCTTCCTCGATTTTTCTTTCTTTTTACCATCGGTACCGAGCCTGCATAGGCTGGTATCGATCCAAACATTCCTTTTCTTTCTTCCGTGCATATGTCTTACCAAGAGATCTTTTTAAAAAATAAAACAAGAGACTTCCAATCTACCCCACCAAAACCCCTATTTTGAACCAAAACATCTCTTTTCTACTCTACAGAAACATACCTCTCCAACTAAGTCCTAATCCCCTGCATAGGGTCGAGCTTGCCAAGCGCCTTATCAAGCGTCTTCCTTGCAGAGTAGATGGCGTGAAGCTTTTTGTCCTTCAGTTGGTCCTAAAACTGCGCCAACAGCATAATCACTGGCGTCGCACATAATCTCAAAGAGCAAGGTCCAATCTGGGGACCGCATAATTGGAGTGGAAACAAGGGCTTCTCTTATCTTGTAAAATGCTTCAAGACAATCTGGAGACATCTCAAACACTATATCCTTCATCAGTAGGTTAGTCAGTGGTTTAGCTATCTTAGAAAAATCTTTGATAAAGCGTTTGTAAAAGCCGACATGCCCTAGAAAGCTCCTAACGTCTTTAACAG
Organism: Fallopia convolvulus; assembly: GCA_964016875.1. NCBI lineage: Eukaryota > Viridiplantae > Streptophyta > Magnoliopsida > Caryophyllales > Polygonaceae > Fallopia > Fallopia convolvulus. Next base: position 47,350,123 of record OZ024720.1, on the reverse strand, counting down.
AAGTGGGGGGAGGTAGTTTTGTAATAAGCTCAATTTTATCTTTATCTACTTCAATCCCTCTCTTAGAGAAGAGGTGTCCTAATAAAATTCCCTCTTGAACCATGAAATGATATTTTTCCCAATTAAGCACAAGGTTGGTTTCTTCACATCTTTTAAGCACACAAGCAAGATTAGCAAGGAAATCATCAAAGGAAGAACCATACACAAAAAATCATCCATAAAGACCTCTACAATGTCCTGTATCATGTCAGAAAAAATGGCCATCATACACCTTTGGAAGGTTGCAGGGGCATTACAAAGCCCGAATGGCATTCTCTTATAAGCAAAAGTCCATGAGGACATGTAAAGGTAGTCTTTTCCTGATCATCAAGATGAATGGGAATCTGCTAAAATCCGCTATAGCCATCTAAATAACAATAATCATTCTGGGCTAAGCGTTCTAATACTTGATCAATAAAAGGGAGCGGAAAATGATCTTTTCTAGTAGCACTATTGAGCTTCCTATAATCAATGCACATCCTCCAACTAGTTGTGGTTCTAGTGGGGATTAGCTCTCCCTTTTCATTCTCAATAACGGTCATTCCCCCTTTTTTAGGGACTACATGGACCGGACTAACCCATTGGCTGTCCGATATAGGAAATATGATCCCAGCATCAAGTAGTTTAATGATTTCCTTTTTAACCACATCTTTCATATTAGGGTTTAATCTACGTTGACGCTCTATGGTGGGTTTATGATTATCCTCCATGTATATCCTATGCATGCAAAGTGAGGGGGATATGCCAGTTATATCATCTAGGGAGTAGCCTATAGCTTTTCTATGTGTCCTAAGCACATTAAGAAGCTTCTCTACTTCCTCATCTTTTAATTTAGCATTGATGATGACAGGGAAAGTAGAATTAGGACCAAGAAATTCATACCTGAGAGATTCTAGAAGGGGCTTGAGTGTTGGAGAAGGCTTAGCTGGAATAAGAATAGGCTCTTCAGGCTCCATTTTCAAGACTTCTTCAAGGTATTCAAATGTCGAGATCTCTTCATCCTCGACCAGGCTCGGTACCGATGCAGAAGGGGTCGGTACCGAGTTGTCTTCGTTTGCTAGAATACTCAGTATCGAGGTAGATGGGCTCGGTACCGAGACTGCAAGAACTATCTCGGCCCATCTTTGACCTAAGAATGTATCTCTTGCCAACAATCTTCCAACATGGTCCCCACATTCAATGAATTCATTGTGGGTGTAGAGCATCTTAACTTTGGCTCTATTTATCTCCTTCATTGTAGGGTTTAACCGAAATTCCACCACCTCATCCCCAATTTTGAAAGTTAGGAGTCCCCTCCTAACGTCAATTATGGCACCTGATGTGGCAAAGAATGGTCTCCTTAAGATGATAGGCACCGCCGGATCTTCAGGCATTTCCATGACTATGAAGTCATTGGGAACAAAGAATTTGCCCACTTGTACCGGAAAATCATCTACAACTCCTGTTGGCCTGACGCATGAGCCATCTGCCATGTATAGCCGCATGTTGATTGGCTCCAATAGCCCCATATTAGCTTTTGACCAGATTGATAATGGTAGAAGACTTGATCTGACTCCTAGATCACAAAGAGCTTTGGACCTCATCTGTCAGCTCTGTTATCGATCTCTTCCTGGTAAGAATGTCCTTCAAAAATTTTTGCGTAAGCCGGCATTTCGCTTAGGGCTTCAGCGAATGGTATAGAAATATTTAATCCCTAAAGAGTCTTGACGAAATGCTTAAACTTGCCTTCAGTTGAGTCCTTAGACTTCTTCGTAGGAAAGGGAAGAGACTTCATCAATCTCGGAGCCAAAGCGGGGTCGAGAGGTGATGCTACCGGGTCGACAACAGGGTCGATCGGTGCTTTAGAAGGATCGGTACAGACCCTTGTGGGGTCGGTATCGAGCCTAGGACTAAGAAAATGGCTAGGTGTAGAGAACTTACCTGGATTGAGGTCGGTGACAAGCTTGGGAGCATCGATACCTAGTGGTTCAGGCTCGATAATGATCCTCTTCGGCATGTTGTCGATCTAGGCTGAGGTGTGTTCTTCAACACCGGGGTTCTTTTCCTTGTCTTCGGCACGATCTGTTAGAGTCTTTCCGCTCCTGAGGTGTACGGCCACTATGTGTCCTCAAGGGTTCTCGTCGGGACGGCTCAAGAGTTGCCCTTGTGGCCTCGGAATTTGTGCGGCTAGGTTCCCTGGTTGCGAGTCAACACTCTTCTTCCAAACATCGAACTCTCCCCATCTTTTCATTTGATTGTTAAGGTTGGCTTGGACTCCAGTGATTTCATTCTTTACTCCATTGATCCCCTCATAGAGTCCTTGCACCCAAGATGGTGGCTCTTGATAGCCTGGGGGTCGATACGGCGCGGATCGTCTATCCGGAGGGGGAGCAACATAATTTTGATTTGAATTTTGATTTCTCCAAGTCGGGTAGTTGTTTGGCCTGTCAAATTTATTAGGCTGGTTCCTATATTGACCTCTCACATAGTTCATCTCAGCATATGTCTTAGCGGCTCTAACCTCCTCGATGTTAGTGCAGGCAGAAGTACTATGGGCAGAAGAGCCACACTCTTGACAAGGTTGAGAGGTTTTCAGAAAACTTACATGTTTCTTCAGATGGTTGATCTCATCCTGTAGAAATTGATTCTTGACATCAAGATCAACTTTGTCTTTATTAGGCATGTAGAGACGCTTATGTGGCTGAGGTGGTTGTTGGGCTCCATACATGGCATCGTAGTTGGTCAGCTTGTCCAGCAATTCCCATGCGGCTGTGGGATCCATCGCAATAAAACCGCAGGCAGTGTGCATGTTGATGCGGTTCTTCGTCTCAGCATTAATCCCCTGGAAGAAGATTTCTTGGAGCACATATGGTGGTTGCCCATGAGTGGGGCACTGTCGGAGCATCTCTTTGAATCTCTCCCACGTCTCAACGAAGGTCTCGTTAAGCAGTTGGTGATAGGAGGTGATTCGTTTTCTCAACACTGTTGTCTTGGCAGGAGGGAAAAACTTTGTTAGAAATTGATCGTACAAAGCCTTCCAAGTCCTGATAGACTTAGGAGGTAAGCTCTCCAACCAACTCAGGACCTTTCCCGTAAGAGACCATTTGAAAGCTTTTAATACAACATATTCTAGTGAGACACCTTCAGCAGCAATAGTCTCACATAAATACAGAAAGTTTTTAATATGCTCCATAGGGCATTTAGTAGGTTTCCCTTCAAACTAAGCCCGTTTTATTGTCGATATAAATTGAGATTTTATCTCAAAAGTCTTCTCTATCTCCAAAAGCACAATTGCAGACTCTTGCATCCTCAGTTTTGGATGCATATATTGTTTGGCATTCCGCGGATAGGCATCGAGTCTTTCCTATAATGTGGTGTTTTCAATCTTTGTGGCATCAAGCTGCCTTTGAAGCTCAACCATCTGTCGATCCATCTCTTCTGGAGTTATCGCCATGGTTTTGTTTTCTCTTCTTCTGCGGTGGAGGGTACGCTCCAGTTCGGAATAATAACCGGTGTTATCAAATTCGAGCCTTCAACGTCCTACTGGCATAAGCTGAGAAAACAAACAAAAGAAAACAAAATTAAAAAACAAAAAAAGGAGGTCGGGCTATTCCTAGACCCACAGGTAAACAAATAAACATTATTGCTTCCCCGGCAACGGCGCCAATTTGTTGATAGGGATTTACTTAATAACAAATAAATTTGTAGTCAAGTCCCCGCTGAGTATAGGGAGGTCAGGATCGTCCACGGGAAGCAAGGTTATTTGTTTACCAAACTACGAGAAAACAAGAAACAAAGCAAAACAGGCAACGACAGCCCTCGGTACCGACCTTGTCAGGGTCGGTAACAATGTTGTGTTTCTACTAAAAACAGAGCAAACAACACGAAGCAAGTGCAAGCTCGGTACCGATTTGTGTGCCTCGGTAACGAGTATATTCGTAGGTAAAAATGAAGGAAATTCAAATGATAAAATGATCTAGGACAAGGGTTACCACGACATAATTATGCATAAAAACTCATGTGAAGGATAATGATCATTCCTTTAAAGATAAATCAATAGACTTTCGTTGACTAAATCAATCAGCTTTCATAAATCAATTCACTTTTCTACTTGTTTTGAATCCGAAGTTCAAAACTTTCGTTATCGAACAATATCAACATTCAAGCTCACAATTTTTTCTTTCGATCAAGCAATAAACTCAAATTACTTTCATTTTCGTCTAAGTATAAGCACAAACAAGTAATTCAAAAGATAGAAGGCAATAGAACATCAACACATTCATTCAATCATGCATAACTAGGTCGAGCTTGAACCCCGACCCTAGAAAAAGAAACTACTCACACATAATTGAAGATAAACAAACAACTTGATTGGAAGAAAACATTGAATAGTAAAACTTACTTGAAATTAAAGAAATCTCATCTTACAAACCACACGTTCACAATCAAAGCAACAAAGAACAAGAAGGATTCAAACTCTCTCGACCGATCGAGCCGAACAACTAGCGTCTACCCTCAAAACTCGTGAACTCTAAACTAACGACTAACTCTCCAACATGAAACCCTCTAAAACTAAGCTAGAACGAAGGTATCTATACTAGAGAAAGCTATCTAATAAAGATCGAAAAGATAAAAACTTTCTAAACTAAAAAGATTACAAGATAAAAGATATAATTTCCAAAAGTCGGCGCCGCCTACTGTCACAGGTGACCTCGGTAACGACCTGCATAGGGTCGATAGACTATTGCTGAATTCCTTGGATAAAAACTTGTTGCACAACTCGGTACCGACCTGTACGAGGTCTCTGTTTCGGCCTTTTTAAACTCTTTTCATGACTTCTATCGGATTTCTTCGAGATCTTCATGACATATCCTTCGTTCCCTTCCTTCTATACACTTTATCATTCACCACTTGACTTCAGCTTTGCTTGGAAACACTTCATTCCGCTCCAAAAACCTAAAAAAAGACACAAAACAGAGTTAGCGACATCAATTTGTGACCTTCTAACATGACAAGCACGCCCCACCTGCTCGTGATGTGACGATGTTAGCGACATCACACCATCATACCCTCGACTGTTACTTAATCCCATGATAAAATCGATCGATATGTCCTCCCGCTTCCATTCTGGTATGGAGAGTGGTTGGAGCTCTCCTGTTGGTTTTTAGTGTTCAATCTTGACCTGTTGACAAACTTGACATCGTGCGACAAATCTGGCCACATCGGTTTTTATACCTTCCCATCAATAGTATTATTTTAGGTCTTTCTACATCTTACCAGTTCCAAGATGTATTAAATAGATTGTAGAATGAGCCTCTTGAAGGATTTTCATCCTCAATTCTAGATCGAGGGGTACACATACTTTTCCATGTATCCTGAAATTCCATTTTTTTGAACTTCAAATCCCGATGCTTCTCATCGATACACCTTTTGACAAATATCTTGAATATTTGAGCACATCTCATGCCTTTTATGAATCTCTTCTATCATACTAGGTTGGTATTCTAATGTACACAACTGACCTTGGTATCTTTGAATCCATTCTTCAATATCGTTTCTCATCAAGTCCTTTTGCAAAGATGGTTGAATTGTTAAGTATGACAACATGCGTTCCTAAGATGATTTTCATCTGAGTGCATCAGCAACAATATTTGCTTTTCCCAGGTGGTAAAGAATATCCAAGTCATAATCTTTAATTAGTTCCAAACATCTATGTTGTCTCAAATTGAGCTCCCGTTGTGTAAAAATATACTTGAGACTCTTATATTTTTTTAAATTTGGCAGGTTGATCCATACAAATATTGACACCAAATCCTAGCATGAACCACAACTGCTAGCTTGAAATTGTGTGTTAGGTAATTTTTCTGATTCAGCTTTAATTGCCTTGAAGCATAAGCAATTAACTTACCCTTATGCATTAAGATACAACCTAGTCCCAGCTTTAAGGTATCACTATATATAACACGACCTTCATTCCCTTGAGGAAGAGCTAAGACCAGAGCCAAAGTCAGTCAATTTTTCAACTCATTAAAACTTTTTCGACAAGCATTTGACCACTCAAACTTTGTTGTTTTACGTAACAAATTGGTTTATTGTTGGGCCAGACTAAAACATCCTTCTACAAACCGTCTACAGCCAAACCCAAGAAACTACATACCTCCTTCAGATTTATTGGAGGTTCCTAGGCTGCCACAAACTTGATCTTCGTTGGATCGACCATTACTCCTAGAAACGTTACCTCTGGCAATCAAAATTCACACTTCGATAATTTTACGAACAACTGGTGTTGTCTAATAACTCCCAAGACTATTCTTAGATGATCAACATGCTCCTCATGGCTTCATGAATATACCAAGATATCATCCATGAACACTACCACAAACCGATCTAAATAATCAATAAAGATCTAGTTGATCAATTCCATGAATACGATATGGATGTTTGTTAGCCCAAAGTGCATCACCACAAACTTATTATGCGAACATCTAGTACAGAATGTTGTTTGTGGAATATCTTCTTCTCCAATTCTTAATGGTGATATTCAAATCCTAAATCAGTCTTAGAGAATACCACAACTCCTTTTAATTGATCTAATAGGTCATAAATTCAGGGTAACAGGTACTTGGTTTTTATGGTAACTCGATTTAGATCGTGATAGTGGATAATGAGTTGGAAAATATGGCTAGAAAATAGGTTAATGGAGTAACTTTAACATGAGGAAAAAGGAGATACAATACTAAGGGAGTTGGAAGATTGGTTACTTCTTTCCACAACTTTATTGAGTATTTGTCTTGTGTCCTAGTTGACGTAAGTGGATAATATATTCATGAATCCTTAGTTATGAGATTGGAAATATAAGCATAAAATGAAACTTAACTTATATACATTGAGTCGTTGGTTAGCAATTATGGACCAAGGTACAGGGAAGCTATGAAATGGGAAGACTATGTAATACCAAGTGGTTGGCATTGGCAAGATGTTTGAAATATCGATGGGAGTACTTTCGTTTAAATTTCCAAAGGCACGGAACCCTCTTAAAGGAATACTAATCCATATGCATTAGTAAGTTCTCTACTTGATAACATAGTCTTTGTGTTGTTCCAAGAACTTCAAAGTTGGATTAAGATAGAAAAGCTTATTTAACCCCCCCCCCCCCTTAGATAGGGTGGTAGAAGTGTCTTGTGGATTAAATTTACAAGATAGTATTTTTTACCATTTTTGGACTGATAAGCAACACGACATAATGATTGGAAGAAAATAACCAAAGAAACTCAAAGGAAAGGGTGAAGAAAGGAAAGAAAACAAGTCAAGACAAGCTCGTTACAGACCCATCTTGGGTTGGTACTGAGTCCTTCAAGAGATAGATTTTGATAGTTTAGCAAAACAGTCCTACCGACCCTGACGGGGTTGGTACCGAGGGTCCCTTGTCGGTTGAGCTACGCCGACTTTGTTCATTTAATGCAATTATTCCGAGATCTTTTTTAGTTTAAGTAGTTTTTATTAAAGGTTTATTAGATGAGTTAAGCGGAATTTCAGATCAAATCTAAACATCTAATCGCAGGATCTTCAAGCATAATTGATAGGATGTTCATAAGTTATACCTTTGATGCGTGAACCGAAACAAATCGAGGAAACGAAAGAGAAATAAAGCCTCAAATGCGACTTCTCTACTTGGTTTACACGAGCCCGGTCTAGATCGCCTTTGACTTCGATTATTAGGACGAAGAACAATGGAAAGCACGAAAAATGGAGAGGATAAAGCAAGAAGGAATAATAATCTCATGAGTAGAGCCAATCACATTTAAATATAACTCATATCCCCAATTTTAACCTCTTCTTTTTAGATAAGGAATAATCAATTTGGAGGAGATTTAAAACCATTTCAAATGTAACATTTATCCAAAATAAAACATCTTTTCCATTCATTACTCCCCATTTAATTATTTATTTATTTCACAAATAAATCTTATCTCATTACTATTAGTATATATCCAATATACATTAATAATAAAATCATCTTTCATTTTGATTTAGTCCGTCAACTCTAAGTGTATGACCGCATAGGACCCGTTTATAATAGCCATGAGTTTAACTCGTTTAAACACATTAGTCGTAGTTGGCTTCTAGCAAAGCACTATGATTCATAAAATAATCGGATTGAATTCCTTTTATTAGCAGTCCTATTCCAAGTTTAACATTGCACATTAGATTAAAGGACACAATTCCTTCAATCTCCCACTTGTCCTTAAACAAGTGTGTAATATAAGATACCTTTGTCTCTTAATGTATTATTTGACGATATGGTGACATTCATATCTAGTGTCAAATGTGTTTCTTGAACTCCGAGTTTGAACTGTCAATTAAACGAATGAAAAATAATCATTCGAGCATGACCATGCATTTTTTAGTTCTCGCTCTTCAAGTGGTCGAGACACCAATCCTATTCAATGTATCATTGTATACATGAACTAGGAAGACTTATCCAGTCTTGTATGACTATGGCTCCCAGTCAAATTTTGGCAATCCCAACTAATGCCTTTATAACTCCCTTTTACGGAAAGTGTTTAATAGTGTCAAAGAAATACATATTACCAATAGAGACCATAACACACTCAAATTTGAGGAATCTACTAATCATGGTTTAACTTAAAAGTCTACAATCTCTTTTGGAGAGTCTTAAGTTGGGTTAGTCTTACATGTATCATCCATACACATATATGTCAAAGACTAGACATCTCCATGTCCCTATAGCCCATGAAACTTGGCGCTATCAGTCAACTAAAAGACAAGACATCTCCATGTCCCTATATGCTGAACGAGGGTGCCCAGTGCAACAATGTAGGGTCGGTATTGACTTTTTTTTTAGGCTTGAGTGCATTGAAGAAATCATTACCGAAGCGGAAGAGCCCGTTACCGAGGTATTGGAGCTCATTACCAAGGCGATTACTAAAGCACTAGGGTTGTTAATGACCCATCTTGCTACGGTAACGACCCCTTCAGGTAAGTATTCTCAACCAAATTCATTTTCTTCCGATTTAGATCGTGTCTTATCTCCTTCTTCTACTTCTCTTCATTCTATCAAAGCTATTAGAGGATAAAAAACCCCTTGGTTAGGGGATTTTGCAAACGATGTCCGCTTTTTAGGTAGGTTTTTTAGATAGATTAGATTGAGTTGGTTTTCGTACAAGAGTTTTATGTTTTTGAGTCTTTTTGCTTTAGTTTTCGTATTTCCTTGAGATTCGGAAACTACGCACCTTTTGTGTCGTTTTGTAGGAGTTTTGGAGCTTGAAAGAAGAGTTTGGAGCATTGCAAGTTTTTCTCAAAGCTGTTTGTAGTGCCTATCAGGGTCGTGCTCGACCCAAACAAAAATCAAGCTCTCACGCATGACCCTTATAGGGTCGTGCACGACCCATTTGGGTCGATCATGGCACCAACTCTACCTTATTCCGTGACCTTTTAGAGATATTCTATCTTGGTATTTTAGGAAGGTTGTTTTATCTTATTTCCTAGTTTAATTATGGCTCCTTTTTCTCTATAAAAGGAGGCTAAACCCTCTGTTTTGGGGGTTCGACTTTTGTTCTGTTTTTATTCGCTTTTGGATTGAGAGGAAGACTTGGAGAACAAGTTGGAGAAATTTGTAAGACTTCCTAGTTTTAATTTGAATTTTCGGTTTGTCTATTATGATCATGTCTTCGTTCTTCTTTACCATGTGTGAGTAGTTTTCTTAGATTTTAGGGTTGGGTGAAAACCCAACACAATCATGCATGTCTAAACTTGAATTCATGACTTGAATGCTTCAACATCACATCTATCTATCTTGAGCTAAATTCCTTTACGAAAGTTGAGGCAATATCTTGCAATTAACCTAAAAGCAAAAGTGTAAAGTTCATTGCTTGATTAGATCTAATAGGATTATTTGCGAAAGTTGATATTCCTAGGTTGAAGGATAGATAGAAAGTTGTTTAATTTGCGACAGTTGATTGAATAACTTGAATTGTTTGCGACAATTGACCTTCTATGATCGTAATTGCATGATAGTTGCGAATTCTTGTTGAAAGCATGTATGGTTGTTGTTGTGGTGGCCCTAGCCCTAGGATTGCCTTTTTACATCTGCTTTAAACTTATTAATATTATTTCGATCTGGACCACCAAGGTCGTGCTCGATCTTAGCCCTTGTTTGTGTTCGTTTGTGTGTTTTGTCCCCAGGATTGACCCCCATAGGGTCGTGCACGACCCTAATCAGTTCGTTTCTGGCCTTGTTTTGTTCGTCTTTTCTCGCTTTTTGTAGTTTATCAACTAATCTTTAGCCCTATTCTCATTCCTGTGGACGAACCTGACTTCGCTGTACTCAACGGGGTCTTGAATATAAATTTATTTGTTCAAGAGTGCTCACTTCATCGCGATAAAGATGAATTGGGAAGTGAAGAAGTTGGCAGAAATATTCATACATGAGATCGTCCGATTACATGGCACTCCGAAATCTATAGTGTCAGATCGGGATGGTCGATTCATGTCACGTTTTTGGAAGGAGTTGCACAAGGCCATGGGAACAGAGTTATGCTTTAGTACTGCTTTTCATCCTCAAACAGATGGTCAATCTGAGAGGACCATTCAAACACTAGAAGACATGCTTCGGGCCTGTGTGTTAGATCGATCTACTAGCTGGGATGCCAGTTTAAATCTGATAGAGTTCACCTACAACAATAGTTGGCATTCAACTATTAAGATGGCACCATTCGAGGCATTGTATGGTCGAAAATGTCGCTCACCAATTTGTTGGGACGAAAATGCCGACAAAATTATTCTCGGCCCAAAGTTGGTTGAAAGAACAGCTCCAAACGTTGCAATAATCCGACAGAGGATGTTGACAGATCAAAGTCGTCAGAAATCATATGCTGATCTGAAAAGAAGAGAGGTTGAGTTTGAAGTTGGAGAGAAAGTGTTTGTTTGGGTGTCCCCATCGAAGGGTGTGTTTCGTTTTGGGAAACGAGGGAAGCTCAACCCTCGATATGTTGGACCCTTCGAGATTTTGGAGAGAGTTGGCAAGCTTGCTTATCGACTTGCACTACCCCCATCTGCACATCCGATCCACAACGTTTTCCATGTGTCACTGTTGCGCAAGTATGTGCCGGATGAGTCTCATGTTCTTAACTATGATGACATTGAGATCCAATCTAATGGAACTTATGAGGAGAGACCCGTTCGCGTGCTGGAACGACGCGTAAAACGTTTACGCAATAAGAATGTGGCATTAGTGCGAATCTTATGGTCAAGAAATGGTGGAGAAGAGGTGACGTGGGAAACATGGGAGACAGAGCAGGATATGCAGAATAAATTTTCGGATTTGTTTTCGAACTAGTTTCGATGACGAAACTATTTTTAAGAGGGTACTATTGTAAGAACCCTCTTTTTTCTAACGGAGGTTAGTTAAGTTGTTATCTTTTCTTTTCTTAGTTTCGGGGACGAAACTATTTTTAAGGTTTGGGACTAGCCCTTACCCTTTTGTTGTTTTCTTAATTTTGTTTTCTTTGTCTTTGTTCGCAGTGTATGCCATCTCATTCTTCTCGGAGAACCTTTGAGATTGACTACAACAACGAACCCGAGAGATCCTTCCATCGACGTTTGAGAGAACAACGAGCAATGGCCGACGCTGAGACTCTTGCTCAACAAATGGAGGAACTCCGTGCAAAGATGCAGCGCATGCAAGAAGAACGAGATGCTTCGGTTGCAGTTGCGCAGCGATTTCAGGAGCAACTGAACGTTATCCCAAGGAATGACAAGCAATACATGCACCCAGAACTGAGGGTTCCCGAATCGGCGATAGTGCTCCCGGAGATCGACCAAAATTTTGAGATTAAATCTCATTTTATATCCTTAATCAAGCGTTCTCAATTTGAGGGGAAACCCACTGAATCTCCCATGGAGCATATTAAGAACTTTACTGATTTATGTGACACTATTACTGCTGATAGTGTCTCATTTGAATATGTTCTCCTGAAGGCTTTTATGTGGTCTCTTGCAGGAAAAGCTTTAAGTTGGTTGGAGTGTTTGCCCCAAGGTCTATTACAACGTGGAGAGAATTACATGATTTATTCATGACCAAGTTCTTTCCACCGGCAAAAACAACGGAGCTTAGGAAGCGCATCACCTCCTACCATCAGCTTCCAAACGAGACGCTTGTGGAGACATGGGAACGATTCCAAGAGCTTCTACGCCAATACCCTACTCATGGGCAACCTCCCTATGTTCTCCAAGAGTGTAATAACCCTCTCTTTTAGGAGGGATATTATTGTAATATTTTATTTCTTTATATGATTACAATAAAGGATAAGTTTATTTTCTTAAAAGGATAAGAAATATAAATAATAACTTATAATGGTTATTAGGTTATTTTTAAACCTTACCCAAATAGTCTTGATTATAAGAGGGTGCTATTTTAATGATAAAATAATGATAATGATAGTATCATAGACTAATTAACCAACTTTGACTAATTAACAAACTTTGGCTAGTTTGTACGTACATGTAAATGAGGGTAGCTTAATAAAACTAAAATGTGTACCTCGTTTAATCCAGTAGGGGAGTCTTTTAGTAAACCTATATATATAAGTGGGATTATTAACATACTAAACTTAGTCATAATAAAATCAATTGAGGCCCATGGGTATGGAAGACAAAACGTACAGGTACTATAGTTTATTTTCGACTCTATTAAATTAAGTATATAGTCTATGTAGTTTATTTATATGAGGTCTCATAATAAATCGGTTATACATATGTAAATTAATTAGTGTGGTTGAAAAGTTTATTAAAAATAAGTAATTAATTAATCTTAATGGACTAGTTAATTAAAAAAATAGTTTATTAATTACTTCCTTATTATTATTCCCTTATTTTAAGTAATAAGGAAATTAATCTTAAATAGATGTTAGGAATTCAACTTTCAAAGAAATAAACAAAATAAATTAAATATAATTTATTTTTTATTTCTTTGTGTAAATCAGGAAAGGAAACTCGATTGTAGGGTTTCAATCTCATTCGAAAGACAACTTTGCTTTCACCCGCAATCAAGGCAAGTGGTGGTTCGCTTTCATATTTTGTCATGGATATCGTTATTCATGTTGCATGTTTGTTGGGAATGCTTGTTTGAATAAAATGAATCTAGGTTGTTTAGAAATAATGACCCATGTGCAAAGTAGCTTACTATTAGTAGTATTATTCATTTGTGGTAGAATTTATACTTAAGTCGCGTGCTTGAACTTTGTTTGTTTCACGATCTCCTATGTGAGTCGTTGTTGTGCTTCTAGCGTAGAATTAGGGGTGGGAGTTCTAAATTCCTGAACACCTCTTTATAACAATTGCATTAGGATGGACCTAGACCCTAGTGCTGGTCATGACCATACCCGCTCAATCGTTCTGAGGGGTGTCGCACCTAGCTAGTGCTTCGTATCGGAACTTAGGAATCCGTTACTCTTTCTCTTGGGGACCTCAAACCCAATATCTTCGGCATACTGCGTTGCCATCTTAAAAGCTACCAACTTAAATGCAATGTTTTGTCATTAATGTAAGATAAGTGCCAATGCACATAATAAATGAACACGGGTGGTGACTACAACTTGGAAAGCCACTCTTGCTCCCGGCTTTGAAAGGACTATTTTCCAATCTGAATTCGGACAACACGCATTCGGTGAGGTTGGTTATAGGCCCGATTAGTTGACGGGAGTTTTTCGAAAACTTGTATGATTATTAAAGTTCCCAACAAATCTTTCTTCCTTATAGGAACCATATTCTTGTGGTGTCCTTATCTTTTCGGCATATTTTCTTTTCGTGGAACTATTTTGGTTAGCTATCATCGACCGGCTTTAATTCGGAATTCGATGGTCTAATTAAAACAAGCCACAAGAACCCTCACATAAATTCCACTTGCTTAGTCTGTCACAAGACTAACCCGACCGCTTTATTTCTTTTGCATGGCCGGCTGGTTTGCACCGTCCCTATACGACACATCAGAAAGTAGAGGAGCAGAGTTTCAAGACTGAAGAAGTTGAAGAATTATATTTATGTTTTCGTTTAAAATAAAGGTCGAGATCCTTGATTTGTGAGGACCGTCTTGAATGTTTCCGCAATGATTAGAAGATTTATTTTGTATTCCGCAGAAGTTGGATAATTTATTGTTTTAAAGTCACATTAATTTATCAAATGGTTTATGAATTATTATTTGTATTTGAGTTTGTATATTGTGAAAGCCTAGGGTGGTTTCGGAAAGTAAAATCCGAGGTCACTGGCGGTAATATCTCCGAGGGAAAAACGGGGGTGTTACAATTATGGTATCAGAGCTAAAATCTTTTTATAATCGATTCTTTACTATTTTTCAAAAGACGTCGACAATTTTTGAAAATTAGGAGTTGATTTTTTTTTCTTTCTCTTCAATAACTTGATTCTTGCTCTCTATAACTATAGAATTATGGATGTTCTATGAGTTACTGACCGTGTTATCTTTTCTACCATGACAGACAATGGTGGTGATCACGAGGAGTATGGCTCGCAAGAGGGACAGCATTGTTCAAGCCCTACAAGAGTTAGAGGAGGCTTTCGCTGACTGGCCATACTGGCCTTATGCACGCCCTGAAGATGTTCCTGACTATATGGCTGAGGTGGAACCTCTTGTGTACGAGCCAGAGGAACCTCCTATGAACGAGCCTATGGAACCTCCAGTGTACGAGCCAGAGGAACCTCCTATGAACGAGCCTATGGAACCTCCTGTGTACGAGCCCGAGGACCCTCCAATGCATGAGCCTATGGAGGAACTTCCAGTGTATGAGGTAAAGGAAGAAGAGCCTGAGGAAGATCCAGAGGAAGACCCTGAGGAGGATCTTGAGATGGAAAACCCCGAAGTTGAGAACTTGGAGCAGTCTCCAATGTTGATTCCAAAACAGGAGATGCTCTCACCTCTACCCTACCCTGTGGAACAAACAGGATCCCTGCAGGATTTTCCCTGGGAGGACGAGCTGATGACTGACTATGGGGAGGCAGCGCTTCATCAGGAGGCACCACAGCATTGGAACCTCACTGCAAATATTGACCCTAGCTTAGTCAAGCATCGTTAAATGGATCTTGACACGCTCGAGCAACAAAGGAACGGTTGGGTCATTGATGCGATGCACTACCAAAGTCAAATGGCCTACCATAAAACCTGCTTCGAGACCCAGGTTGGCTATGTCGATACACTGCACCTACAGATCAATCAAGCTAACCTTTTGCTGAGTAATGAGGGAAAGATCATTGATGAGGGATGGTTTGATGAAGGGTTCCTGGACACCTACAGCGTTCCCCCGCCTCCGCCTCCTCCCAAGAAGATTATCACGGGCCAAGCCTACAGAAACCTTTTCCGGAGCAAGTGAATGTTTAGTACTTAGACCTTTCAGTTGCTAGTGTTTTTCCTTGTCAAGAATTCTATTATCGTTTGGTTGTTTGTGTTGAACCTGGTTGACATTATGTTTTACTTATTTCAGTATGAATAAAGCAACTGTGTTTTGTTTTATATGAGTTGAGAAGTAATGAACGAATGTCTAAATGGATAAAGTTGCATGTATAAATGTTCAGATGGTTAACACTCGCAACACAAATCGAATTCCACTAAGGAGTGCCCCAAATCAAGGCAACGCGGAGGGTACAGAGTCTCACAACCAGGGAACCCAACATGAACGCCAAAACATCAACCCTAGGGGCAATGTGAACTTGAATGCTGCCACTCTAGAAGCAATACGAGCAGTTGTGACTCAAGTTATGCGAGAGAATAATCAAGCTTTTCCTCCAGTGATGCCCGGAGAAGAATTGGGGGAGCATTCTGCTAGCACTAGAGGCCATCAAGTGCCGAATATACCTCACAACAACAACGACTCAAATTTTGCCCGTGCTTTAAAAACCTTCACTTCTATGAGACCTTGCAGCTACGATGGAACTGGAGAACCAGGGAAGATAACTTATTGGTTCTCTCACATGGAGCGGTTGCTCCGTAATGTAGCCTGCACTGAAGCTGAGAGAGTGCACATTGCCTCCTTGCAATTGAAAGAAGGAGCTAGTGAATGGTGGGAGAATTCAGGACTAACAAATCATCCTCTATTGAGTTGGACCATGTTCAAAAAGAAGATGATGGATAGGTTCTTCTCGACTGCTATGAGAGATGAGAAGATGAAAGAGTTTTTGTACCCGAAGGTTGATGGGATGAAAATTCCTGAGATGGCCACCAAATTTAATCATCTACTGCAATATGCTGGACCTGAAGTCTCCTCTGAAGAGGAGAAGATTAAGCGTTTCCATGAGTGTATGAATCCAAAAGTCAAACCGTTGATGGTACACCACACTTGTACTACCCTGGAAGAGTATGTCAATAAGGCATACAAGTTAGAAATGACTTTGGAGGAATCTGCTACCAAGATGAAGAGTTGGGGAAAGCCACCTCAGTCTGGATCTCAATACAGTGGCTTCAAACGACCAGCTCCACCACAACAGTTTGAGCGGTCTAACCGAAACAATTTTGGGTCAACACAGTCAGGCACAACTCAGTCTTCCAGGCATCAAAAGGGACCAATAGTGTGCTATAATTGTGGTGAGCCAGGTCATACTAGCAGAGCATGCACCAAGAAGAAAAGAAAATGCTACTTTTGTGGGAAGGAGGGGCATATGCAGACATATTGTCCTCAAAAGAAGAATGACCCAACTCAGTCACGACAGGGGTCGATGTCTTATAACAATCAAGTTCCATCTGCATCTGGGAAATCGGCTTCTGCTCAGTCCACAACTCACAACAAGGGAAAGACCCAAGTAGCATCAGCTAGCCAAGGGCAACGATTGTATGAGATGCGTCGTGCTGATGAGCCAAACGCCCCGGTTGCTCAAGGTACTCTATACGTTCGCTCCACTCCTGCTTTTATGCTTTTTGATTCTGGTGCCACGCATTCTTTTATATCCGAAAGTTGTGTAGAGAAAATAGGTCTTGAATGTAACGACACATGTGAACCTTTTATTGTGAACCTTCCCAACGGGGAAAAGATCGTGGGATCTAAGCAGCTCATGGATTTTCCGATCACAATTCAAGGTCGGAAGTTTGATGCCGACTTGATTTGCATACCGATGGCTCCTTACGATATAATCCTAGGAATGGATTGGTTAACTCGACATGGAGCAGTGATAGACTTCAGCACTAGAACAGTGACTATCACCGCAGGAGGCAAATATGTTTGCAAGTTTAAGGGTCGACGTGAGTCTGAGAATGAGAAGATGGTCAATGCCATGAAAGCAATGAAAATGCTCCGTCAAGGATGTATTGGATTTTTGTGCTACATGGAATCAACTGAGAAGAAGGAAGTTAAGCTGCAAGACATTCCCATCGCTAGAGAGTTTCCTGATGTTTTTCCAGAGGAAATTCCGGGGTTGCCACCACACCGTGAAGTGGAGTTCACCATTGAGTTAGAGCCTGGAACCCGACCCATCTCCAAAGCACCTTACAGAATGGCTCCGATTGAGATGAAGGAACTAAAGAAGCAGTTGGAAGAATTGCTAGAGAAGGGGTACGTCAGACCAAGCGCTTCACCTTGGGGTGCACCGGTTTTGTTTGTGAAGAAGAAGGATGGGACTTTCCGGTTGTGCATTGACTACCGAGAATTGAATAAAGTTACCATCAAGAACAAGTACCCGTTACCAAGAATTGATGACCTGTTAGACCAGCTAAAGGGGGCGAAGGTGTTTTCCAAAATTGATTTGAGGTCGGGTATCACCAACTTCGAATTTGTGAGGAAGATATTCCTAAAACAACATTCCGCACGCGGTATGGACACTATGAATTCGTTGTCATGCCTTTTGGTCTTACGAATGCTCCAGCCGTGTTTATGGATCTAATGCATCGGTGTTTCCGGGAATACTTAGACAAATTTGTGGTTGTCTTTATCGACGACATTCTCATCTACTCTCCTACTGAAGCAGCTCATGAGGAGCATCTCAGAATTATATTGCAAATACTCAAGCAGAATGAGTTATATGCTAAGATGTCAAAATGTGATTTCTGGCTGAAAGAAGTTGCATTTCTAGGGCACATCATCAATCAGGAGGGAGTGATGGTAGACCCTCAAAAGATCCAAGTAGTTGCAGATTGGAAGCAGCCTCAGAATGTGAAAGAGGTCCGTAGTTTTCTTGGCCTAGCGGGTTACTATAGAAGGTTCGTGGAGGGATTCTCTAAGATAGCTCTGCCTATGACCAATTTACTCCGCAAAGTACACAAGAAATTCATCTAGAATGATAAATGTGAGGCGAGTTTCCAAGAACTCAAAAAGCGTTTGACTAGCGCTCCAATCTTGACCTTGCCTAATGGACACGATGGGTATGTGGTGTACAGTGATGCATCCAAACAGGGTTTGGGATGTGTGCTGATGCAACATGGAAAAGTGATTGCCTATGCTTCCCGCCAGCTCAAGACGTATGAGGTCAACTATCCGACTCATGATTTAGAACTAGAAGCAGTAGTGTTTGCTTTGAAGATCTGGTGGCATTATTTATATGGTGTGAAGTGTCAGATATTTACCGATCATAAGAGTCTGAAATATGTCTTCACGCAAAAAGAGTTAAACATGAGGCAGCGAAGGTGGTTAGAACTGCTCAAGGATTATGACATAGAACTATTGTACCATCCCGGAAAGGCCAATGTTGTAGCCGACGCATTGAGTCGCAAGACCTCTCAGGAATCCATGGTAGCTGTGCTCACTGCTCAGCCAATGCTCCAGCAAGAGTTGATTCGATGTGGGATCGAGGTGTGGTTTGGACATCAATGTGGTAGTCTGAATATGATAGAAATTCAAGCTACTATGTTGGATCAAATTAAGGAGAATCAGGCGGATGATGTCATGTTAATAAAGATAAGTTGTGAGGTGCAAGAAGGAAAGGCACCTGGGTTTGTCATTCAAGATGATGGCTCGCTTTGGTTTCAAAATCGACTTTGCGTTCCTGTTGTTGAAGAGCTTCGTCTTCTGATCTTAAGGGAAGCGCATTCCTCTGCTTACTCGATCCACCCTGGATCGAGCAAGATGTACAAGGATTTGCGCAAGAATTTCTGGTGGCCAAACATGAAACATGATGTGACAGAATTTGTAGCGAGATGTTTGGTTTGCCAGAAAGTGAAGATTGAGCATAAAAGACCAGGAGGTGAGTTGCAACCTCTACCAGTACCAAAATGGAAATGGGAGGATATTGCTATGGATTTTGTGTCTGGGCTTCCTAAGACTCAAGGACAGAAGGATGCTATCTGGGTAGTCATTGATAGACTCACAAAGAGTGCTCACTTCATCGCGATAAAGATGAATTGGGAAGTGAAGAAGTTGGCAGAAATATTCATACATGAGATCGTCCGATTACATGGCACTCCGAAATCTATAGTGTCAGATCGGGATGGTCGATTCATGTCACGTTTTTGGAAGGAGTTGCACAAGGCCATGGGAACAGAGTTATGCTTTAGTACTGCTTTTCATCCTCAAACAGATGGTCAATCTGAGAGGACCATTCAAACACTAGAAGACATGCTTCGGGCCTATGTGTTAGATCGATCTACTAGCTGGGATGCCAGTTTAAATCTGATAGAGTTCACCTACAACAATAGTTGGCATTCAACTATTAAGATGGCACCATTCGAGGCATTGTATGGTCGAAAATGTCGCTCACCAATTTGTTGGGACGAAAATGCCGACAAAATTATTCTCGGCCCAAAGTTGGTTGAAAGAACAGCTCCAGACGTTGCAATAATCCGACAGAGGATGTTGACAGATCAAAGTCGTCAGAAATCATATGCTGATCTGAAAAGAAGAGAGGTTGAGTTTGAAGTTGGAGAGAAAGTGTTTGTTTGGGTGTCCCCATCGAAGGGTGTGTTTCGTTTTGGGAAACGAGGGAAGCTCAACCCTCGATATGTTGGACCCTTCGAGATTTTGGAGAGAGTTGGCAAGCTTGCTTATCGACTTGCACTACCCCCATCTGCACATCCGATCCACAACGTTTTCCATGTGTCACTGTTGCGCAAGTATGTGCCGGATGAGTCTCATGTTCTTAACTATGATGACATTGAGATCCAATCTAATGGAACTTATGAGGAGAGACCCGTTCGCGTGCTGGAACGACGCGTAAAACGTTTACGCAATAAGAATGTGGCATTAGTGCGAATCTTATGGTCAAGAAATGGTGGAGAAGAGGTGACGTGGGAAACATGGGAGACAGAGCAGGATATGCAGAATAAATTTCCGGATTTGTTTTCGAACTAGTTTCGATGACGAAACTATTTTTAAGAGGGTACTATTGTAAGAACCCTCTTTTTTCTAACGGAGGTTAGTTAAGTTGTTATCTTTTCTTTTCTTAGTTTCGGGGACGAAACTATTTTTAAGGTTTGGGACTAGCCCTTACCCTTTTGTTGTTTTCTTAATTTTGTTTTCTTTGTCTTTGTTCGCAGTGTATGCCATCTCATTCTTCTCGGAGAACCTTTGAGATTGACTACAACAACGAACCCGAGAGATCCTTCCATCGACGTTTGAGAGAACAACGAGCAATGGCCGACGCTGAGACTCTTGCTCAACAAATGGAGGAACTCCGTGCAAAGATGCAGCGCATGCAAGAAGAACGAGATGCTTCGGTTGCAGTTGCGCAGCGATTTCAGGAGCAACTGAACGTTATCCCAAGGAATGACAAGCAATACATGCACCCAGAACTGAGGGTTCCCGAATCGGCGATAGTGCTCCCGGAGATCGACCAAAATTTTGAGATTAAATCTCATTTTATATCCTTAATCAAGCGTTCTCAATTTGAGGGGAAACCCACTGAATCTCCCATGGAGCATATTAAGAACTTTACTGATTTATGTGACACTATTACTGCTGATAGTGTCTCATTTGAATATGTTCTCCTGAAGGCTTTTATGTGGTCTCTTGCAGGAAAAGCTTTAAGTTGGTTGGAGTGTTTTCCCCAAGGTCTAATACAACGTGGAGAGAATTACATGATTTATTCATGACCAAGTTCTTTCCACCGGCAAAAACAACGGAGCTTAGGAAGCGCATCACCTCCTACCATCAGCTTCCAAACGAGACGCTTGTGGAGACATGGGAACGATTCCAAGAGCTTCTACGCCAATACCCTACTCATGGGCAACCTCCCTATGTTCTCCAAGAGTGTAATAACCCTCTCTTTTAGGAGGGATATTATTGTAATATTTTATTTCTTTATATGATTACAATAAAGGATAAGTTTATTTTCTTAAAAGGATAAGAAATATAAATAATAACTTATAATGGTTATTAGGTTATTTTTAAACCTTACCCAAATAGTCTTGATTATAAGAGGGTGCTATTTTAATGATAAAATAATGATAATGATAGTATCATAGACTAATTAACCAACTTTGACTAATTAACAAACTTTGGCTAGTTTGTACGTACATGTAAATGAGGGTAGCTTAATAAAACTAAAATGTGTACCTCATTTAATCCAGTAGGGGAGTCTTTTAGTAAACCTATATATATAAGTGGGATTATTAACATACTAAACTTAGTCATAATAAAATCAATTGAGGCCCATGGGTATGGAAGACAAAACGTACAGGTACTATAGTTTATTTTCGACTCTATTAAATTAAGTATATAGTCTATGTAGTTTATTTATATGAGGTCTCATAATAAATCGGTTATACATATGTAAATTAATTAGCGTGGTTGAAAAGTTTATTAAAAATAAGTAATTAATTAATCTTAATGGACTAGTTAATTAAAAAAATAGTTTATTAATTACTTCCTTATTATTATTCCCTTATTTTAAGTAATAAGGAAATTAATCTTAAATAGATGTTAGGAATTCAACTTTCAAAGAAATAAACAAAATAAATTAAATATAATTTATTTTTTATTTCTTTGTGTAAATCAGGAAAGGAAACTCGATTGTAGGGTTTCAATCTCATTCGAAAGACAACTTTGCTTTCACCCGCAATCAAGGCAAGTGGTGGTTCGCTTTCATATTTTGTCATGGATATCGTTATTCATGTTGCATGTTTGTTGGGAATGCTTGTTTGAATAAAATGAATCTAGGTTGTTTAGAAATAATGAGCCATGTGCAAAGTAGCTTACTATTAGTAGTATTATTCATTTGTGGTAGAATTTATACTTAAGTCGCGTGCTTGAACTTTGTTTGTTTCACGATCTCCTATGTGAGTCGTTGTTGTGCTTCTAGCGTAGAATTAGGGGGTGGGAGTTCTAAATTCCTGAACACCTCTTTATAACAATTGCATTAGGATGGACCTAGACCCTAGTGTTGGTCATGACCATACCCGCTCAATCGTTCTGAGGGGTGTCGCACCTAGCTAGTGCTTCGTATCGGAACTTAGGAATCCGTTACTCTTTCTCTTGGGGACCTCAAACCCAATATCTTCGGCATACTGCGTTGCCATCTTAAAAGCTACCAACTTAAATGCAATGTTTGGTCATTAATGTAAGATAAGTGCCAATGCACATAATAAATGAACACGGGTGGTGACTACAACTTGGAAAGCCACTCTTGCTCCCGGCTTTGAAAGGACTATTTTCCAATCTGAATTCGGACAACACGCATTCGGTGAGGTTGGTTATAGGCCCGATTAGTTGACGGGAGTTTTTCGAAAACTTGTATGATTATTAAAGTTCCCAACAAATCTTTCTTCCTTATAGGAACCATATTCTTGTGGTGTCCTTATCTTTTCGGCATATTTTCTTTTCGTGGAACTATTTTGGTTAGCTATCATCGACCGGCTTTAATTCGGAATTCGATGGTCTAATTAAAACAAGCCACATGAACCCTCACATAAATTCCACTTGCTTAGTCTGTCACAAGACTAACCCGACCGCTTTATTTCTTTTGCATGGCCGGCTGGTTTGCACCGTCCCTATACGACACATCAGAAAGTAGAGGAGCAGAGTTTCAAGACTGAAGAAGTTGAAGAATTATATTTAAGTTTTCGTTTAAAATAAAGGTCGAGATCCTTGATTTGTGAGGACCGTCTTGAATGTTTCCGCAATGATTAGAAGATTTATTTTGTATTCCGCAGAAATTGGATAATTTATTGTTTTAAAGTCACATTAATTTATCAAATGGTTTATGCATTATTATTTGTATTTGAGTTTGTATACTGTGAAAGGATAGGGTGGTTTCGGAAAGTAAATTCCGAGGTCACTGGCGGTAATATCTCCGAGGGAAAAACGGGGGTGTTACAAAGAGATCTTCTTTCAAGGCATCAATGCGGCTACCAAGGATCGCATTAACCTTCACACTGATTGTGGGTTCATTGAGATGACTCCAAATGAGGCATGGGCGTTATTGAATAAACTAACCAACTATGATGCCATGTACGGAACCCAACAAGCTAAGCCGACGGAGAGGAAGCTGTATGAACCACAATCCGATGTGGTTGATCAGGATGTGAAGTTCCAATTCATGCAAGATGAGATCAACCGTTTGAAAAGCAAGTAAGCTACTTTAAATCTTCTCAATTTTGTCAAGTATGCGGGTCTTCCGCCCATACTACTTCCAATTGCACTAACTTGCAACAAGTACGAGCCGCCGAGGCTTATGAGGAGGCGAACTACATGAGAGGTTCCTATAGGAACCAAAATAATTATGCAGGGAGGAACAATGCTCAACCATCTTGGGGAAATTCCAATTATGACCAATACAAGCAACCCCCTCAACAAGAGCAACGTCCCCCTCCCTACCATCCTCCGGGCTATCAAGAGCCACCATCATGGGTGCAAGGGCTGCAAGAAGGAATCAACGGAGTCCGAGCTAAGGTCCAAACCAGGATCAATGGAGTACAAGATGAGTTGAAAGGTGTTCATGCAAGGTTGGGAGAATTTGACTCATGGAGAAAGAACGTCGATTCCCAACTTGGCCAGCTAGCTACTCAAATCCCGAGACCTCATGGACAAGTCCCAGGCTGAACCGATAGAGGTCGACCGGGCAAGCCACCCAAGCATAAAGAGAGGGAACAAGCCTTAGGACCGACCCATTTAGGGTCGCGCACGACCCATTCAGGGTCGCGCACGACCCATTCAGGGTCGCGCACGACCCATTCAGGGTCGCGCACAACCCATTTAGGGTCATTCCTGAGGATGCTACTAATGAGGAAGAAGGGGCAATCGACCCAATTGGGGTCGAGATCGACCACCCTTCGCAACTTAAGTCTTCTAACCCTTCTACTTATATTTAATCCCGACCTAAGGTACTTCCTTTCCCTTCTAAGAAATCCAAGGACTCAACGGAAGGAAAGTTTAAGCGCTTCATTAAGTTGCTTCAAGGCTTGAATCTGCCCATTCCTTTCACTGAGGCTTTGAATGAAATGCCTGCTTATACTAAATTTTTGAAGGAGATTTTATCTAAGAAGCGATCAATGTCGGAACTAACAGATGAGGTGAGATCGTTGGAGCTCCCCGAGAAGCTAGGTGATCCAGGTAAGTTTGCTATTACTATAGGTATTGGAACTCATCGATTTAAAGCTTTATGTGATTTAGGTGCTAGTGCCAGTCTCCTACCACTCTGTATTTGGTCCAAAGCTAATATGGGACCCCTGGAACTTGTCAATATGAATCTCTACATGGCAAGTGGATCACGCGTCAAAGCCATTGGAGTCGTAGAGGATGTCCCTGTACAAGTAGGCAAATTATTTATTCCCAACGACTTCATAGTGATGGAGATGCCAGAAGACCCTGTGGTGCCAATCATTCTTGGAAGACCATAATTAGCCACCGCAGGGGCAAGAGTTGATGTCAGAAAGGGACTACTCACATTTGACATTGGGGAAGAAAAGGTCGAGTTTCGCTTCAATACTGAGGCGAATAAGGTCGTTAAAAGCATCAACGAGGAGCCTACCGACCCCCCTTGGTGGGTCGGTACTGATCATTCTCTGAAGAATCACAATGTTGTGGGTCACAGGCATGATACCGATGCATTCCTTGATTCAGTGGGGTCGATAACAACCCACATACCCTCGGTAACGACCCCTCTTCAAAATAACAAAGGTAAGTCTACTTGCTCTGATCTAATTGATTCAGGTCATGATCCTTTCTTTCATCCTTCTTTTACAACTCCTACTATTGAGCATACTGTGAAAGAGTCGAAGCCTCCTTGGTTTTCGGATTTTTCTAACCCTAATGTAGGATTCCAATCATACTTGTGGATGATAGAGGACCAAATTTCCTAGAGAGAAGCTTTGAAGCTTTTCCATCTAAGTATGGGGTTTCCCATGATCCCGACAAAGCTGGATGGAAGCCGTTGATGCGTTTCGCCTTACTACAAGGACCGACGTCTCGTATTCTAAATCCCATCACGATCTCGAATGAACGATGGAGCGGAAGCAAATGAAATAACGGCACACAGGGACGCGCAGAACGGAATCAATGGTACGACGCTAGGGTTCTACCGGCGTCTCGATGTGGAATTGATTCCGACAAGCGAAACCTCAGAATCTTTGTAGGGCGATTGGAAGAAGGATAGAAGGGGTTTGACACCTGATGCCTGGGGAAGAGAAACTCGATTCAACCAAGGCAAATTGAATTCAATTCAAGCGTAAATTGAAAACATGAGAGTCTGACAACTTTAATAGAAAGTAGATCTAAACCTAGAAACCCTAGGGAGAATGGGCCAAAGCATGTAAGCCCAACCCATCTCGCTAATTAAAATAAATAGCGAAAATATAAATAATACCAAATTAAGTAATCGTATTATTAAAATCCCGGCATAAAATATTAAGATAGGAACCCGAAGACCCGAGCCTCGGAAATTCGCACATATGCTCGAATGAGACTCGGAAAACCGTCAACCGGGGCGCGGTTTGACCCGGGAGAGCGCGGTCGTGCTCTCGGGACCTAGCCCGCGCCCAAGAACGTCGCCTTTCTGCGACCGGCCAGAGCGCGGTCGCGCTCTCGGCGTGTTGCCCGCGCTCCAAGAGGGTCGTTTTCTGCGGCATATGTGCGGCCTCCAGCGGCCAGAGCGCGGGGGCGCTCGGCGCGGTCTTGATCGCGCCATCGGAGATTCCCTCGGTATGGCTTGGCTCGACTCCCGACTCCTCCGATTGACCCAAAAATGCGTCTTGAACCAAAGATGTCATCAATATCATCGAAGGTGGGTCTTGAACCGAACTCGCGGGTGGAATAGCTTGGCATGAGATAGAAACCGTTGATGTCGTCCAAGGCCGGAACGCATCATCCTCCCCACCTTGAGTGGGAAGCGTCCTCGCTTCCTCAAAATGAATTGGTGAGGCGGTTTATCCCAAAGAAATGGCGCCAGATACAATGATGGAAGTGACAACAACAACCGGCGCTCAACCGAACCTTGAAGAGGCGTGCCACGAGTTGGCTTGGAGTGTGTGGACGCGTCAGGCGGCCTCAAATCATGGCGGGGCATTCTAGTGCCAGGCGGATCAAACAGATTTGGTTTTTGCACCCCTTTGTCCTTTGCATCTTGTTCTTCAGCGTCAAGTGCTTTCTGTCGATCCCGTTGAACCTGATCCTGCAAAATCTCACTTGGGGACATAGGTAAGGGCTTGACGCGCTTCCCGTGGTACGTAAACACATAAGTGTTTAAGTAAACATCGTGAAGAAGACGCCTATCAAATTTCCATGGACATGCCAACAATAAATGAGTGACGTCCATTGCAACCACATCACAAAGTATAGAATCGGTGTAAGGAACAATGGCAAAGGAAATCATGCATTGTTTAGAAACTTGTGTACCTAATCTGGAGGAGAACCATTGAAGACCATAAGTAGCCGGGTGAGGAGTTGTAGGTAGCCCAAGATGAGCTACAACCTTCTCGTTGATCAAATTGGTACAACACCCGGAATCAATAATCACACTTAAGCTGGTAGATCCAATAAGAGCTCTAGCATGGAAGAGGTTTTCTCGCTGGCGATGGAGGTTGTCTTCACGAAGGATTAAGGCCCTTCGTGCAATCAAACCCAAAGGAGTCCCAATGTTGCCGGCTGCGGAGCACAATCTATCACTTCCGCCTGAGGGACGGAATAAGCATCCTCAAGCGGTGTCGGGGCTGAAACTTTATCCTCATCCATGGACTCATATCCTGTAGAAGCTTGTACAAACATGACTTTCTTGCGGTTGGGGCAGTCCTTTTGATAATGACCACGCCCAGCACAAGTGTAACATTCCAAATCTCGGGCACGTTCACGGTTCGGTGGGGCCGACTTTTGAGGAGCCTGGCGTGAAGGATTAGGAACCGTTGGTTTGCCCGAATGAGTAGATGAACCCTGTCCTACGGTACTAGAATTATCATTAGTAACAAAACCGTATTGACGAGGGTTAGAATAAATATACCTGCCCGAAGAAGGTCGGGAACCATTACTTCTGTTGCGTACATGATGTTGATGAATTTTCATGATCGTATGCACTAGTGTGTTGATATCCTTAATAGGAAGGATCTCAAGCTGATCTTTAATAGGCAAATTCAGACCACTAATAAATTTAGTACGCAATGTGGATGGAGCAACACTAATATTCGCCTTGAAAAACATGTCCTCTAATTTTTCCAAATACTCAATAGGGGACAAAGATCCTTGGGGAAATTCAGTGATTTCCAAGCGCATTTGATTACGGTAATCAGTTGGAATGTATTTTTTAGTCATAACATAGACCAACTGATCCCATATAAATAATACGGTAAGACCCCGACGCAAACGATCATCCACAAAGCGTTTCCACCAAACCCGAGCTGAACCACGGAAATGTAAGGTAGCCGCTTGTACATGCTCATAAGCGGGAATATTACAATAGCGCAAAGTATGCGCCATCGATGTAACCCATTCTAGAAAGACCGCAGAGTCATGATGCACTTCAAACGATTCAATCTTGACCTTGACGTCGTGTCGTTGGTACCGGGGAGCGTCCTGATCGCCATTAGCAATACGAAGTCATGGCCACGATCAATAGGGGACCTAGGCCGGTCCGGCACCTACCCGTAATTTTGGTCTTGCCCTTGATGATGTTGTCGGAGTGGGGCTTGGGGGCGCCGCTCGGTAACATGATCATAGGCGCGCCGGTTTTGACGCGTTTGGGCATTACCATAATTAGGGGTGGGGGCTAGCGGAATCCAATCCGATGGGCACTCATTCAATTCAGGAGGTTCTCCCAACGCTGGAAAATTATGAGGGTTAACCATGCCCGAATCTTCAATTTGTTCATCATCAAACTCCTTGAAGTCGTCATGGATAACCGGTGTAGCAAAATTGTACTCCAAGGAACCATGTCGACGATTGTGACTCGATTCCCTCTCATGTGGCCTATAGGTCGTTGCAAAAGCATTATGGTCCAAGGTCGGTTCCGGAACGCGTTGGTCACGCATTCCATAAAGTCGGCGTGCTCTAGCGTCGTCCACAAACTTTGGGCGATTTGGAGCACCAAACGAGGTGGTAGCATAGTAGCCATCATCCTCGGGACCATAAGAATCAAAAACAGGTGGTTGAGAATACATACCTTAGTCTTCGGCGTAGGCACTCGAAGACGGAGCATTGGCATTTGGATCGCTATGCAAAACGTGTGCTACTTGACCTTGCCTTGACTCGGGTACGACCTCCACCGGTGGCGGGTTAGGCTCAACGGGGCCCTTGTCCTTGCAGCGGGGTCCTGTGTCGCAAGCGGTATAGGCTGAGTATGCCTGACCGGAACCACCGATGTTGCCGGCTCGCCAATTGTGATACCGGTGGCCTTGGCGCAAGCACGCATCAACGGCCCGGGAGGGAGTTGTTGTGGCGCCGGGGGGGAAGCCAAGACAGGGTCTTGCGGTGGACCTGATGTAATGACGCCCGGTTGCGGCATTGTAGCCAATGTTGGTTGCGGAGTAAGGGCGGCCAGTTGGGCAGCAAATTGAGTTTTCATATCGGCCATTTGTTGCTTTAAAAGAGCAATTTCTTGCTCCATAGTTATGGCTTCAATCAAGCCCGTCGGGTTGAGTGTAGGATCGTCCTCTTTATTTTGCAAAGCACCTGAATCAGAAGGAGAAGACATGGCGAGTAACAAAGAACAAAATGAACAATAGCAAGCAAACACACAAAGTCTTAGCTCTTGATCCGAGCAGTGCACTCACACAAGGTCACGGGTGGCTCTTTGTGCGAGAGCGGCTTAAGCTCACGAGTAAGACAATGGTGTTATTGAACAAAGCAAAGTAAAGCAAGATATACACCCACACAATATAGTAATATCAAACAAGTATTACTAATCAAACAAGGGATGAAGCAAGCACTAAAATTGTTGAAATCACTAACAAGGTGTGGTTTATGGCTTACCTTATTTTGGCTTTACCACCCACAATTTACCTCCTCTTTTTTTTTTTGAACAAATGTGGTTTAATGGCTTACCGTATTTTGGCTATGCCACCCACAACTGAATTTTTTTTTAATAAAAGAGGGCCGATTTTTTTTTAATGCAGAAAATCGGCAATTCAAACAATCAACGACAAATATGTAGTGATAAATATAGTTCAATGCAATCAAAACAAGCAAGATAGCCTATCAAGTAATTGAATATTACAAACGATGGGCAATCAATCAAGCAATATCAACGCAATGAACAAATCACACCACTATTAAACCCTAAGGGACAAGAACAATATATTAGGGTTTGGCTTTAACAAAATTTGGGGATTTTTGCTGATTTAATGGCGGAAATATGGTGGTGAAAGTGCAAAGATCGAATCAGGAGACTTACAAGACGATGGCTCTGATGCTAGTTGATGCGTTTCGCCTCGCTACAAGGACCGACGTCTCGTATTCTGAATCCCATCACGATCTCGAATGAACGATGGAGAGGAAGCAAACGAAATAACGACACACAGGGGCGCGCAGAACGGAATTGGTGGTACGACACTAGGGTTCTAGCGGTGTCTCGATGTGGAATCCGACAAGCGAAACCTCAGAATGTTTATAGGGCAATTGGAAGAAGGATAGAAGGGGTTTGACGCCTGATGCCTGCGGAAGAGAAACTCGATTCAACCAAGGCAAATTCAATTCAATTCAAGCGTAAAATGAAAACATGAGAGTCTGACAACTTTAATAAAAAGTAAATCTAACCCTAGAAACCCTAGGGAGAATGGGCCAAAGCATACAAGCTCAACCCATCTCGCTAATTAAAATAAATAGCGGAAATATAAATAATACCAAACTAAGTAATCGTTCTATTAAAATCCCGACATAAAATATTAAGATAGGAACCCGAAGACCGAGCCTTGGAAAGTCGCACATATGCTCGAATGACACTCGGAACACCGTCAACCGGGGAGCGGTTTGGCCCGTGAGAGCGCGGTCACGCTCTCGGGACCTAGCCCGCGCCAAAGAACGTCACCTTTCTGCGGCCAAGGCGCGGTCACGGTCGGCCAGAGCGCAGTCGCGCTCTCGGCATGTTGCCCGCGCTCCGAGACTGTCGTTTTCTGCGGCATCTGCGCGGCCTCCAGCGGCCAGAGCGCGGGGGCGCTCGGCGCGGTCTTGACCGCGCCATCGGAGATTCCATCGATAGGGCTTGGATCGACTCCCGACTCCTCCGATTGACCCAAAAATGCTTCTTGAACCAAAGATGTCATCAATATCATCGAAGGCGAGTCTTGAACCGAACTCGCGGGTGGAATAGCTTGGCATGAGATAGAAAATGTTGATGTCGTCCTAGGCCGGAATGCATCAGCCACCCTGATGAGCTAAGATAAGTTGGCAAGCTAATGATGTTAAACAAGCGCTTACGGGAGGCAACCCGGTCTTTAGATTTTTATTTTTATTATGTTTTTTCTTTTTAGATTAGATTTTTTTTCTTCTAACCTTCTTTAGACTAGGATAGAATACATTTGTTTTGGATAGATTTTTTTGGGATTTTTGCAGGGTCCTAAGCTTCAAATACGGGATCAAAAGGATGAGAATAGACGACTCTACATGCGGTGCAACTTTAGGTATTTTTCGAACACTTGCAGGAGAATCAAGATCGACCCTATTTGGGTCGTGCACGACCCTATTTGGAAATTCCGAAAATATACCTTCTCCATTGAGGTTAACCATGATGAGTTTCACCTCCTTCCAAGCTTCTAAGAGTTCTTTGTGAATTTTCTTCTTCTTTTCTCTTTACTTTTTCATATCATTTTCATGCATGGGGACATTGCATGATTTAAGTATGGGGTAGGAGAAGAAGAAATCTCACATGTTCTACATAATTGAGTCTTTTGTTGGCTTTGTTTGCTTGTTTGTTAGTTTGTTTTGTTAAGAAGAAGAAATTGAAAAATTGAAAAAATGTCAAAAAAATCAAAAATATTTCTTTGTTTGTTTTAGGATAGAGGAATACTCCATCTTAAATGTCCTATGATGAGATTTAATTTTCATGCTTGTCATATAATTCCTTTGGCATTTTTGAATAGTATAGCCCAAGTCTAGAGAAATTGCTTTTGATTGTGAAAATTGACTTGTGATGAAAGCATATGTGTCTTGAGTGGAAGTAATTGCAATCCAACAAAAATTTTACCTAGTGAGGAATTTTGGCCTTAAAGGGAGAACATCAAAAATCTATCCTCTTTTTCTTGTGTGATTTGCTCTCTTTATGCATATAAATTCATTGGTATGGTTATCTAGGGTTAGGTTCAAGTAAGGAGGCTCCTTACGGTAAATAGTGAGGAGATTTTTCATCCTTTAGATTTAAAAAAAATTAAGGGATTGGATTTATTGAATTATGATTTAATAAATAAGCACAAATTAAATCACCGTAATTGTAGGATACTATCTATTTTATTTTGAAAAAATCAATAATGATAAGCGTACAAGATCTTCTATCTAAATTGTTTATTCTATTATTTCAATAATACAAATGAACAACTTACTTAATACAATGAACGCCAACAATACACACATGAACAACTACATCAGACATTATGAACAAATCAAAACACATGTGAGGATCGAGATGAAGAATATAATGAGCAAGTACAATGACATAATGAACAACCACATAATAGATAATGAACAAAAACAACCATTTATTTGCGAATAAACAACTACTTATTCGTGAATGAACAACTATAATATCACAATTATTAATATAAACAATGAACAACTACTTATTCTTTAATGAACAACTACTTATTCGTGAATGAACAACTACAATCTCACAATTATTAATATAAACAATGAAAAACTACTTATTCCCGAATGAACAACTACTTATTCGTGAATGAACAACTATTTATTCTTTAATGAACAACTACTTATTCGTGAATGAACAACTATGTATTCGTGAATGAACAATATGCATTAGAATATTAAGGAGTTTTTCATCAGCGCTTATATATAGGCGCGATGAAAATTAGAAGAGAGAGAAAATTAGGGAGTTTTTCCTTTTCTTTTAATACCTAAAAATTATATCCATCGATTTTCTTAAAATCTAAAGGTTGTAAAAGCTCCTTATTATTTACAGTAAGGAGCCTCCTTACTTGAACCCAACCTGGTTAACTATTTCTTAAAGCCGCTATGAGTTCGTTCATGCATGTTAATTATGATTAAGAACTTATTTTTCATAAGCCACTTTTTATCCTCTCTTTTACCTACCCTTACATTATCCTCTTTTTGAAGCCAATTTGAGCCTTAAGCATTTTATTTTTAGCTCCACAAAATTATTCCCTAACCAAGATAAGCTTGACACTATACGGGGAGTAGGACTTAGTATTGGTTGTTGTGATGGTTTTGTTGAGTGAGATTTGTTGGTTCGCGTATGGGGTAATTATGGTTTAAGTAAAATTAAAAGATCTTGCAGTTTGTTATGTAAAAGGAGTTTGGTTCCCTGAATACACTTCCAAAAGAGTTGGAAAAGAAAGAAAGAAAAAAAATCGATATCGACTTGCCATAGAGAAAAGAAAAAATGAAAAGAAAAAAGGGAGGAAAAGAAACCAAAGTAAAGAGTTGAAAGTGAATAATGTGCATGAGCCAAACTTCCTTAATAATTAGAAACAAGATAAGTTGGCATATTACAAGGGCTAATGAGAGTTTTTGTTCTTTAAAGAAGAGAGAGTTTGGTATAATCTTTTATGAGAGTTTTGGATGTGTGAGTTTTTAGGAGTCTTGGATTCCCAGATATTATAAGCACCACATAGCCAAAATATCTCCACGCCTTATTGTTATTACCAAGCTCCATTACAACCCGACCGAATTGAGTCTTCTCTGAAGATTTCATTGAGCCTAAGTTCTTATGATGATTGATGTGTTTTGACTTCTCTAGGTAGAGAGATTGGTGATATAAGTCTCAATGATAAAGTAGATGTTGCATAAAGATTGAGATGAGAGTTGATGTAATAGCCTAAACACATGAGAGTTGAGTGAAACACATTAATATCCCTTGTGATGTTGGATTGTGATTGCCTACGCTTGCGACTCACACATATGTGATGACGTTAAAACTGTTTGTCTACTTTTTCACTTGTGTTTAAAATGTTTTGACAAAGGCTATGCTTGAAGATGGTGTTATTGGTCTTGATTTTTCGTGATTATTGCTTGAGGACAAGCAACTCTAAGTATGGGGTGTTTTGATGTCCGCTTTTTAGGTGGGATTTTAGTGTCTAGATAGATTATATTGAGTTGGTTTTCGTACTAGAGTATTATGTTTTTGAGTCTTTTTGCTTTAGTTTTCGTACTTCCTTGAGATTCGGAAAGCATGCACCTTTTGTGTCGTTTTTTAGGAGTTTTGGAGCTTGAAAGAAGATTTTGGAGCATTGTAAGAGAAGATGAAGATTAAGCGCTCAAGTAAAGTCATTGAAGATAAAGTTTGAGCTTGGAAAGAGATAGAGAAATTCGTTACAATAACATAGGAAAAAGAATCGAGTCAAATGGAGTTGTAACGAATCCGCTACGCAAGTTTTTCTCAAAGTTGTTCGTAGTGCCTATCAGGGTCGTGCTCGACCCAAACAAAAATCAAGCTCTCAGGCACGACCCTTATAGGGTCATGCACGAGCCATTTGAGTCAATCATGGCACCGACTCTACCTTATTCCGTGATCTTGTAGAGATATTCTATCTTTGTATTTTAGGAAGGTTGTTTTATCTTATTTCCTATTTTAATTAGGGCTCCTTTTTCTCTATAAAAGGAGGGTAAACCCTTTGTTTTGGGGGTTCGACTTTTGTTCCGTTTTTATTCGCTTTTGGATTGAGAGGAAGACTTGGAGAACAAGTTGGAGAAATTTGTAAGACTTCTTAGTTTTAATTTGAATTTTCGGTTTGTCTATTATGATCATGTCTTCGTTCTTCTTTACCATGTGTGAGTAGTTTTCTTAGATTCTAGGGTTGGGTGAAAACCCAACACGATCATGCATGTCTAATCTTGAATTCATGACATGAATGCTTGAAAATCATATCTATCTATCTTGTGCTAAATTCCTTTGCGAAAGTTGAGGCAATATCTTGCAAATAACCTAAAAGCGAAAGTGTAAAGTTGATTGCTTGATTAGATCTAATAGGATTATTTACAAAATTTGATATTCCTAGGTTGAAGGATAGATAGAAAGTTTTTTAATTCACGACAGTTGATTGAATAACTTGAATTGTTTGCAACAATTGACTTTTCTATGATTGTAATTGCATGATAATTGTGAATTCTTGTTGAAAGCATGTATGGTTGTTGTTGTGGTGGCCCTAGCCCTAAGATTGCCTTTTTACATTTGCTTTAAACTTATTAATATTGTTTCGATCTGGACCCACCAAGGTCATGCTCGAGCTTAGCCCTTGTTTGTGTTCGAATCTTGAGTATACATGGTTTTTTTGGTTGATTTGCATATCTAGATCTAGGTCGAAATTTTGGTGCCTAAATTCTTGCCTAATTGCCTCGATTTGGTGTTGTGTATTGATGAAAAATGTTTTTCCATGTTTAGGATTGAATTAATTTCAATTTATGAGAATGAATTTGCTTGTTCTTGTGTTTTCTAGATCTACACCATGTTTTGGATATTTTGGCATATTTGGGGATGGTTTTTGATTAAGTATGGTGTTTGTGGTGCTTGATTTCTCTTGTTTGTGGATGGAAACTTGCTAAAATGATGCAATTGTTGGGTGTTTGATGGTTCGAAGTCGAACCTTCAACTCGAACTGAATTCTGGCGTTATTGTTGGCTCGGCAACGACCCCCATAGGGTCGGTACCGACCTCTGTTCCTTCCCAGCTAAAATCGAACACACAAGCCCCTCGTTACCGACCCCCATGGGCTCGGTAACAACCCTACAGAATGCTTGAACTTTAATTGTTT
This sequence comes from Fallopia convolvulus, assembly GCA_964016875.1. Taxonomy (NCBI): domain Eukaryota; kingdom Viridiplantae; phylum Streptophyta; class Magnoliopsida; order Caryophyllales; family Polygonaceae; genus Fallopia; species Fallopia convolvulus. The sequence continues at coordinate 47,314,806 of OZ024720.1, read as the reverse complement.
GCAAGACTTGGATTGTATTTTTCAATGTAACTTGGCTCATTTATGCTTGATTGATTACCTTTTGATTTATTATGCATGATAGCTTTGTTCTTCTACCTATGTAACATGCACATGTGAAGTTTTGAGTAATTTTTTGCACTTGTTTTCGATTTAAGTATGGGCTTGTTTGGTACCTTTGTTTTGTATGGAGAATTATCTTGGAAGTTTTTTATTGTGCAAGTCTAAATGGCAAGCTCTAATAGGGCTAACAAGCGATCAAAGAAGAGACCACCATCTCTACCAAAGATTGATGAGGTTGTTCTGAGGGAAGATAGAGAGGTTGGGCTATACAATATTGTGATCAACAAACCTCACAAAACAAGGTGGTTTTCTAAGTCTCACGGGCAGCGACTAGGCATATATCAGGATATCAGGCAAGCATTTGCCCATATCGACGCCTCCCACCTTCTAAGTGTCGATGACCCGCATTACCCCGTCCTCACTGCCGAATTCATAGCCACTCTCAAACTTGATGATCTAGAATCAGCGGGAGAAGTTAAGTTCCGGCTTGGGAACGAGCCCTACACTCTCACCTTGGAGGAATTCAATACCCTCCTTGATTTCCCCAACCCTTATCATGGTTACAAATCCCCAGGTGACTTCAAAGTGGACGAGACTTGGGGATATATCACGGGTCAACCTTACTGCCCTATCCGCGCACTTTCAAGCAAGGATATCGCTAACCCTCTCTTCTGTATCATCTTGCAGATTCTAGGGAGTACAATTTGGGTCAAGAAGGACCTTTCCAAGACTACAAGAAAGGAGGTGGCATGTCTCCGCACAATGTTGTTTAAGGATCCCGCCCCCATGAATTTGGGGTATGAATGGCTCAAGCATGTGGTGGTTGTTAGGGCGAAGTCAGAGGAGGTATTCATCAGAGGCATGGTTACCCGTATTGCTCAGGCATGTGAGGTTGACTTGTCACTCTATACAAGGCTTCCACCTCAGATGTTGGACACCACCTATTGGGTGTCATCGGGAATTTTCAAGAGAAATGGTGAGGTGCTTGAGAAAACGGTCAACGAGCAACAAGTGGAGGAGATTGCACAAAAGATGGAGCTCTTGTACCTTCATAACTAGTATGAGACGTGGACTTCTATGCCCTTTCCTTTCACACCAGGTCTCGAGGCTGATATATCATAGAGGAAAAAAGCATCACGGTTTTAAAGAGATAAGGAAACACATGAGCAAGGCATTGGAGAGCACGGTAACTAGCCCTATGGGTTCGATAACGAGGTGGTGGCACAAGCTAATGGGCACCTTAACGAGCCACCCCCTCGTTATCGTACCTATAGGGCTCGTTACTGGGCTCGTTATCGAATCCATAGGGCTCTTGTACCTTCATAACTAGTACGAGACATGGACTTCTATGCCCTTTCCTCTCACACCAGGTCCTGAGGTTGATATATCATTGAGGAAAAAAGCGTCACAGTTTCAAAGAGATGAGGAAACCCATGACCAAAGCGTTGGAGAGCATGGTAACGAACCTATGGGTTCGATAACGAGGGGGTGGAACAAGCTGATGGGCACCTTAACGAGCCACCATAGCTCGGAATTATATGTACGACCTCATTACTGACCTTCATAGGGTTGGTACCGGTCCCGGTTTCATCACCCCAACATGGTACCGAGGGCTATGGGTTCGTTTACGGGGATTCTTCTGAGCAATATCCGAGATACCGAGTCCACCACCCCAACGACGGCTCAAGCTCTAGCTCTGCTCCTCCTCCATGGGTTGATGATCTTGTTAACCGGATGGATAGGCTCTTGGCAAGCCAATTGCGAATTTATTATCAAATGAACCAATTCCAAGAGCATTATGAGCACCAGAGAAAGATTGATGACGCGCGTTGGCACGCGAATGAAGCTCGCTGAGATCAAACTGATGAGCGCTGGAAGTCTACTGCGAAGTTTATGACTGACATGGAGAGCCGCTTCCCACCCGCACCACCTGATTATCACTGATTCTCTCTCTTTCAAGGTTTTCCAAATATGCTTTCAAGCTTCTTCAAAGATTATCGTGTGTGTTCGTTTTCTTTACCCTATTCTTTCTTTACTTTTCTATGTTTCTTACAACGGGGACACTGTTCGGTTTAAGTATGGGGTAGGGAAGGAAAAGAAAACTCATGTTGTGTTTTTCTTGTGTTTTTCTTGTGTTTTTAAAAGTGTTTTGTTTAAGTTGTTAGTTGTTTTCCTTATAAAAAATGAAAAAAATTTGAAAATTGAAAAAACACACAAAAAGATTTTTAGGACGAATGATACCCTTGTCTTAGATGTTCTATGATAGTAATTACTTGCATGATCATGTAATTCCTTTGATAAGTTTTGATAGTTTAGCCCGAGTCTTTCATGAAAATGTTTTTATGTGAATTTTTAAGTTTATGATGTAATTGAGCACATATAACTTCTAGGTATGAGTTAGTTGCAATCCAACAAAAAAATTGACCTAGTGAGCTTATTGTAGCATTGACTCTTTCTTCTGTGATTTTACTCTCCTATTGCATATTATCTCTTGATATTGATATGGTTATTTATTTCTTGAAGCCTATATGAGATATTAGTTCACTACTTTTAGAATTAGATGATAGAGAACTTATTTTCATTAGCCTTATTATTCCTTATCCATCTTATCATTATCCTTTCTTTTTGTAGCCAATGTTTTGAGCCTTTAAGCCTATTTTAAGCTCCACCAATTGTTTCATATCCAATGAAAGCTTGACCCTATTTGTGGATTAGGACTTAGTTGGGTTAGGACTTGTTTTGTTGAGTGTGATGTATTGGTTCAAAAAGAGGGATGGGTATTATAGGAGTCTCATTATTGATTAAAAGTTTGTAAAAAGGATTTTTGGCTTACAAAAGAGATGCATAAGTTAGTAGTGAAAGCAAGGAAGAGAAGAAGAAGAGCAAAAAAAACCGAAGTCCTTACCGACCCTAGTAGGGTCGGTACGGAGCCCCTCCCAGAATCAGAAAATTCAGAAAAAATTGCTGAAAAAAAAAGAAGAAGTTTGTGAATAAGTATAGCATAAGTAAAGTGAAGAAAAGCCAAGAATTCCTTTATATGTTTCATGAGACTTAGATGGCATGTTTGGGTTGATGAGAGATGAAAGTGTGCATAATGTTAGTGAGTTTGGTAAATTGTTCTTGAGAATTTCGGTGGGTGTGTTGAGAAATTTAGGAGTCTTGACTCATGGATTTTTAGCACCACATGACCAAAATATTTTCACGCCTTATTGTTATTATCAAGCCCCATTACAACCCAGTCGAATGGAAGCTTCTATGAAGTTTTTCATTGAGCCTAAGTTCTCTTGATAATTCCACTTGCTTTGACATCTTTGGTAGATAGAATGGTAATATAAGTAACAATATCTATGAGTTCTTGCGTATAGGATTGAGTTGAGAGTTGTTATTCACAGCCTAAACACATGAGAGTTTAATGAAACACATATTCCTTGTGAGGTTAAATTGTGATTGCTCGTGCTTATTAGTTGCTCATATATGTGTGATGACGTTTAAGTCACTTATCTAATTTTCACTTGTGCTGAATTTGTTTTTTGATAAGGCCTATTGCTTGAGGATAAACAAGCTTAAGTATGGGGTATTTTGATGTCCGTGTTTTTAAGCTTTGTTTTAGTGTGTCTTTCTAGGTTTTTAGGTCTTGTTTAGTTGTGTTTTTGTGTGTGTTATGTGTCTTTTGGTTTCGTTTGCATATTTTGTTTAAAGTATATAAACTACGCTAGTTTTGTGTTTTTGTGTAGCTTTTGAAGCAGATTGGAAGCATTTGAGGACATCGAAGGAGAGGAGTATGCTAAGGAAGAAGAGGAGAAGACATTGGAAGAAAATCCCGAATGAAATTCAAAGGAAAGAGTGAAGAAAAGAAAGAAAACAAGTCAAGACAAGCTCGTTACCAACCCATCTTGGGTCGGTACCGAGTCCTTCAAGAGATAGATTTCGAGAGTTTAGCAAAAGAGTCCTACCGACCCTGACGAGGTCGGTACCGAGGGTCCCGTTTCGGTAGGGTTATGCCAACTTTGTGCATTTAATGCAATTATTTCGAGATCTTCTTAGTTTTAGTAGTTTTTATCTTTAAAGAAACTTCTTAGATAGATCCTTTAGTATATAAACCCTTGTTTAGACAATTTTTGGGGCTCTCTCTCTCTCTCTCTCTCTCTCTCTCTCTCTCTCTCTCTCTCTCTCTCTCTCTCGTTTTGGTTATTGATGCAAGTTTAGAGGATTGGAGAGACAAGTTTGTTGCTTAGGGCACAAGGAAGAGGATTTGTCTAGGATTTCTTGTATTCTAAATTGGAGTTTGAAGACAAGATTGTGTTGTTTGAATTCAAGTAAGTTTTTTAATTCAATTAAATTTATGATATCCTTCAAGTGTTTTGTTTGTTTCTCTTTCACCATGAGTGAGTAGTTCTCTTGTTCTAGGGTTGGGGGAAAATCCCAACATAGTTGTGCATGAATGATGATATGATTGAATGAATCGATTCCCTTTTATCTATTTTTCTAATTGTTCATGCATATGCTTTGATGAAATTTGAAGTAATTCATGTTTATGACTTTATCGGAAGAAAAAGTTGTCAACTTGAATAGAGATAAAGTTTGAAACGAAAGTTGAGAACTTTAGATCAAAATAAGTAGATAAAGTGAATTAATTTATGAAAATTGATTAAATTGCTTGTTTCTTCAACGAAAGTTGATTACTTGTGTTTAAATACATGATCTTCATGATTCATATTATTTAGATTGCATGACTATGTTGTGGTAAACCCTAAATCGTAGATCTTTCTCTCGCTTGTGAAAAATCCTAAATTCCCAATAACCTCGTTACCGACCTACACCACCTCCGTACCAAGCATGTTTGTATTGTTGATTACTTTGGTTTTTCGTCTCAGTGTTTACCTCATTATGACCCTGACAAGGTCGGTACCAAGCCCTTTCAGTTCCTAGTTTGTTTTGCTCTGTTTTGCTTCTGTCTTGTTATTTGCTTCCGTTTGCTATTTCTTTTGCATTTTAGATTAGTATATAAACATAGACTTCTTTTCCTGTGGACGAGCCTGACTCTGGTATACTTAGAGGGGTCTTGATCTATAAATTTATTTGTTGGTCAAGTAAATACCTCTCAACAAGTATACTCGGAGTATTAAATTAAAGAAAGGATAAAAACCTATTGTGCGATCAACATATTACCCATCTAAATATAAAGGTTGGGATATGTATATGGGTGACACCGCCTTATTTTACTATATGGATCAAGATGATAAGTCATCTTAATCCAATGTTAGTCTATGTCTATCTACGTAAGATTGCCATAATTCATAGCCACCAAATTTGACTTTTCCTACGCATTCAAATTTATTTCTCCATATGCTTTGTTTAGCCTTGGTTTGGTAGATGTTATATAAGTTCACCGCCTCTTTTCATTCTTATCACCTTGGTTGTTTCTTTCCTCCTTATCTTCCTCTCACTCTTATTTCTTTAGCTGACTTTTCCCCATATATATCCCTCGTGTAAACTTTCATATTTCTCCTTTCATTTGCACCCTTCTTTCATTTATTTTTCCTTTGTCTCCTTCTTGGACATGAGAGATGGCCACCAAACCACCACCACATCGGTTAAATTATTGTGACAATGCCACAAGCCCATTATCGAGCCACCGCTAGGGGTCGCACGGAAAAGGTCAGAATTCCATCGACTCACCTTTGTGCTCTGTTGGAAGCATTTTTCAACCCCGGTCTCTCTAAATTTGCTCGAGTATGGTTTTTGTGATGAAGAAGGAAAGGGTCGGGCCTAGTGAGGTTCGATGGGATGGCTAGAGCTGAGACCTTGAGCATAATAGCCGAGGAAGACGAGTAAGGATGGTGATTCATGGGTTGGTTTAGTTGTTTAGAACTGAAAGGACAAGGAGGAGGAAGTTAAAGTCGAGAATTTGGAACCGAGAAGAATAGGAAATAGGTTAGCTTAGACTAGTTAGTATGTGGAGGAGGAAGGGTGGGGCGTTTTCATGCAGTTCTGGAAATTCTAGGCAAAATTCGTAGTTTTTGGAAAGTTTTGGACATCATATTATGGTAAGAAATTCTCGTATGAGTATAGGACAACTTACGGATTTTGATTTGGATATGTGTCTACAGAGTTATGGACATTGTGTCTTTGTGAAAACTTGGAAGGTTCAGACATGTCAAATAAGTCTTGGACTATTTTGGGCTAGCTAGGAAAGAAGAAGTAAAAAGAAGAGAGTGAACCAAATTGTCTTGGTTTGCTTGCCATTAGCACCACTCTTATATCTCGATAACTATGTCGGCCTTGGTTGCAATTTGTTCGAGATTGAAAGGAATTGCTTTAAAACGAATTAACTCGCATAAGTTCGTCATTGAGGTAACTCGTCTAGAATTACTTAGCTTGCAATCATGCTATGTCTTAAGCTAGTACACTGAATGTATGGAACCTTAGTTTGGAATAATATTCCATATTATATCTTCATGCTCGAAAGTTATCAAAATAGCCTTAACAGTTTTTTATTGTGTACTTGGTTAATGCGGGTGTGATTATGGACACGGACAAGTCGATGGACAAGAGACTCCACCCAAACATAATCATGCGGCGTGTGGAGACCACCTTCTAAAATTTATTATTTTGGCAAGTGGTCTAGTAGAGGCTTAGTCGGGGAAAGAAGGATTATGAAAAAGAAAATGGGCACGTGTATAGCATCCACGCTAACCATGTACCATGTTTCAAAGCAAATTTTGGTTGCTTGAATTAGAGAATAATTATGGATTAGATTATAGAGAAGTTGTTGCTAGTTTTTGTGATATATGCTGCATGAGCATTACATTGATTAATCTCGTGCTTATAAGTTGTTATTGAAATGAGTGTTGCCTTGATAATATGGTATGCAAGTTGAGATCTATATGGTGTGTTATTTGTATGCATATTGTTTTTGTGTATATGAATAATTGCTTGTCGTATTTAGTAACATATGCTTTGTTCTGTATGTTTGATTTGCTTGTTTGGCCCATATCAAGATTGATAACTAATGTGTTCCACTTCCAATGTTTTAGGTAAACATCCTTGTATGGGAAATGTTTCAGGAGATTACTTTTTGGAAAATGATGCTTGATCTTGATGTGACGTGTCTTAGTGGGAATTGAGGGTTTGAATCCCTATTTGCAAGGATAGTGTTGTTAAAAATCATATTTAGTTGATGTTGGTAGCTAGTATGTTGTCTTTAGCTCTAATAGTTGGTTGCATTCATATTGTTTATCGGGTTATTTTGAAAAGGTGCTAGTGCTTTCATTTAAGCCCCTAAGACAAAACTGTCAACATTGTCAAGGTTGAGAAAATCATGGACATCCAGACGAGCCACATGTGACCTATCCACATATTTATTTTCGATGTAGTTGGTCTCGGTAGACTTTTCTTGTTCTATTCAACTTGGTATAGCTTCAATAGATGTGGAGTTGTGCGACATACGTTTGACTAGTGACCAGTTATGTCATACATGTAGCATGTGGATTTGGATTTCTGAGAGGGTCCTGATGTACCCGTCTAGAGGTTTTGCTTCACAACCCCCTTGTATCCATGGCTCTTATGGTGATTATCATGCCTTTTATTGTAGCTTCAGCCACAACCATAGCCACCATGCCCCCCATGGTTACCATGGCCTCGTCCATGCACAATTTTACACACTTGAGTGTTTCCTACGTTCTTAAGTGTTTCCAGGTTGAAACACCTTGTTTATAGCATTAGCTTCTAGAGTTGTTGTTGAGTTGGTAGGCCTAAGATTATGGTTTTTCATTAGGAGATCATTATTCATTTCAGCAACCAACAATACTTTCAATATGTCTAAATATCTCTTGATATTTCTCTCTATGTATTGTTTGTTAATTGCAACAATACATTTGAGACATGCATAGTGGATAAAGTTTTCTCCAACATTTTATGTTGGGTGATCATTTGACCACATTGTCTCAACTGAGATGTGATCATGTAGATAACATTATTATACTTAGTGATGAACTTAAAGTCTTAGAATCTTATATTGTTCCATTCATATATTGTTGGGGGGAGTAAACCTTCATTTTGATGGCCAAAGCACCAATTCTAGCTCTCCCACAATTTTTTTGGATCTTCCAAATAAGTACTCAGTTTTAAGACTTTCATGAATGTGGTGATAGAGGAACACAATGGATTTTGCTTTCTCTTGTGGAGTGGCATTATTGACAACCACAATTGTTTCCTCAAGGTCATTTGCCTTGAGGTTGGCCAAGTCATCCACTATTTTTTTGGACAAATAAATCAAGGATGTCAAACTCCCTTTAGCAATTCTTGCTATTTAGTTACTATATATAAAGAAATTAATGTAAAACAAAGGTTAATTAACATAATCAATATTATAATTTATGAGTAATGCATGAGACAATTAAAAAATTAAATAATTATTCATGTCACATCCATTTTCATGTTAGTCAACATAGGCATGTGCGTAATATATAAGTAGCATGCATGTAGATGATATGTTCAACATGCATATTGAATATATATAGATGGCGTGAGTCAAAGAAGTAGTCAAACAATATATACGCAAAGCGAATATTAGGCAAAAGTAAAAGATCATGCAGAAATGAAATTTAGCGGGAATTTTAATGTCCTTAAAGTCCGGTTATCTTTTACCCCATATTTATCTATGTCCATTTTTTCATACTTTTTCACTTCCGCCCTTATCTCCTCCTCCATTTACTTCTCCATATTTTATCTCCTTTACCATTTTTCTTTCAACATGTCCATGGCCAACGATGAGATTGTGTGTCGTCTTAGAGCTGATAATAAAAGGTTTTTCATTAAGCTTTTCATTTTCCATGTTCTTATTGTGATTATCAATCCTTTTGTAAAAACGTAATTTCAATCATACTATGATTCATACATGAAAGTAAGGAGGTAAAGAAGGTGAATAATTCACTTTGTATAATTTAGCTCCAATCATACTATGTTCAAAGTACTGTTCATCTACATTCATATATGTGATACAAGTAAGAGGTGAATTGATGAGGATAACTTGTAGATATATACATGCATTCATAACATGATGACTTTTCTTCTAATATTTAGAACTAGTGAAATCTGCTCTCTTTTTTTGTCAAAGTGAAATCTAATCTCTTATAATGAAATGCTAGGCTTTGCTTTCGAAAAAACTGTAAAAACAAGGGTCAACTTTTTAAGTATTTGTAAGATTTTATTGAATTTACTATGTAGTCAACGTGAAAGATAGTTTTAAATGATTATGTTGACATATGAAATCTTTATTTGATAAATTAAGCCAACTTCATTATCTTTCATACAACAATATTTACTTTTAACTTTTGTATCAAAAAATTATAAACATCACATAATTATCATTTCAACTCCCATAATTGCCACTTGTTTCTTTATTCTTAATTTGGACATGAAATGGGCTCTTGTGAGATTTTATTAATACACTATAAAGAAACAAGGGACAAACGAGTGACAACATATGTCTTATTAATATATATCCTTATAAAGGAATTCGGACTTGTCCATGGAACATTCAGATTGATATATTTGACTTCCTCTATGATCTCCAAACTTTCACGGGATTCCATTTTAATCATATCTTTAGAGAAGTAACTTGCGTAGCCGACAAACTTGCATCCTTAAGCCATTCATCTAACTCCAATGCTTATGATGATTTAGAGATTCAAGTTCTCATATGAAAGGATGCTCTATGTTGGTCCTCATCTCATAGTTAGTTATGAATAACCTAATTCTTTCCCGATAATGGTCGATGTAAATCGGAGGTTCATAGCATTCAATGAAAGGGACGACTTGGTTTGCATTTCTTCTAACATGGGTGACATGTATTTTATATCTTTTGGACTTCATCAAACGTCAACAATTTGCAAACCAAGGAGTATTGTCCTGATTTCCGTTGTCATCACACTAAAATTCCCACATACGAAAGAGAAAGCTTGTTGTAATTGACCCTTCGAGTCCGAGACACGCTATCACCGCTTGTTTTGTTCCTGAAATGCCTTTTGAAATGGCATCTATATTGAGAGTGAACCAATCAGTTGCAGGTAGTTTCCAAATATCAAGAGAATTCAAGCACAACATCCATAGACACACTCTACAAGATCACATTGAGATTAGAGTTGGCAAATCAAAAGAAATTAGAGATAAAGCAAACAATCCCGACAGTCTAGAAATTCTAGTTTTCTTGTTAAAAAGAATATCACTTCGACTCTTCCAAGTATGTCAAACCATACTAGTATTCGAGCTCCAATGTTCTAATTGGCAGATGTTCTACGATATCTAAGAATGCATATTCTAGTTTGTAAATAAAGGAGGCACGACTTTGTCTCTTGGAGCTAACCAAGTGTACCAAATAGGTGTGCAATCACGCAAAAAATGAAGCATGACTCCCCCCTTAGGACATTGCGAGCAAAATGGTGAAGTAGTTATGTAACGATGAACTAAAATTTTGTTGTAGAGGAATGATTCATGGGCTGCAAAACAAAGGAAATGTCAAGCCCGATTTCACCAAATTTGTAACCATAAGTGTCTATAGGCTCGACACCATTAATATATGTTAGTTTCATGGCCGACTTGCTTGAGAACAAACTTGAAGTTGTGTCATTCTTGGAAACCTTTCCGAAAGCTTCACTCCTACTTTCCACTATGACAAATGCCAATTTGTCGAGAAATTCACTCTGGAGAAATCGAACAAAAACTATTAATTTTATTGTAACCTCGTCCAACATTTTACCACATGTGCACATGGAAATTCATCACAAATAGGCAAGTTAGTCGAATCAATGAGTGGTTGTTCTAACAATCAAGGATGCAAATAGAAGAGGGTTGAATGCCCATTGTCCATCTACATTTCATAATATATACAACACACCACACCCAAGCAAAATTCTTTTTAATGATATAGAAAATACATATAATTTGAATATTCAACTAATATTGATGAGGTCTTATATATATTTTTGAATGAATCAAATGATAAGTGAAGGGAAAGAACTTATCATTTTTCAATCAAGGGAGAAGTTATCATCCTTTAATAGAATTATGCATTAAAGAGAAGTGATATCTAGAGCAATTGACCAATTCCCAAATACTTACATATATATATTCCCATATCTAGCAATCTGGCCCGTCTCATATGCGGTTTATATGGTTCGACGAACAAGGCCCCCCCAAAATTTAGTTCCCAAGTAACTTTCTCTAGTAGCACTCTAATCAACGACCCCCTTTTTCTTTTTCTTTTTTTTAAATAATCAACTCCTTTTATACACTTCTTTATTGTTTATAAAAAAAAAGGGAAGAAAACTTCTAGCTTGCACAACCACCTAACCCATCTCTCCTTTTCTTTCTTTTTGAATCAATTTCTTCTTCTTTTGTAATAGTAAGGGCCTTATATTGTAAATGACTTCATTTTTTATAATTACATTATTTTCAAGAGAGATTACTTTCATAGTAAATCATATTTTCATTATTTTCTTGAAAAAACTATTACTATGTATTTATAAGTGTATTTGAAAACTTTTAGTAATTTAATTTTGAACAATAGCACATATTTTTTTATTATTAGTAGAATAAAAAAATCATTCCCTAATAAGTGTCATATATCAAATTCTTTTGGAGCAAGAGAGAGAAGAGAGAGAGAAACTCTCTAGAAAATTTTGTAGAGAACTTTACCATCTCGTACTCTAGTTTCAAAAATAATGCTCATCTCCCTCTTCTTCTTCTATGTACAAAATCAATTCCCATGTCACAAAATCTTGTGAACATGAATTATGCGGGTATATAGTCTCTATTATGCCATCTTTAATAGTTGTGGAAGTTGAAGATCGGATTTTTTTAGCTATCTTCAAAGGTCGAGAAGATTGAAGACAGAAGTTTGCTCAGAAGCACAATCTAAAGAAATTGATTGAAAGCTTTTTCTCTTGGGACAATGTATCGATGATTGATGAAGTTACGAAAATTAATTTTGCTCTTATAATCTGATTTAATTTGGTACTTTATGTTGTACCATATAGGTAGAAATAACCATTAACATCGATTACGAACTTTTTGGATCTATTAGATTTGGAAAGTGGGAAACATCCTTGGGTAAAACTTACAAGTGATTGAGATACTAGTATGAAATGAACTATGGAGTTGGGGTGTGAAGAATAGAGAGTGACAAATGGAAGGTTGTCGGTGGCGGGATTTCATCTCTCTGTTTGCATGTCAAGCAAACAAGTTTTTCTACTAAATTGTTAAACTTGGATTCACTTTGTGTTCATTTTTCTCTTAAGAGTTGACACCTTCAGCCCTCTATCCTTTTTCTTTTAATACCAGATCTTTTATTTAGGTTTCTTAGATACACATGATATTTTAGTCTTCCAAAATTTCAGACCATAAGCCAAATCCTTCTTGGCTGCTATTAGTGTATGAAATTAATTCTCTTCAAATGGAATTTAAGCTCTCTTTTAATTGTTGATTTTAGGATCTTTTTCCTTCGTTTATTTGTATGGGTTTGTTTGCCCAGGTCACAGATTGAATGCGAAAGCGGAATGGATTGAAGTTGCATATTTGATAACTTGCATTTAGATCATGTTTAGGATCTAGATTATGTTTAGTTATGTTTTTAGCTTTCATTTTTAGTATAGGTTGTATTTTATTGCTTTATTTAGTTTTGTGGTTCAGTATCTATGCTTTGCTTTTTCGGTATTTCAGGCTTAAATAGAAGAAATTCGAGTCATTTTGGGAGTAATAAAAGTCAAGGAGCCCAAAGGGAAATCCAAACCAAGAAAGCCAAGGTCAAACATTAAGAAGGCGGGAAGAAACTCAGTCCTTGCCCAAGTAGAGACCCAACTCGGGTAATGAAGCTGAGAGCTACCCGGTCGGATAGTAAACCGGGTACATGAATGGGAAACCTTTCCTGAAAAGAACCCAGTTGGGTTCTTGCCTAGGTGACGACTTGTTAAGCGAGCAAGATTTTGACCATAGACCAAGTCGGGTCTATGACCGGGTAGTTCAAAAACGATTTGCATGTCCTATTTTAGGATGTTTATCTTATCTTTTCCTTTAGGAAGACTAGATAAACCCTTTGTAGGATTGTTTTTGGGAGTGCTAGATTTTTATTATTGATTGGAAGACAAGTTTGAAGTACTAGTTAGAGATTGAAGACTTTTTTGAGATTTGGAATTTGAATTTGTTGGATCTTAATCAACTTTGTTTTTTATTCAATTTGGTATGCTTAATCACTTTATTGATTTGATTTCTTCCTTCGCCATGTCTAGCTAAATCCTTAATTCTAAGATTGGGATGAACCCAACAATGTGTAGGTAGAAAAATCTATTAATTTGCATGACTTGATGTTTGAAACTTTGTTTGATTCAAACATAGATGCTAATTTCCATAGTAACTTCTGTGAATTAGAACTTTTTAAAGTTTGAGGCTAAAAGGTAATAGCTTTGATAAGTAGTCAGATAAGGAATTGAGACTAAAAGGTACTTTGTTCTGTTGGAACCCCATGATTTGAACTTGAATTTTTTTTATTACGAAAGTATCTTGATTTCTCTTGTGGAACAACAATCGTCATAGAAATCTTAAGATTGGGTTGGTTTTGCAAGTCGCGAAAGTAGATGTTGATTCAAGTTGATCTTAAATTCTAGTGCTCAAAGGTCTAGATTTTAATTTGCAAGTTACGAAAGTGGATGTTTAATTGAGTCTAGATATGTTTGCTAACATTCAAAAGAATTTAGTGGATACATTAGACAATTGCCTTTAAACAAAGTCAAAACTAAGATTGTGCAATCATCCTTTAAAGTCTATCGAAGCATTATTGTAGGGATCCTTGATCTTAAAAGCTTTTCTCCTATTGATATTTTCATGCATTACTTGTTTTCTTGGTTTAGATCATCTCTCAATATTTTCTTACTTCTTAGGGCTTAGTCTACTGATAAGTTGCAACTAATACTACTTAGTGCCAGAGTTCTATGGATTCGTATTACAACCGATCTTAAAATTTGGCATATCAGGTTTTTGGAGAACTCATTAAATCTCACTCTCCTTGAGCAAGATCCATCACGACCTTCCGTCTTTCTTCGGACTAAGACAATGACTTTTGTCCTTTTCTTTGGTGGTTTTGTTGTTGTGATAAACCTGGTGTCGTTTACCTCTCATCGACTTCTTCAGCGGTCCTTGTTCATCTGCTTGTGACCTTTCTTTGGAAAATGATGTATTTTTGGCGTACTCCAGCCTGATTCCGTCATCGTGCCTATCCTTTTCAGCCATTGATTAATAAGACGATGCTTTCTCGACCGCCGCCTTCCCTTGGGTGGTCGTTGCCATTTGTCCTATTGTTTCTTTGGCAAGTGATGTGGATGCTTTGCATCAAGTCACTTTTCCACTTTAGGGTACCATTCTCAACCTTTGTGTTGTGTTGGGCTTGGGCTTAATGCCCGATCCATTATAACCTTGAGTGAGGGTTTTGTCGGGCCCACCCCGGCATCTTTTGCTAGCATTGTTTGTTTTGGGTTATGCTTTTATGAGCAGGCTTGCAAGAGTTTGGTAGGTACCTCTCCAAAGAGTTGGACTTGAGTTTTTGTGTTTGAACTGAGTCATTTGGGGCTAGGTTGTCTTTTGTGCTTAGTGTCATATGAAGATACTTTATCTCGATGGAGGGAACGTTAGTTATCCTTTCTGCACATCCCAAGTGGGTTGACCGTTTTTCGGGCGCTATTTTTAGTGCTTCACTCACCCCGAGCTTAGACTCGTTGTTAGTGTTTTTGTTTGGTTGTTTGTACTTTTCTTACTCGTAATATTTGTGTAGGTTCAACTACCTCTTCGAGCTTGTTTGGTTGTCGTTTGTTACGACCTCACGTGTACCAGGCATGCCTGGTATTCTGAATTTTTACATCATCAAAAAATATCAAATTCTTTTTACAAATCATAAATAAAAATTAAGGATCTAATTTTTTTGAACTAGACCTTTCAAAATATTGAGACTGCCCTACTCGTCATGACCAGATTCGAATTCACTTTCCAAAAACCCCCAAATTCCACCTATTATATTGATGTCATTGCGTCTCTAAATCAGCTATACTTGCTAAGTCAAGCCTCCACTGGAGCACTTGCTAGTGTGTGTGTGACGCTGGGACGGGATCGCCGACCGAGTTGATGTTGGTCGTAGGGAGAGAGATCGGAGCTGACAGTGATCGTGTTGTTGGGCATTATAAGTTTGTTCAAGAGGCTACAGAATTTAGTAAATCTAACCTTAATAATTTATGAAAAGTAATTTGTTTAAACTTATTGTTAGAAGTTCGTATTGTAATAGGTGATGCTTTTGATCCTTTTAAAATATTAGTATATATATACCTTGATCGTAATTCCATTAGTGTAGTTAGAATTTTAGTAAAATCTTTTACACTGTTCATAGTATACGGATTTGAGTTTGATGAGGCTAGCTAGTTGGGTGAGTGGTTTCGTTGTTACGTGGGCTAGAATCCTGATGTTTGTATTTGTAGGATAGTAATAAGTGACGTGTTAGGAATTCTCTCTATAGCTTTCGTTAGTTTCAAGCGGAGTAAAGGCGACACCTTAATCAGGTTACCTTGGTTCGGCTTGTATTTTAATCTAACCTCTCACTTTAAAAATTCTTTTAGGGAATTGTTTTCGTTCGCGTTCTTAATTTTTGTCTTCATCAAGGGATCCTTAGCTTTGAGGTAAGTCGTTTTTCGACTTGCTCGGTTCTTCTCTACCCTGTTAGATTGCGTATCGTTATTGTAGGGCGGGTTTTGGGAACTAGTCTCGAATACTTTTTAAATTGCTTTGAACTCCTTGTGTGTTGTGTGCGTTAATGATTTTAAATGTGTTTTATGGGAAATTATTTTGGAACGTTTTCTCTGTGTTGGTACCGTTTACACGGCCCATCGTAGCTGGTGTTGAGGAAGAGTTGGCTACTTTGACCCGTGTGACTGGGAAAATCGTGCCCCTTCAAAACGAAAATTATTATCTATGTGTTTTGGCAAGTGCTCCAGTGGAGGCTTAGCCAGGGGTTAGAAGGGAGATTGTGAAGTGGAGTGGGAGGGCCTGCCTCTGCACTCAGCGTGGTGATGAGCGCCTTGGAAGTCGGATCGTGGACAAAGGAGGAATTGCATTGCTATGTGTTGTGATTGTAAATGCGTATGTGACTTGTGTGACGGATATAACTAATTTAGGTATTGGCCTTTAGAGTTATGTTTGTGATTGTGGAGTTGTATGCTGACTTTAGATAACTGATTTCAAAACGTCTACAATTTCCGTATTCTTTCTAGCTTGGTAGATTAGACGTTGACCCTTCGGGGAACATTTTTCAGTTCCAGGTATGAACCAGGGAGCCGTGCAGGAACCTAGGCGAGATGGCAGGCCGGAGCGGTAAAGAGCGCGTGTCATAGTGGGATTGGTTATATTAGTTTATTTATATTAGTTGGATGTTGATTTTAAATATTTGTTAGACAGAACTAGTACTATGTTTTGGTTATTATTGTTTTGTTCGGATAGTTCAGTTCAGTAGGCGTTGTGACGTATTGAAATAATTATGATTTCGGGGATTCATGCATGATTATGTTTTTCTAAGTTTTATTAAATAAAGGTTGGATGTTTTATTATGTTTTCTCGTCGTGCCTGCGTTGTAAGATCCTACAGTGTAGTTGTCAACCTAAATAATAGTACCTTGTAAGGTCTATTCCCTAGTAGCGCCTCGTCGGAAGACGGGGTGTTACAGATTCAAGTTGATCTTAAGTTCTAGTTTTCAAAGGTCTGGATTTTAATTTGCAAGTTACGAAAGTGGATGTTTAATTGAGTCTAGATATGTTTTCTAACATTCAAAAGAATTTAGTGGATACATTAGACAATTGCCTTTAAACAAGTCAAAACTAAGATTGTGCAATCATCCTTTAAAGTCTATCGAAGCATTATTGTAGGGATCCTTGATCTTAAAAGCTTTTCTCCTATTGATATTTTCATGCATTACTTGTTTTCTTGGTTTAAATCATCTCTCAATATTTTCTTACTTCTTAGGGCTTAGTCTACTGATAAGTTACAATTAATACTACTTAGTGCCAGAGTTCTATGGATTCGTATTACAACCGATCTTAAAATTTGGCATAGCAGGTTTTTGGAGAACTCATTAAATCTCACTCTCCTTGAGCAAGATCCATCACGACCTTCCGTCTTTCTTCGGACTAAGACAATGACTTTTGTCCTTTTCTTTGGTGGTTTTGTTGTTGTGATAAACCTGGTGTCGTTTACCTCTCATCGACTTCTTCAGCGGTCCTTGTTCATCTGCTTGTGACCTTTCTTTGGAAAATGATGTATTTTTGGCGTACTCCGGCCTGATTCCGTCATCGTGCCTATCCTTTTCAGCCATTGATTAATAAGACGATGCTTTCTCGACCGCCGCCTTCCCTTGGGTGGTCGTTGCCATTTGTCCTATTGTTTCTTTGGCAAGTGATGTGGATGCTTTGCATCAAGTCACTTTTCCACTTTAGGGTACCATTCTCAACCTTTGTGTTGTTTTGGGCTTGGGCTTAATGCCCGATCCATTATAACCTTGAGTGAGGGTTTTGTTGGGCCCACCCCGGCATCTTTTGCTAGCATTGTTTGTTTTGGGTTATGCTTTTATGAGCAGGCTTGCAAGAGTTTGGTAGGTACCTCTCTAAAGAGTTGGACTTGAGTTTTTGTGTTTGAACTGAGTCATTTGGGGCTAGGTTGTCTTTTGTGCTTAGTGTCATATGAAGATACTTTATCTCGATGGAGGGAACGTTAGTTATCCTTTCTGCACATCCCAAGTGGGTTGACCGTTTTTCGGGCGCTATTTTTAGTGCTTCACTCACCCTGAGCTTAAACTCGTTGTTAGTGTTTTTGTTTGGTTGTTTGTATTTTTCTTACTCGTAATATTTGTGTAGGTTCAACTACCTCTTCGAGCTTGTTTGGTTGTCGTTTGTTACGACCTCACGTGTACCAGGCATGCCTGGTATTCTGAATTTTTACATCATCAAAAAATATCAAATTCTTTTTTACAAATCATACATCAAAATTAAGGATCTAATTTGTTTGAACTAGACCTTTCAAAATATTGAGACTGCCCTACTCGTCATGACCAGATTCGAATTCACTTTCCAAAAACACCCGAATTCCACCTATTATATTGATGTCATTGCGTCTCTAAATCAGCTATACTTGCTAAGTCAAGTCTAAAAAACTCAAACAAATGCCTAACCAAAATCCTAAAAACCCAATAAATGACTTCAACACGATGAACTATACCCTAGGAGATGAGAGAGAGGGAGGAGAAACTATGTGTGAATCAATAGTCAATCTCCATCTCTGAATAGAAATTGTAGTCGAAAAAGTCCGGTTCGGAGAAGTCTTTGGAGATTGTAATTAAAAAAATATAGAGGCTAAAGGTCGAGAGAGAGCTCCTACAAACGGAAAAGGATAGAGGGTAAAATTGCCATAAGATGAACAGATAGAAATACTAACGTAAAATTTTGTAATGTATAGATTTTTTTTAAAAAGGAAAGAAATCATTGTACTAGACAGAAATGTTAGATCGAGAGAATAAAATAAATTGACAATCGAACAAACTAGCACGAGAACATAAAAAGGATAACTCCAAACAAGCAAGTGAGAAACCAATCAAACAATTAAAAAGCCTAAATGACCTCAAGAAGGATGAGCTAAGTACTATATAAAAGCCTTAAACTAATGAATAAGTACTAAATAAAAAAGTAACGTTGGAAAGCACGTCAATGTGTCATCTTCATCTGAGGAGTACAAATGGACAACCTCAACGTTGCCCCACCTAAACGACGGATATTCAGAAGCCTCGAGCATGACCACGCCCCGAACAACTCGGGTCCCTACTCAAAAACAACTTCTCAATGGCAAGAAAGAATCTCGGTTTTTGGTTGATACAAGTATTTTGATTGATCTTCTCTCCTATGGTAATGCTTTAGTAATAGATGTTTGAGTAACTAATAGATGATTTTTTGTTTTACTATTATGTTTGTAAATTGTAATGGTTGCCCATTGATGAAAAAAACATTTTTGTTTTTATAATTTAAATATAAACAACCATGAATACGTAGTTTGAGGCCAGGGGTTAGACCTTTATAAAATAAAGCCTCTCACTCTGAATATCCGCCCAATCTCTCCACACCCCATGACCCCCAACCCAGATGAAGATAGTAAAACTACCAAACAACAAAGAGGAAAGTGAATTCTGGGCACCCATCAACCCTTGAAATCTTGGAATGTTGATTGGTTAGCCCCTTTGAGTTTCTGGGTTTGTGGGATTTCATACACAAGAAGAAGACAAACAAAAAGAGAGAACGAAATGGGCAACGTCAATGGCAGAGAGGACGGGAGCGGAAGCTCGTTGGCGCTGGATCAGGAGGCACCCGCCGTCGATAATCCCATGAATCCGATAGCAGCAGTTGTGTCTCATCCTAATCCTCTTCCTCCTCCTCCGAATCCTCATCCCGAGTTGATGGGTTTGTCTCCTCCTCACAGCCCTCGCGCCGTTCATTCCCCTCTCTTGTTCACTCCACAGGTTCCTCCCCAATTTCTCCCTTCTTATGAGTTGCGAGAAAAAGATAAATTAATTTGATTTCACCCGTATGCCATGTTTGGGATCCGCTGATGCTCAATTGGATTGGGTTTTAAGCTAAATTCCCTTTTTCTAGTTTTATAAATGAATTGGTATGAAATTTGCGATTGTTGTTGCTAAATTTGTCGAGTTTAGACCGATTCGAGTTGCATTTGGGTGAGACTGTTTTATTCGGTTCAGGTGTTGTAGCTTAATCAGATGCTTGTTTGAGTTCAATCTAAAGAGATGCCTTTCTGTATAAGAAGTGGATCCATTTAAGCTCGTTTGATGATTGCTCTCCCAGAATGCCTGTTTAACCTTAGCTTATTTACTGATTATAATGCATGAATGCTATGTGGTGTGTCCATTTGACATTAATTTAAGCTTCTTTATTTACTATTCCTGAGCTTTGAATTCAAGAGTGCTGGTCTCCTGTTTCAACATCATGCCAATTTCTTAGCATAGTTATGGTTAGAACATGCCTTGGCCAATTTTCAATCATTGCAAGTCAGGCTCTGTTGTATCAAATTCCAAACCCTTTAACACTTGATGCATGGTTCGACTAACATAGGATTTTTTTGTTCTTACTCCAGTAGTGTCACGAATTTTGTAATTTTCATGGAGTGGGTTGTTGATGTTTCTATAAGTTATATGGTTCTTCTGTTAACTCTTACATAAATCTTATTTATCACTTTATCTTGCTCAGTAACTAAGATTACCCTGTGCAATGAGAATCTCTCTGCCCTCCACTTGCCAAAATCCTTCTAATTCTCCTGTTCAGGATATCATTTTGATTTTCAGTTCGATATGCCTTATCTAGGTCCCAGTAGTTCCCTTGCAAAAACCAGATGAGATGCAGATTCCAAATCAATCATGGATGCATGCGAATTCTGAGCACGACGACGTAGTCTCCGAGCACGCCATTCCCACAATGATCACATGGACCTACGGTGGCAAGGAGGTTGCTGTTGAGGGTTCGTGGGACGACTGGAAAACAAGGTTTGTGATTTTCCTTGTGTTAGTGATTTAAAATTTCATACATCTGTGTATTTAAATGTCCATCTTAGATACCCTCCCGACTTCGAGTCGGGGTAAGGGTGCGTACATCTCGACCCCCGAGATCCCGTTCTCGTACCGGGTTCCACCTGGGTAGATGTTGTTGTGTGTATTTACATGTGCTGGGTGATGATTATTACCATTGTTGTAATATACCCATGACATATTTTTGTCTGTATTCAGAGAGCCCTTGCAAAGTTCAGGAAAGGACTTCAGCATAATGAAGATGCTCCCTTCAGGTGTTTACAGATACAGGTTTATTGTTGATGGACAGTGGAGATATTCGCCTGAGCTACAATGGTCCCAGGATGAGTCAGGCAATTATTACAACATTCTGGACTTACAGGTAAGGTCTTTTGCTTTGTCTGTTGAATTAAGAAATGAAAGAAAGTTTCAAGAAACGAACTCCTGGATTGAAAATCTTGAAATTTTGAAAAAATTGTGAATAATTTTTAGTACTCTATTTTTTGCTAGAATCGTCAAAAATAAGTATATGGAAATAAAAATGATCTAGTTCTTCGGTAGATTTCTATTTTAAACTAGTGGTTGATGCCGTAGACTTAACTCACAAGGTACTGTTAAGTGAACCATGTAAAGAAAAGTGGCAAAAAGTGAAATTGTTCCGGAAGTGGGAAATTTCACTTTCAATGACGTTTGGGTTCCATCCCAAGGCTATTGCTTATCTTTTAAGTAAGAAATTTTTTTCCAATGATGGAAATTAAAGTTGGTGAAGTTTGCTTTGATGATGTGAAGTGCTGGCTATAGTGAAAGAACTGGCTTTATCTGTGGAAAACAGATTTAACATTTTAAAAGACAGACTCCTCTTTTAATGTAAGAAATTTGATCACCATGATGGAAATTAAAGTTGACAAACATGTCTTTTTCCAGTGATCCTAAGCCCTTGGATAATAAAGAACTGAAATTATGAAAAGACTAATTTTTCAAGTACATTGGTTTAGGGTAAGTTTGGGATTACACCACACAATATTTATTATTGTAATAGAATGCATTATCTTAAGAGAATGCAATATAGTTGAATGTATGGGACAATCCACCAAACGCACCCTTAATTGTTGGCAACTTGGCTTTGTTTTGGTTCTGATTGGAACTGCTCATGCAGGAATATGTTCCTGATGATATTGAAAGCATATCCGGGTTTGAACCGCCATTATCTCCAGATTCAAGCTACAACAACACGCAACTAAGCTCAGAGGACTTTGCAAAGGAGCCACCATTGGTTCCTCCACACCTTCAGATGACACTTCTGAACGCCCCCTCGCCTTGTATGGAGATTTTGCCTCCTCTCGCAAGACCGCCACATGTGGTTCTTAACCACCTCTACATGCAGAAGGCGAAGAGTGGGCCAGCGGTGGTGGCTTTGGGCTCAACTCACAGGTTCCTAGCTAAGTATGTCACTGTCGTCCTTTACAAGTCCTTCAGAGACGCTTGAGGATAAATGTAACATCTTATTTAGTGTAGCTCTCTAATGGCGGGAATCACAAAGAGCGTAATATAAGATGATGATGATGATGATAGGCTGGTGACCTGTCCCGAGGCGTTTGTTACTAGAAAGCTTATGAAGGAAGTTTTTTTATATCTCAGTACAGGTATGTACTCGGGTAATTTTGGTGTAGTGCTCTTTCTGGGTTTTACATGAATCAATTGCTTGAGTGTTGTTCCTAGGCAAAGTGACATACATACATAGCTTGCTCTGCTTAGATTAGATTGGAGAATGAAGATACTAGAATGCAGTTGGAGCAGAGTTTCCCAGGCCATTTGTATGGTTTCTCAGTCGAATACTAGTGCATGATGTTCCTTGTACACATAACAAGTTAGTTTCGAAGTATATTTATTTCCCTATAGGTATCGAAATATGCTTTTATCAAACAGCCACTTTAATCCTCCAAAGTGACCACTGAACATTGAAAGCCTGAAAAAATGGAGAAAATATAAAGTTGCACTCCAAGAAAAGGCCTCTATTTGATTGTGGCCTTTTGCCGCTGATAAATGATAATACTGATAGACAATACATATTGCATCATTGGAGTTTGATACGGTTGAATGGGCCTAGTTTTGGGTTGAGGGCGGCCCATGCGTTATTAAAAAGATTGGGCTTGTAGTGCACATGGCCCAATGATGGCGCAATGATCCGATGGAGAATCTAGAAGGTTCGCATGAAAATGGGAAACGGTAGGTAGAAGCATCCAAAATCAGAACCGGTGGCGCCGGTGGGCCTGCCGTGAAAATTCCTGGCTCCGCAACCACCACCCGCTTTTTGTCGGCTTCCCTAGCTATTAGTGTAGTAGTTTAGTAGTGTAGTGATAATATTCCATTCCATTTCATCACGTCACTGTCATTAATTCACAAGCGATTAATAATAATAATAATAATAATTCCACAGTAGTACTATTCTGTAGTAGGAAGAGGTAGGGCACCGATTAGTGAGTGAGAGGAAGGAAGCTAGGTACGTAGTCGACGGCAGCCATCATGGAGCATTGAATCCTTGTCCCCATGTGCACTTGCATCTTTTCTTGTCTACGCCTCCTTATTAATTTACATTCCACTTTCCAATCCGCGTTTCAATGTTTCCTTATTAATTTACATTTACCCCCCTCAATCTCAAATCTCAAATCTCAAATCTCAAATCTCAATTACTACTCGCTCAATCTGTATGACTTGCAAAGCAAGGGAGGCTAGGCCCTCACTTCAACGATCCAGGATATGTCCACCATTGAATGATTGCTTTTGTACCGGCCGGGTAATATTTATGTTTACATTATAAAAACAACTTAGCCGTGTATACACATAACACTGAATGGGGATGTATTTGATGCCCCATTATTCTCTCACTACGAGTCAAGACCATGTGTTTTCCTTCTTTTTTTTGTAACAAAGAAAAACGTGGTCATTAGGTAAGCTTGAATATCCATTAATTTAGTGAGCCACTGTTAGTTCAGCATACAAACCAAGTAAACTTACTACTCCGTCCGATCCAAAATAAATATCTGTTTAGTTTTCGACACAAAATTTAAGATAAGTATTAACTAAACTTTAAAATATAATTTTTTTACAAAATTTACCACTCTTCACCTTTTTTAATCAATGAATGAATTAACATTAATTAATAAAACACATTGCAATAACAATTCTCATAATTCACTATTAATAAATTGCATAAAAAATTTAAAACGACACATAAAGTGAATCAAACTTAATGTACTAAAATGATACAGTACTTAATTTGAAATGGAGAAGGTATTAATTAATTAATCACCTAAAGGTAGGCTCAATCGTAACTAAAACTTCATTATTTATCCACTCTGGTGGCTACACCCCTTGGTCTTGGGACACATGCACCATTATTTTCTTTAATTTACTAAGCACGAAGATCATAACGCTTTAATTAGCTTCTGGCAATTTGTATTCTCACGTAAAATTAACTGTCAGCTAATAATAATACATTAATACACACTTTCAGGTGGTGGTTCTGTGCTAATTAACGATGATTTTATACTGTACTATATTTTCTAGACTACTAGTACAACTTACATTTTGATACATACGAAAACTACTTTTTTTTCCACAGTACTACTCTTTTACGAAACCATGGCTTTTGATTTTGTAAAGTAGCATCGCAAATTGCAATTTGAAAGGTAGGTCAGGCTTTAAGGAATCTTATTGGTTTCTGTAATTATCGTTGGATCGCGTAACATAAATAATTACACAAATCAAGCTAAATTTCCACTAATTTTTGTAGGGCACAAATTATACTACTCTCTGTTTGCTTCGCAATAGATGGTTCTTTTTATCTTAAAATTTTTATTCATAATATTTAATCTTTTAATTCAATTAATACAAAAATATTCTTAAAATAACATACATTCCTTTATTAGTTTATTTTGCCATATTTTCAATGAAACTCTTCGTTAGAATTGTATTGAAAATATTCATTGAATTACTAAAATTTAAGACAATAAATTTTCTTATTTTTATTTTAAGTTAGTCTTAGAAAGTGGGAAAAATAGTAAAAGGCCATCCACTACGAATCGAATAGAGTATTAATTTATCTTTGCCTTTTTAAGAAGAGACGATAGTTTAAGAGAGCTTAATTAATACTTTCTCTGTTTCATAACACTTGATCCTAAACAAAATTTCACACATATTAAGAAATTTTTTTCCCATATTACCCCTATTATAAATATTCTTTGTTTTTTCTCAATTGTCTTGGGAGATTCAACCAAAAAAAAATTTGGGATATGTGATATGGGGTATAATTACATGAACATCTATTTGAAACTAAAAAAAAGACTATAAGAACAAGTATTGTAAAATGGAGGGAGTATATTTATATATATATATATATAGGATGAAGATCAGGTGAGGAGGCTCCTTAGCGTAGATAATTAGGAGGCTTCTCTACCGTCAGATCTGCCTTTTTTAATGTTACGATTGATTGATAAGTTGTTCATTGGGTTATTAAAAAAAATTAATAATTTAGGTAACTACGTAAATTACGAGATTTGATTATTATCTCTACCAATACTCCAGTATCTTGAACTACCCGATTTTTGAGAGAAAATAATAAAAAAAAATATCGTTCTTGCGCTCTGCATATTCTACCGAGTTGCTTGCATCTCGATTTCGTTCGCCACCTCAAGTTTCTGTTGATTCGTTCTCCATCTCGAGACCTCAAGTCTCTACTTCGTTGCTTGCATCTATGCTCAAGTTGTTGGTTGAAATCCAAGATTGATCGAGTTGCAATTACCGATTTTCAGCATAATAGTTATTGTTCATCCATTATTATAAAGTTGTTCATTAGATTATATAACTTGTTCATTTCATAACTCATTATAAGCGTTGATGAAAAAACTCTATCTCCTATAGTACATATTGAACAACTAATATATCACAAATGAACAACTACTTGTTCTCGAATGAACAACTACAATCTCACACCTATTAATAAAAAAAATAATGAACAACTACTTACTTATGAATGAACAATTAGATATAATCAGAAGAACAACTAGGGTATATATTGAACACGGAAAAATAATAAGATATATTTACAAAGCTTTTTTCAATGAACAACTTATTTATTCTATTGAACAATTCTTTATTGATTGACAAACAATAACTCAACCCTAATATCTTGAACAACGAACAAATTAGTTATATGTATGTAAATTTTTTTAATGACCAATTTCTTTATTGTAATGAACAACTCTATATTAATTGATGAACAATAACTCAACATAATATAGTGAACAAGGAAAAAATTAGTTCAATGTACGAAGCTTTTTTTAATGAACAATTTCTTTATTGTAATGAACAACTCTATGTTAAATCATGAACAAATACATTGGATATTATGAAATTGTATAAATGAACAACTATATGATACGAAAAGAACAAATATATAACATAAAATGAACAATATGATTAAAACACATATATGCGCAGAAAAAAAAACCTGAGACATATTACGCAGAAAAAAAAACGCCATTGAAGAACACTACACTGGTTATCAAATGATTATAGCATTCCACAAAACCCTAAAGTAGATGTTCAAGGACTAGCAAGCTGAATATGCTTACAAAATCGGTAATAATTGGTGTGAACCGAAAAAAAACGGAATCATAATCTTAACAACTCCATAAGATATCGGTGAAATTAGAGAAAAACCCTAACCTTCTCCATCAACTAAGCAATCCAGATCTGTAGAATTTGATACACCAAACTCGTTTGTTGCTCCTTCAACCGCCAAAACGCACGTCAATCCTTCAATCGCCACTTTAGTCGTGTCTCCTTCAATCGATTTATCGATGGGCCATCAATGCTCGTTGTTTGAATCATTTTCGGATGAATATTATTATCGTTTGCCATTTGTGAGATATGAAGAAATCGAACTACTAAAAGAACAACTTGATGTCAATATTTTTTTTTCTCTAAATAAAATTGTCAGATCCCTAAGATTACGCAACATTATTAATCCAATTTCTTCCATTTTCTTTAAAATGCTAATTGCTAATTAATCTCATCCCTTTATAAAAGCAGATATGACGATAGAGAAGCCTCCTAATTATCTACGCTAAGGAGCCTCCTCACCTGATCTTAATCCTATATATATATATATATATATATATATATATATTCGGATCTGGTGCGAATAGATGCTCCCATGAAAACTGAGAAATAATAAGAGTCATTGGATAAGGAGAAATAAAGAGTGTAGATCATTTCATTGGGGGGGGGGGGGGGCGACACGACTAAAGTTTTGGCGCATTTTTGGCATATTTTGGGGGAAAACGGATAGAGAGGATGTACGTAGGATGTGCATCAAAACACCTCGAAAGTGCATCTTATTTTGCATGTGCATTGAAACTAACGTTATGTACATCAAAACTAGCTATACTATAGGCGAAAACCTTATTCATGCACATAATAAGGCAAAAAAATTAAAAAAAATAAAAAATTGAAAGTTGATGCACAATGTCCATCAAAAAATAGATACACTTTTAATTAGTTGTGATGAACATAAAGTTAGATTTGATGCATATGGACATTCAAATCAAAACCGATGCATAGGATGCGCGCATCCCATAGAAATAGATTTTTTGAAAAAAGCTATTTCAATTCAGCAATTAACCCAAGAGAGTACGACAAAATACCTTTTTTACACTTGGACGCGCCTTCAATCACCAAAGACGTCGACATGTTCGAAGTTCGGAAAGATAACTCGGCATCTTCCTCATTGACGCCTTATTTGAAGTGGTTACGAGATGGAATCTTGCCAGAAGAGAATGAAGTTACCCGCCAGCTTAAGGTAAAAGCATTTACTTTCAAGATTAAAGATACCATCTTGTTCAAGTGGATGTATTCATAGTTATGTCGGTGCATAAAAGAAGACGAAGTGGTGACAATGCTACGAGATATTCACGATGGTGAATGTGGAAACCATACTAGGGTCACAACCTAGCGAAGAAGGCAAGCATGATGAGTACTAGTAGCAAAGACGCAATCGATTTTGCTAAATGGTGTGATGTGTGTCAGCGTCATGGATCCATCCCTCATCAACACCAGAGTTACTCCATCCCATAACATCCTCCTGGACTTTCATGAAATGGGGAATGGATATTGTAGGCAAGTTACCTCCAGCTTCACGACAACACATTTACATCTTGGCGATGACTGATTATTTTTCCAAGTGGATTAAAGTCGGAGCCTTCAAAGAGATCAAAGATACTCAAGTTATTTCTTTCATCAAGTGAAACATTCTAAGCATGTTCGATGGCCCATCACTATAGTTTGTGACAACGGCTCCTTCATCAGTGAAAAGACGAGATCTTTTTGTCAACATTACAACCTTCAGCTAGTAATGTCGATGTTGTATTACCCACAGGCAAATGGTCAAGTAGAAGCCAACAAGGTTATAATGAATAATTTGAAGAAACGCCTCAAAGAAGCTAAGGGACGATGGCTAAATGAGTTGCCCCTTATTCTATGGTCTAATTGTAAAAGTCCAAAGACAACAACAGGTCACACGCCTTTCTCGTTGGTATATGGGTGCGAAGCTGTATTACTAGTTAAAGTGTTCCATTCCGACAGCGTGATATGGGTTAACCACTAAAGAAGCCAATCACAATAATATGTTTCATCATCCGGATACAATCGATGAGCTACAGGATAATGCTTCTATGCGATTAGCAGCATACAAATAGGGGATAGCTCAAAGCTACAACAAAAACATCCGATTAAAAGCCTTCCAAATGGGAGATTGAGCATTGAGAAAAGTTTTTCTAAATAAATAAGATGTGAATGCTTGAAAATTTGGAGCAAACTGGGAAGGACCATATCAATTAAATTACTAAGGTCGTTGGTCAAGGAGCTTATGAGTTAATGTCATATAATGAAAGGCTAAACCTAGGAGCTGGAACGCGACTAATCTATAACTTTACCATTTCTGGAAAGACAACACGAGCTATGAAAAAACAAGGTAATCCTTTTAATATTTTCAAATAATTTGTCTCATTTACAATATCTGAAATACTTCACACTTACATAATACATGAACGAGTAACACTGTTACAAGACATACAACTAACAAGGGACGTCCTGTGACATTACAAGCTAAAACATGGGTCCAGCCTTCTGATTAGGCTAAAGTGCACACAAAACTAGTTGAAAATGCTAAAGTCGGAGACTACATGAAACAACTCTAGAGCAAGCGGAGTTAACACACAAATAATAAAGTAGACACGAGCATGTACTTAATCATTTGTTTTATTAATAAAGGCAATATTACATTCCTACTATCTACATACTACATGCTATTACACATTTGTCTCCTTTAGCATTCTTACAAGCGCTTTCCAAATAAACCCCGGTGTACGCTGTTTTCACAAGTTGATCAAATTCCTTGACAAGTTACCTCTTAGCACCTGTAATTCCTGCAAAAACAATGCAAATAAACACAAGCAAGTATATGTTGGAAAGCAATAAACAACTAAACACCTTAGCTATAATGCCAAGGATAATGTCTACAAATATCCAAAGAAGTGGCCAAAAGCAAAACGACCACTGAAACACCTTCTCCAACTAAACCCAACATAGTGGACAAGCCAAAATATTGTTTTTAACTTAAGAACATGGGAGTGAGAAAAACTTCATTCCTTCCTCACATCTTCAAACACCTTTTTTTCTTTAGACTCGTTGACTTCAGTCGGAGAGATCTCGACTATGACTTGAGCCATCACATCACTGGGAGGATATAGAGCCTTGAACTCGCGCCTTTCTTTGGCTGCATCCCAAGAAGTATGTCTACCAGCTGCATACTCTTCCATTGCTTCAACGCGAGCACAAAAAGACCACTAATTTGTCGCCTCCTCGACCTCTTTAATTAATGAGTTCTTTTTCTCTGTAGCAGCTTGAAGTTCATCCTTCAAGTCGTCGACCACTTTAGACATCTCACCGATATTCTTCTCCAAAGCCTTCTTCTCATACTCGAAGAAGTCGCTCCTTTTCTCTCAAGCTGGATATTGGCATTAGCATGGGATAGTTGAGCAAGAAACTCCTTGAAAAGGTCAAACATCGCTAAGGTGATCTTAAGACCCTGAAAAACCAAAGAGAACGACTTAAGAAAGAATCAAGGAGTGATTTACATGATATTGAACACATCTTTACCTGCCACTTCGCGACTGCTACTTCTCCAAGAACTTCAGTCATCAAAGATTTGTCAATACCGTCTCGGAGGGCTACGCGCATAGCGATAGAAGGGAGTGCATGCATTTCTATGCCACTCGATCCAGTGACATCATTATTCCCAACAGATCAGAGAGACTAGGGGTGGAAGAGCGTTTTGATCAAACGTCTCCTTAGTTGGGGTCGAAGATGGCTTGGGAGGCAGTGAAACCACCAAAGAGGTATTAGCAACAAAGGTCACATCCATCTTTCTCTTTTTCCCGACCTCAACTCGTTTCGTAATTGATAAGGCGACGACACCCAAGCGAGTAATCCTCGAAGCTAGAGCATGCAAGGAGTAAGGATAAACAAAGGAGGCAAAAAAAGGAGTAAACATGATAGGAAACTTTTACTTGACATCTCAGGTTCTTCATAAAGAGAATGACACTACTTAATGATTTTAGAGTACAATCTCTCGCTTGCGGGAAGATCAAGGAAAAGAGCAACACGTTGAACATAACCGTCCTACGCCACCAAGGATGAGATATCTTCTGCACAACAAACAACAAAATGATCACAAGTTAATACCTCGTTAAACCCAGGGAAAAAACAAAGACGACGCGTTACATGTGTCATGCAAACGAGGCTTAAAGAAGTCACACCCAAACCCTAAAGACAACAACTTTATATAAAAAAATATATCTGGCCATCCCCTATCCTACCATCTAATACCAGATCAGACATGCTTCGCAAAGTTCTTAGGGTAAAACGGCCAAAAAACCCCTTAGAAAGACCATAAGTGTTAAAAAGATCAGAAGCAACGAAAGAAATCATGTGAGTGGAACAAAGGAGGTCTACAGACAATAGGATTCTCCATGCGTGGGGAAGAAGTTGGCTAGGAGATACATCTAGGATTTTGAGGAAGTCAGCGACAAGAGGAGAAAAAGGGAAAGGATGACCGATTCGAAAGGGGTATTCATAGAAGCAAACCCAATCTACATTATAGGAGTCAGCCCACTCATTCCGACCAAGAGTATATACCATTGTAGACACCGGAAAACCAACAAATAAGGCAAATGAAGCAGAATTGGAGGAAGAACTGATTTTGTGTTGAGAACGTGAAAGGATGCAAGAAGGTTTTAGGATCGGGTATTCATTCGGTTCGTAAACAACGAAAAAGTGACTAGGAGAAGATTCCATTTCACTCGTAGCGTAGCAGGAAAGATGCTTGAAGAAGAAGAAAAGGCAAAGAAGAGTGTATCTGGACAGGGAAAGCAGAAGCGTGAAGAGTGGGAGGATCTGAATACAATAAATATATGGGACGTCTCCGATGCCTCTCAACTTCCAAGGCACTAATTCGAAAACCCATAAAAAATTAGGAGGAATTTTTTAGCGGGTTTTCGAGGGGTATTGATAGGCGTGAAATGGTCGTGCAAATCACGGCTATGCAAAAGAATCCAAACTAACTAAGAACCGAACTCTTTAGGAAGTCCGGGTCGAATCCACATGGAAGTTGATTTATCGTTTTGTATGTGTTTTGTGTCAAACAAGTAACTAAAGTGTTTTTGTATTTGGAACTAAATCTAAGAATGCAAAACTAACAAAACAATAAAAGATTTTGAAAAACAATAATTAGGAAGATAGCTTAGGCAAACAAATATCCACAATCGTATGACAAGTTGATCATTGATTTCACCTCAATATCTCATGCAATGGATTTTCCAATTCCTTTTCAATTGTAACTAACAACACAACCAGATACTATTAGATCTAACTAATTAAACAACCATGAAACCATCAATGATTCAGTTTAATAGCAACAGTAAGGATAGGAATATAATTGGATACAATTCTAGCATAAAACAACTAGTTTTTACCCTAGAATGCAAATCAAATCTCTTCTGCATAAGACTAGCACAACTAGATACTAGTACGATGCAGTTGCTACTTTAATAAAGAGATGCTCAACCAGTAACACTCTAGATTTAGCAATAGATTCAATAACAACAAACCCTAGTTGATCAGGCTAGAAACTGTTGAAACAAATCATAAATATTCAAGCAAGAGAGAAGCTTAAATCCAAGCAATAGATAAGGAATTAGAAATCTCACAACTTTAATCAAAACGATGCTTCAATTGTCTAACTAAGCAAAAGGGATTAGTTCTACATAGAAAAGCTAAAAACTCTGAAAGAAAAATATGATAATAATGTATGAATGAGAGATGCAACTCTCTAAAACCTAATATATCAAACTAGGTCTAAAACTATATCCCAAAAATATAATATCTCGGAATAATACTGATAGAAAAGGAGTCAATCACAACATAACACTTGGAAAATAAAGATCTCCGCGGCTGTCAGGGGCGGCAGGCGCCGTTGGGTTGGCGGCGGGTGCCGCCAACACCTCGGTTCAAAACTCAGGTGACACTTCGGGGGCTATTTTGACTCCCTTCGAGTTGGAATTTGGTCTCAGAGTAAAAACATGAATTGTAGCTCTTTTAATTAACTTTCCAATGATACCAAAATGAACTTCATCGGACTAGTATATCTCCCGAAACAACCCTTACAAGACAAAGGTGTCGAACTAGCAACTCCAACGGATGGCTCAAATTCAAGCGTTCTTTCCCCGATTTCCATTCCTTTCACACTTGTTCACTTCAAGACCTGTAAAACAATATAGAACAAGTGCAAAAACCCAAAACTCCTAGACACTCTAAGACACTAAAGAAACTAACTAAAACTACCTAAAAACAACGCAAAAGAAACGGAAACATGCATTCTATACACTACATATATGCAAGCTATCAGGTATTGTTGGGCTGAGTGAATTTGGGCCAACGCAATGAGGATTGAAGCCCATCCCGGGAAATGAAATCTTATCATTAACGGCGTGGGGGAAAGACGCCCACAATGGCTCATTCATTGAAAACGTTGGCAAAATCCTCGGGATAGACTATAGAGGAGTTGGCTGTGTAATATCTCTCTAGTATAGAAAATTATAAATGGGTGAGGAGAAAAGGAGAGAGGATCGTCAAATATCATCGGATTATGCTCTAGCTCTCCACAATTCAATCAATCGACCAGGAAACTTTGTCCATCTTAGATTACATTTGGTGTTTCATTTGTGCTCATCGAAGTCAAGTTGTATTACCCTTGTTCAGGACTACAAATCGTTAAATCACAATGCCTTCAATCTTTTTACATCTCTTACATTATCTGCATTTCTTGACAATTTTTTATATTATTAATGTTTTGACAAGTTTAAATTGATTATTTGACTAAGGTTTCCGCATTATAGCAGATAATACATTTAGGTGTTTATTCTGCCCAAAATACATTTGTTTTATCAGATAATTAATTTGTGTTTAAAAGACAAAAAAATTGGTATAGTTTAGGAGTTGGTTTGAAAATCTAAAAATACAAAGAGCTAGTTAACAAAAGTATTAAAATCCAAAGGTTTGAGATATTATGCCTTATAACATTACATGAAGACTTTCATACGTACATACTATAAGATAGAAAGAGACGTGTCTATTTTCTCCTACTTTATTGAAAACAGGAGCGATTTTGTACAGTTTATCTAAATTTACGGAGCAAAATTCACCGACATGTCTACGTACTACTACTCTTGCAGTATTGCCGACTGCATTGTCTACATAGCATCGTGCGATCGTCATATTTGACAACGATCCCACCATAAATTTACCCTTCATCAATAATTATCCTATCGAAGCCTATTTTAGCAAAATGCTTTTCCAATGCAAAATTTTCAAAAATCCAGCATCATCTGGGGGTCCAATTCTTCGCTCTATCTTATACAGCTACACTAGTTTGTTGGTTTCTCCATTCAATACCAGAATCCAGATTCTCATTTCCCCCTATTATTTATTTATTCATATATTATTGCTTCAAAAGCAAATTTCCACCTCTGCAACTAATCAATTTTAATCAACAAACCTCACCCACCTTCTTCTCCCTTTCCAAAATCCAAATCCCCCCTTCTCTCTCCATTAAATATACTAGTCTCTAATTTCTAGTATTCACAAAGAGAGAGCGTCAGCTTTCCCAATCTCTCTGTGGGCTCACCGACCGCCATGGCGCCACAAAAGGTATGCATTCCAAAATTTCCATCTCTCTGCACCTTCAATCTTCCATTACTGGCGGTTCAATTGTTCGATCCAACTGAAATGATTCCTGAATTGTTGATTGATTTAATTACTTAGGAAACACTAATGGTGCTCAAGGTAGACCTGGACTGCCAACGTTGCTACACCAAGGTCAAGAGGCTCCTCTGTTGCTACCCACGTTAGTACTACTCACTCCATTAAATATCTCTCTCTCTCTGTCTATTCCCAGATTCCTCAAATTGGTGTATAATTCGTTGGATATATGGTATTGAATAATGCAGAAATCATGGATCAAATCTACAACGAGAAGCAGAACACGGTGACAATCAAAGTGGTGTGCTGTACCCCTGAGAAAATCAGGGACAAGCTCCTCGCCAGGGGCGGAAAATCCATCAAGGGAATTCACATCCTCGAGCCCAGGAAGCCAGCCGATAAGCCCAATGAAGCCCCCGCCGCGGCGCCTCCCAAGCAAGCGCCACCGGCCGACAAGCCGCCCAAGGACGCCGCCCCACCTGCCAAGGATCCAGCTGCGAAGCCATCCAAGGAAGCGCCTCCAGCCGACAAGCCGCCCAAGGACGCGGCCCCTAAGCCAGCAGCCGACGAGAAGATGAAGAAGAACGGCTCCAAAAACGGCTCGGCCGCCAAGCCACAAGGGGACGCCAAGCCGCAAGGGGATGCCAAGCCACAAGGGGATGCCAAGCCGCAAGGGGATGCGCCCGCCGCCAAGCCTCAGGGGGATCCGCCCACCGCCAAGCCCAAGGACGGCGGCGCTCCTCCGAAGCCGGCTGAGCAGGCGGCGGCTATGATGCATATGATGCCGCCAGAGCTGATCCAGTACTATCCGGGTTACCCGGTGAATGCGGGCTGTATGGAGTGTTACGACGGCCGGATGTGCTATCACGGAAACGGGTACGGATACGGCTACGGGGCTCCTCCTCCGCCGCCGCCGCCTGCCGGAGGGTGGGGATACTACGGCGCCGCCCCTGCTCCTCCTGGTGGCTATGGGTACGGCTACAACAAGCCTGCTAACCGCTACGGTGATTACATCAGCGATGAGAATCCAACCGGCTGCGTAGTCATGTGAACAATGAATTCCATAGCCCCCAAAATCACATGCTTAATCATTTCAAATTCGGACTATTAATTTTGTTTATTGGGAAATATTTTGTTTCTTTTTCTATTATAGAAATTACATCATGTGAAGGGTGGTAGTAGTATTGGGGTGATGAGATGTAATAAAGATGGCCAATTTATGTGACAGCTGTTGAGAATATCAACTTGCCTTCTTCTTCTTCTTCTTAAAAATTGTAACTCAATAAATTAAGACACTTTATTGACGCTGAAGTTAGTCTAATAAAGGATATCATTGGTGCATGTACATTACATTATTTGTTTTTGTTGTTGCAAGTGAAGAGTTGTTTTCTACCTTAGATACAAAATACAACAGTGGATGATGGACCATCACTTGATTGTATGCAAACTTTAGATAAATTCGCCTAGTAGTAGTCTCCACAAATTCCATCCCATTATCAATATCCAATTTGATCAACCCTTTTAGGCCCCCTGTTTTTCTATATCAATTATATCGAGAATGGGGGTTAAGAATTAGTCAAATCCATATCAATATTTATGTTAATTAAGGAATGAGAATGAGTGATTAACATATCAACAAAATACACTAGAATTCATACCCATCTCAAAATTAAAGTATGGGTGATTCTTATTCCAACTCGATACCCCATTCCAACCTATTTTGACCTATTATAGAAACAAACGAGGCCTTAGATCTACTTGTAAACCAATTGCTTGGTAATATATGTATACACTGCTCTAAAAATCCCCGTCTAACTCCGTCTAGGCTCTGTCATTGGAATGTGCTATAACTCGTCAAGTCTTCCAGCCTGTTTAGGCGTCTAGCGTTTTTTAGAACATTGTATGTATATAAAGTGAAGTTGATCACATTAAGTTGTCAATAGTAGCACCCACAACATTAATAGCTAGGATGACTAGTATCCAATTTTCAAGTTTCGTTGTCAGTTGTCACTTTCTCTTCTTAAAATGACCTTGTCAAGCAATTGACTCTTGATAACATAACTTAAATTCGTAAGAAAACAAAAAAACCTTATTTCGTTGTGTGCGGTTGGTTATCCCCCTCATAGAAGCTCTTTATTCGTAATGAACCTGGGCTTTTTAGCTCTCAATCCATAAATGGGCCTTGGGCCCAAATCTCACTTCACTGTTAGAGCAAGGTAACCGTTAAAATTGAGAGGGAGAGTGGAAAAATTCGGGAGCAACGAGGAGGAAGCGATGGCAGTTCATCTCCACCTCACTGCTTCGTCGTCGACCTCATCTTCGCCTCTTCCATGGAGAGGTCTTCATCTAAACCTCTCTTCTTTTCCTTCTTCTACATCATCCAAGAGATTCACAAATCTGTTTTTCTCCTCTAAACGCTTCTCTTTCAGGCCAAGCTCCCATCTTTCGCTGTCTTTACAGGATCCCGTCGTCCATGGAATTGAATCCAATGCTAAGCCACTCGAATTCCCCGATTCGGAAGGCAACCCCGTTTTTTCTCCTTCACCCAAAACCAAAACTAAATCCAAACCGGAATCCGTGTCCTACGTTTGGGTCAACCCGAACAACCCTAGAGCCTCTCAGCTTCGCCAGAAATCTTATGATGCGACGTACCGTGCACTTGTTAGTGTGGCGGAAACTTTGAATTCGTGCAATCCTGCCCTTGAAGATGTTTCAAGGGTTTTGATGGCTCTCGGTGATGAATTGGTGGAGCAAGATGCCGTGACGCTTCTCAACAACATGAGCAATCCTGTAATCGCTTTAGTTGCTCTGGAATACTTCATAAATAAGCTCAAGACTGCCAGAAAAGTGGTGCTGTACAATGTGACGCTTATGGTTTTGAGGAAGTGTAGAGATTTGGAGAGTGCAGAGAAGCTGTTCGACAAAATGCTTCAGAGAGGAGTTCAGCCCGACAATATCACATTCTCTACTTTGATCACTTGTGCGAGGTTCTGCTCTTTATTCCAAAAAGCTATGGATCTGTACGACAAGATGCCTGAATATGGATGTGAGCCTGATTCCTTTACCTGCTCTGCCATGATTGACGTGTATGGACGGGCAGGGTATGTGTACAAAGCACTTAGCTTGTATGATCGTGCCAGGACTGAGAAGTGGCGCCTTGATGTTGTCACGTTCTCTACATTGATTAGAATCTATGCAAAGTCTGGGAATGTTGATGGGTGCTTGAATGCTTACGAGGAGATGAAGGCTCTTAGACATAAGCCTAGTGTAGTTTTATATAATGTTCTACTGGATTGTATGGGAAAAGCAAGGAAGCCATGGCAAGCTAAGAACATTTACAAGGAAATGATTGCTAATGGTATTCCCCCAACCTGGTGGACTTATTCTGCTCTTTTACGGGGCTTTTGTAGGGCTCGCTATGGTGAAGATGCTCTGAAGATTTATACAGAGATGAAGGAGAAAGGGTTTAGGTTCAATGTTCTTATGTACAATGCTTTGTTGGCCATGTGTGCTGATATTGGATCCAGTGATGAAGCTGCTCAAATCTTTCAAGATATGAAGAATTTGAGCACTTGCAATCCTGATTCATGGACATATTCGTCCATGGTTACTGTATACTCCTGCAAAGGGCAAGTTGATGACGCTGAGTCAGTGCTGAATGAGATGCTACAAGCAGGTTTGCAGCCTAATATCTTTATATTGACTTCACTTGTCCAGTGCTATGGGAAGGCGAACCGAACAGATGATGTGGTGAGGGCTTTCAATCAGAGCGTTAAATTAGGCATAAACACTGATGATAGGTTTTGTGGTTCACTTCTGAATGTGATGACACAAACACCTAAAGAAGAACTTAATAGGCTTATAGATTGTGTTGAAAAGGCTAATGAAAAGCTTGGTTTCGTAGTGAGACTATTGGTTGAAGGGAACAATGACAATGCTGTCTTTCGTGTAGCATCCCTGCAACTTTTTGAGTCCATTGCTCCTGACGTGAAGAAAGCCTATTGTAATTGTTTAATTGATTTGTGTATTAACCTAAATTTGTTGGACAAAGCGTGTGAACTTTTGGATATGGGTCTCAAGCTTGGGATATACTATAATATGCAGTCAAGAACTCCTGCTCAGTGGGTTTTACATTTGAAGACATTATCACATGGTGCTGCTCTGACTGCTTTGCATATATGGATGAATGACTTGACCCGGGCCTTGGAATATGGCGAGGAATTTTCAGAAGTGCTTGTCATCAATACCGGACATGGGAGGCACAAGTATTCTGAGAAAGGATTGGCGGGTGTTATTGAATCGCATCTGAAGAAACTAAATTCTCCATTTCGTGAATCGACAGAAGAGGCTGGCTGGTTTGTAACAACAAGTTCTGCGGCGATGACATGGCTTGAATCTAGAAAGACAGAGGAAGTTATGTCTCCTTAGATGTTTTCAGATTAACAAAGTAAATTTTAGCTCTTGGTTTGTGATCTTGAGCTATGGCATGTAATTCTATTTTAAATCTTGTTTTATACTTGAAGAGTTAATGAAGTGCTGCTATCTTCAGTCTTTTGAAACACATGATTACTGTAGCTGGTAATTGGGAATGGTTTTCTAGGATGAACAGATGAAGTAAGAATAACTTAGTGCTTAAAACTAAATTCTCAAATCTGTGCAGAAAAAATCTTTCATATTATTTTCTTCGAAGTATTCTGAAGTATGATGTGTGATAACTTATATGATGATCATCATTACTCTGCCAGGCCATGCTGAGTTTTTTGCTCTTCATTTTAGTTAAGTGTAAGCAAATATGTGGCTAACGAAATCAGCAGAAAGTTACCAGCCAACTAGAGCAATTCGCAGCCAACTAGAGCAATTTCAAATGCCCATCTGGCTTGGATTGTGTTTCAGGTTATTATATTGCCTAACGGCAATGATGGGCAACACCGATCAATTCACACACACAGAAATAAGCAAAACCGGAGGAAAAAGCAAGCTCTGCTGGGCCCCAGCTATCTCCCTTGGTGCTCATTGTAAGTTGCTCCACCCTTTTCTTGAGAAGAGTAGGTGATACCGTAACACCGATGGAAAGCAGTAAATACCTCAGTGATGGATTCTTGTTTAAGTTTCTTCCTCTCTTTAGATTAGTTGTGAACAGATTAAGAATCTATGATTCGTTATCTTTGGAAACATAATTGAATAAGATTCAGGTTAGAGAGAAAGATTCCATCTGTTTCTGTTAAGGGCTTGTGATATCAAGCATTGGAGAACAAAAGAATTTCAAGTATCCAGAAAAACAGCAAGGCTTTATGCAGAAACTTGAACACAGGTTAGTCATTTCATCTTCACCGGTTGCATATTATTACATCAGCTGCTGTGAGTGTTCCGGATTGATCAATATCCTCTTCATGTATCTTCTCCATCTCCTTCAACTTGTAAAGGATGAACTCTGCAGCACTGTCCAAACAGATACAAGGACCCATTTCAACACTGACCTCTGCCTGCTCTCCGTGTACATTTCGGTGAGGTAGCAAAAGAACTGATCCAAGCAAATGGTACTACTCAATATCCAGAAGATGGCAAAGATTCTCCCTCCGACTCTAGAGAAGCTCTTGTCCCCGTATCCAAGAGTAGTAGCCGTTGCACAAACGCAGTACAAGGCGTTAATCCAAGTCATCTGCTCAACCAGTGTCAAAACAAGCACCCCGGAAACAATGAGCAACACAAGAAAGGCCAGGTACAAGAGAAAGTTGTACTTGGTCTTTTGTGCTGCAACTTCTTTGAGAACCTCACTAGGGGTTAGCTTCTCTTGCAAGTTAAGTGCCTTAGCGAGGGCGTTTTGTTGCTTCTCCACGAGATAATCCGCCACTTTGCTTAGATGAACCCCTACAATTGCCATCCCTATGAAGGCATGCAAGCAAGCAAGAAGCTTGGATAAGATTGTGCTCGGTACAAGGTCTCCATAGCCGAGTGTTGTCATTGTGACAATGCAAAAGTATAAGGCGTCGATAATTCCATTTGTGTGCTTTCCGTTGAGTTGGCTTCTTACAAGGTAGAAGCAGAGAGTTCCGGATCCCAAGTAGATGATCAAGATCAGGATAATATGCATGTGTTTGGGTTTATCAGGGAATTTGAAATTAGGGTCTGAAAAAGAGTCAACTTCTATGAAGTCATTGCGATGGCTCCGGGATGCCGGTGCAGTCCTACAGCGATGATACCGCCGTTGCCTTGATGATCTGTCTTCTTCTGCTGGATCAGCACGTGGAGAAATCAATGGAATAGTAGCATAATTTCTCAGAGCCATCATTTAATTTGACTGTAATTATATATTTTGTTTTAACTGGTTGATCAAAATCATGAAATGATCTGATGTGTATTCTCCTTAGTTCTTCAATAAGAAAGGAATTGAATGTATCACACCCCACAAATGACAAATCTGTTAGGAACAGACAATCTAAGTTAAGATCCACTCAACTTCATTCCAAACAATTAGCGATCGCTTGACTTTTTCTACAGATGCCAACTATCAGATTGACAGTGTTGATTGGATCTTTCCTTTTCAGAATATGGATATGAAAAAGTGGTAAATTTAAAGCAGTGTTTTAAACCTAGAATATGGATATGAAAAAGTGGTACTTACAAGCTTAAACAAAACCCTATCTCTTTCAATCTATTGTTTGTACAGATACAGCAAGCCAGGTTGTTGTAATAGCAGTAAACTGAAGAACGAAAAAATAAAAAAAAACTGTTATCTAGAACTTATACAATACAGTACAAAAAATTAAGGATACAAAACGCTTATACCACGTGCCAAATGCTGATTTTCTTAGTTGAAAAAATTGGTTAAAATCTTGGGAAGATTAATTAGTTGATGTTCACTGTTATCAAACTATATCAGCTGCTGTGAGTGTTCCAGATTGATCAACATCCAGGTTCTTAAAGCACTCCATTAAAGGCGCTATGTCCTCCTCGTTTATCTTCTCCATCTCCTTGAGCTTATAGAGTATCAACTCAGCAGCACTGTCCAAAAAACCACATTATTAAGCAACATATGGATGTGATAACATCATTACAACAACACCAAGATTATTTGATGAGTTTGTAATTAAGGGAAATTAATTGAATGTTTAATCTCTCAGATTGGGAATGGTAATAGTCTAAATTTAGTTTGTCTTACCTTACAACATTGTCCTTATCAATATCAGAAGCCTGAATATCCCTCATAGTCAGCTTCTTTCCAAGGACCCATTTCAACAAACATCTCTGCTTTCTCTCTGTGTACATTTCTGTAAGGTAGAAAAAGAACTGAGCCAAACAAATGGTACTACTCAAGATCCAGAAGACGGCGAAGATCCGCCCTCCTTCCGTAGAAAAACTCTCATCCCCATACCCGAGTGTAGTAATCGTTGCACAAACGCAGTAAAACGCATTAATAAGACTCATCTTCTCAACAAGAACCAAAGCAACTACACCAGAAATCATCAGCAACACAAGAGACCCTAAGCACAGAAGAAACTTGTACTTGGTCTTTTGCGTCACCACTTCCTCGAGGATCTCGGCAGTGGAAAGCTTGTCTTGCAAGTTAAGTGCCTTAGCAAGAACAGCCTCTTGCTTCTCCACCAAGTAATCCGCTACTCTGCTCAGAAACATCCCGACAATCGCCATTCCTACGAACACGAACAAGCAAGCAAGAAGCTTGGACAGGATTGTGCTTGGCACGAGGTCTCCGTAACCGAGTGTTGTCATCGTGACGATGCAAAAATACAAGGCATCCACAACTCCATTTGTTTGTTTTCCATCAAGCTGGTTTCTGATTAAGTAGAAGCAGACGGTTCCGGATCCCAAGTAGAGGAACAGGACCAGGAGAATATGTAAGGTGTTGGGTTTATCAGAGAATTTGAAATCATTCTCATTGTTTCTGGCTGTAGGTGGAGAAATAATCAATGGAGTAGCAGCAGCATCATTTCTCAGAGCCATCACTCAAAAACAACACAACGATGATTTGGTATTATAAGTTGATCTTGTAGGAGTTCTAAATTGAAAGGTCCAGCTGCTGAAAAGATGAATCTGTTGGTCGATAAACGATCAAATTATCAGAAACGTACGGTACATTTGATGGGTATTCTCCTAATTAATCAGTACCAAAAGCTATGAATTGAAGCTAGATTCAGACTGACCTCTAGCTAGATTTGTCCATAAAAAAAAAAAAAAGAGGAAAGCGATTACCTGTTGTAATTCATGAGCATGTACAGCAAGAGATTTGAAAGCTGTTGTTGGATTGATGTTTGGGGACGGTCGATCTGAATAAATCATTCCTGCCAGTCAGAATTCAATTCTGATTTGGACTTTTTCTAGAAGTGCCAGCTGTCAGCTGGATCCTGCCTGCCTTTAATTGAGAAAGAACCCAAAGGATAAACGAACCACCACCAGTCACGACGCGAGTTTTCAGTTCATTATTATCTCCCTCTTTGAATGGGATGGGACGGGGAGTAAAAAAAAGTGTTTATTGTACCCCATACCCCAAAAAAAATTTATAATAGCAAAAATGCCTTTATTTAAAAAAAATTACATCAATGCCCAAAAAGGGTATTATATCTAATTTAATTGATTGGATTGATAACTCTAGTTGGGGAATTCAGTATGTTCATCGAGCTTTCAAGAAGAAAGTCGACAATCTGTTATCGTCGACCCGTCATCCTCCTCCTCTGGCAAATTCAAAGGCCACTTCTTCAGCTGGATTGGCTAATCTTCTCCACTCTCGCCCCTCCCACCCGGTCAATTCTAGACCAAACCCTAATCCTTCGTCGACTTGCTCGGCGAATTCGAAACCCTCGCCTCAGATCGGTGGAAGAAAAGAAAATCTCTACTTCTTCGGATCCGAATCCGAATCCGAATCGTGCGCCTGCAAATGGATTTGACCCGTTTGACACACTAATCACCACCACATGGAAGAGGAATACGCATGGCTTTTCTCTTAATTTGTTTGAATGCCAAGTTTGTAAATGGGCTTTCGGGTCCAAGGTCGAAGTGTCTGAACACATGGAATCTTGTGTGATTGATTCCAATGACTGATGCTCATGGTGTTGTGTCTAGTTCAGAAAATGCGGTATATGATTAATTTGATTGTGAAGTCCGTGGGAAGCTCAGTGTTGGTGCTTATACTTTAGGGAAGCCATCGGATGGTTTGGTTGATGTGGTGATTAATTTAGTTGTTAGATAATATAGGGTGTGTTCACTTGTGAGTGAAAAGGGATTTTTTGGTGAAAAGTTAATTTTTTTGTCTCGAAAAACGTAAAAAGTAGAGAGAGTTACACGAATTTCAAGAGTGTTAAAAATAATTTTTGGGTGAAAAGTAGTTTTTGGGTGAAAGTGAAACAAGGCCTGTTAAGGAGTCAGAAAATGCCAAATTTGGTAGCATTCGGATGAGCGATTCGAAGATTAGTAAAGCTGTGGCCTGTGGGTGTAGTAGATGGATGTGTTGAATTGGTAAATGGAAATAAAAACATCAGTTTTTATTATAAAAAATATCCAAAAGGGCACTCTTTGTCATTTATTCTAAATAAGGGTATTTTTTATTTTTCCAACTTTTTTTGAGGTATATGTGCAAATTCGCTGTGCATCGTATCTAAAAATAGGAGACAATGCTTCGGGGACGTCATTGCCACATTCTCTGCGAGTTTTATACAATTAAAAAAGTTTATTGTTTGAACAATACGGTAAAAAAAACAATAGTAAAAAATAATAAACTAATAAAAATAAATCTTTTGGAAAAAACCAAATAATACAGAGTACTAATTGACTAGTAAAAAAGACTTTTTTTCGTAAAAAAAATGATAAATTTAACTTTTTCTCCGCCCAAACCAATCTTCATCCCCAAGTTGGAAAGAGAAAATATAAAAAAATATCAATTTAGGTAAATATTTTCCAGAATTCTTGTAATTCGAAATTCCACGTAATTACAATTAACGAAGATTAAAGGTCACGATCACCGAATGGATCTGAATCAGGTGTATACATTGGAAATTGATGAGTGTTTTGTAATTTGTAATTTTGATATGGGTTTTGTATTTAGGAAATTAAAAGTGTCAAACTAAGTGGGTGAAATTCATCGAATCCTTTCTTTATGCCATCAAACATAAGAAAGGAAAAGACAATGTCGTGGCTCATGCCTTATCTCGACAGCAGGAAGAGTACTTACCATTCATTGAGTTTTCGTACAAGCGATTGATATATTCGGCGACGAAGAAAACTCCTTTTGAGCTTGTCTATAGGCACAACCCCATTACGCTTCTTGACTTGATGCCATATGCTACCAAGGATCGGGCTAGTCGATAAGGGCTTGATCAAGCTGCCAAGATCAAGCAAATACATGAGGATACTCATCTTCAATTGGAGAGGTGAATCATGTAATATGTGCGCCAAGCTAACAAGGGACAGAAAGAGGTAATATTTCAGCTTGGTGATCTTGTATGGGTATCGTTCCTTTCCTTCGGAATTCCAATATTAAGCCATGTGGTGATGGTCCTTTCATGGTGTCGTAATGTGTCAACCACAATGCTTACAAGATTGAGTTGCCACCGAACTTTGGTGTGCACGAGGTATTTAGCGTTTCAGACCTTTCTCCTTTCTTTCTTAATGATGATGATGATGATGAGTTGCAGGATCATGGTTCGTGGATGAACCCTTTTCAAGAGAGGGAGGATGATGTGACTACATCATATCATGTGAAAGGCAAGGCCAGAACCGATGTCGAGGATGTCACGATGGTCGTTGCATGCGCGGCGAGTACTAGGGATGTTGAGGCAATTCCGAAGTTTCTTCAAACTACATAGGGAGAGGCTTCAACTGATCAAATGAGGACTATGGATGCCAAGAACGCCTAGCAAAGTAGCTG
Organism: Fallopia convolvulus; assembly: GCA_964016875.1. Taxonomy (NCBI): domain Eukaryota; kingdom Viridiplantae; phylum Streptophyta; class Magnoliopsida; order Caryophyllales; family Polygonaceae; genus Fallopia; species Fallopia convolvulus. The sequence goes on along the minus strand of OZ024720.1, from coordinate 47,269,852 downwards.
ATGTTCGCAATTTTGATATAGTTTTTGATAGGTTTTCTTTGTTTATTAGGATTAATTTTGTCTAGTTTAGGTTTAGTTTTGAGTGTTTTTAGTTAGTTTTGTATAAATCTGCGAAAAGAGTGGAATCTACGCTATTTTGTGTATTTTGCAGGTTTTAGCTAGGAAAGGAGCTAAATGGAGCTAAATTTGGAGCATCACAATGAAGGACGGAAAAGTGCAAGATTTAAGAAGTCGAAGCTCAAGGAAACGAGAGGAGGTGTTGAAGAAAACGAAACCCCAGGCTCGTTAACGACGCTGTAAAGGGTCGTTAACGAGGCCACGACGAAGAAGATTTCGGAGTATTATTTTATTATTCACCGATCCTGAGCGGGAATTTATTTCCGTATCAGTTGAGTATCTTTTTAGAATCTTTATGGGTTGATAGAATATGTATTTTAGGGTTTAATATCTTTTTAGATTTTATTTCTATCTTTTAGAGATTGTTTCTATCTTTTTAGGAAGTTTTTATCTTTTAGCTTTCTAGTTTTTTAGGATTTTCTAGTATAAATACCCTTCTATCTAGCATAGAAGGGGGGGGGGGGGGGGCTTAATTTTTGGAGTAGAGTTTTAGAGTTAGTTTTGGAGAAGGCCGAAGGAAAGGCTGCCGGATCGGAAGTCGGTGACGACAGTTTCCGAGGTTCGTTGATCGAGTTTGTGGTTCGGTGATTGTTTTCTTCTGATTCTCTGTAAGACGATATTTTTGTTATTAATTTAAGTTGGAGTTTTGTTTTCATGTTTGTTTTTATTGAAGTTTTTAGTTTGTTTATCATGAGTAGTGAGTAGTCTATTTTTCTAGGGTCGGGGTTAAGCCCGGCATAGTTGAGCATGTTTGATGAAGTAAGGTAGTGTTTTGAATGCTTTTATTTTTATTGAGATTGTTTGTTGTGCTTAATACCGAAACAGGAGTTGAGGTAATTTGAGTTTTAACTTGATTGAAAGAGAAAGTTAGTAACTTGAAGGTTGATATTGTTTGAAAACGGAAGTTTCAAGCTTTAGATCAAAACAAGCAATTGAGTGAGTTGGTTTATGAAAATAGATTAATTTACTTGTCTAGTCAATGAAAGTTGATGACTCTATCTATTTAAAGGCATGATTTATCTACTTACGAATTCTTATGCTTGGCTATGTTGTGGTGTCCCTTATCCTAGATATTTGTTTTTATTGAATTATTTCTGATAAATCTTCGTTGCTGAATGCTTGCTTCGGTACCGAGTGTTAATTAGAATTTTATTAGTTCGTTAATAGATGTTTTTATATTCGGTGGTTCGGTAACGATCCTGACAAGGTCGTTAACGAGGCATCTCGTGAGTAATTGTGTTTGATTTTGTTTGATTTTTATTAGATTGATAGACAAACAACCTTGCTTCCTGTGGAACGATCCTGACTCCACTGTACTCAGCGGGGTCTTGACTTACAAATTTATTTGTTGGCCGAGAAACCCTATCAACAAATTGGCGCAGTTGCCGGGGAAGCAACGAGTTGTTAGTTTATCTTTGGGATCGGGACTAGCCCGACCCCGTTTTTGTTTTTAATTTTTTGTTTTCTTTGTTTGTTTTCTCAGTGTATGCCGGTAGGACGAAGAAGGCTTCAGTTTGATAGCTCCAGTTATTACTCAGAACCCGAACGTTCCCTGCACCGACGACTCCGAGAAAACCGAGCCATGGCCACAGCTGAAGAGATGGCTCGAGAGCTAGAGATCCTCCGGACCTAGATGGAGGCACTGAAAGCCGAGAAGGACGACGCTAATGCAGACAAGGCTCGACTGTAAGAAGAGCTAAACGCCTATCCAAGGAATGCCAAGCAATACATGCATCCAGAACTGAGGGTGCCAGAATCTCCTATTGTGCTTCCTGCGATAGAGAAACTTTTTGAGATCAAGTCTCAATTTATATCCTTGATTAAACGGGCTCAGTTTGAAGGGAAACCTGCTGAGTGCCCTATGGAACATATTAAAAATTTTCTTGATTTATGTGACACCATAGCTGCTGAAGGTGTCTCACTAGAATATGTTCTGTTGAAAGCTTTTAGATGGTCACTTACTGGAAAGGCCCTGAACTGGTTAGAGAGCCTACCTTCTAAATCTATCAGGACTTGGAAAGCTTTGTATGATCAATTTCTTACAAAGTTTTTCCCTCCTGCTAAGACAACGGAGTTAAGGAAACGCATCACCTCTTATCACCAGTTGCCTAATGAGACCTTTGTTGAAACATGGGAAAGATTTAAAGAGATGCTTAGACAATGCCCTACTCATGGGCAACCATTATATGTATTGCAAGAAATCTTTTTCCAGGGTATCAACGCAGAGACCAAGAACCGCATCAACACGCATACTGCGTGCGGTTTTATAGAGATGAACCCGACAGAGGCGTGGGAACTGTTGGACAAGCTGGCGAATTACGATGCTATGTACGGAACCCACCAGGCTCCACAAACTCAAAAACGTCTCTATGTGCCCAATCGAGATGAAGTTGACCCCGATGTTAAAAATCAATTCTTACAAGATGAGGTCAACCGTTTGAGGAAACAGGTAAGTTTTCTGAAATCCTCTCAATCATGTCAAGAATGTGGTTCTTCTGCGCATAGCACTTCTACTTGCACTAACATTGAGCAGGTTAGAACCGCTGAGACGATAGCTGAGATGAATTACATGAGAGGACCCTACAGGAACCAGCATAATTACAATGACAGGTCGAACAACTATCAATCGTGGGGCAATCAGAATGCAAACCATAATTACACAGGGCCCCCGCAAGATAGACGACCTGCACCATATCGACCTCCAGGCCATCAGGAGACACCATTATGGGCTCAAGAGATTAAAGAGGGCATCAATGGATTGGATAAAAGATGGGGAGAGTTCGATATTTGGAAGAAGAGTGTTGATTCCCAACTAGGAGACCTTGCTGCACGGATTCCAAGACCACAAGGGCAACTCCCGGGTCGTACCGAAGAGAACCCTAGAGGCCAAATAGCAGCAGTACACCTTAGAAGCGGGAAGACACTACCGGAGAGAATTCAAGCTGAAGAGAAGGAGGAACAAGATCTCGCCAGCCAGCTCGTTAACAAGCCAGCGAGAGCTAGTACCGAACCTACAAGCCAGGATGACGAGGCTCCGAGGATTCCTGACGATCTCAGGCCAGGTAAGTTTTCTAAACCGAGTCCTCCTCTAAATCCCAGGCTCGTTAACGACCCCACCAGGCTCGTTAACGACCCGCCGAGGACACCGAACGACCCCAGTGTCGACCCGGTACTCTCACCTTTCGAGCCTAACTTGGTTCCGAGTATGGTGAAAACTCTTCCATTTCCAGTTAAGAAATCTATGGAATCTACTGAGAGTAAGTTCAAGCGTTTCGTTAAGATTCTTCAGGGCATTAATATTTCCATCCCATTCGCTGAGGCCCTAAGCGAAATGCCGACTTACACAAAATTTTTGAAAGATATTCTTAGCAAGAAAAGATCTATTACAGAGCTGCAGGACGAGGTCAGATCCATAGCTCTTCCAGAAAAGCTTGGAGATCCTGGTAGGTTTGCAATCACAATCGGCATAGGCAACCACAAGTTCAAAGCTTTATGCGATCTTGGTGCCAGTGCTAGTCTTGTTCCACTCTCAATTTGGTCTAAAGCCAATATGGGACCACTGGAACCAGTAGACATGAATCTGTACATGGCAGATGGGTCAAGTGTCAAAGCAACAGGAGTAGTGGACGATTACCCTATTCAAGTCGGGAAATTATTCATACCAAATGATTTTTATTGTCCTTGATATGCCTGAAGACCCTCATATCCCCATAATTCTCGGGCGACCATTCTTAGCCACAGCAGGAGCAAGAGTTGATGTGCGTAAGGGACTCCTCACTTTTGATATAGGAGAGGAACGGGTGGAATTCAATTTAGATCAGAAAGCCAACGACCCAATTGGAGTGGCACAGCTAGAGTTGACTCAACCCGAACCAGACACCACAGCCCCTACCGAGCCACATCTGCCGATCAATGATGCTCCCATGCACAAAAGCCCTACTACAGAGGTTACAGAAAAGTCCAAACCACCTTGGCTTTCGGACTATACCATTAACCCAGGGATATCGAGCTTACTAATAGAAGAAGAAGGTCCCAATTTAGCAATTCAAGTGCACAGAGGCAGTAAGGCTACATGCACGGTATTTGAAGACCCTAACATGGCCAGACATGAACCACCATGAGACTAGCAAGAGAGCTCGTCGGGCTAACGACGTTAAACATAGCGCTTACGGGAGGCAACCCGCTTTTTAGAATAGTTTATTTTATTTTATTTTATTTTTCTTTTAGATTATTTCCTAGCTTTCTTTTTCTTTTTTTAGTTTAAATAGGATAGAAATAAGATTTTTTGAGCTAACAAGATTTCAGGAAAAAAGGGGTCGAAATGCACTCGAGGAGGCTACGGTGGCTCGTTAACGACCCACTCAGGGTCGTTAACGACCCAGTTCGGACGACCCGATTCGTCACAATACGGGGCAGGTAAGTAACTCTAACCTAGTTAACTTTTTCTAACCCTAGCCGCCACCCCCTCTATCTTTACCCCTCCTATAAAAACCCTTCTACCCCTCCCAAAATTCTACCACAATCTCTCCCAACTTTCACTCTCAAACCCAACCTCTCTCAATCCCTTTCCCTTTTCTCCTACCGAGTCGGAAATCCCACATTAACGACCACCGGAGACGCCATCGTTACCGGAGTTCGAAGGCCCTTTCACCATCGACGACGAGCTCGTTAACCTACTCCAATCCCGACCCTTGTCCTTTTAATTCTCGGTTCTCCGGTATGATTTCTAAACCCTTGCTTGAAATTGCATGATTGAGTATCTATAGGGTTAAATTTCATATCTTGAATCATGATTTTTAGGGAGATCGATGAGCATGCCTAAATTCCGTTCTAAAAATTCTTGATTATGCTTAGTTGTTCATGTTTTAGGTAAGATTATTCATGATAGATTAGCTATTGTAACCCTTTAGTTAAGAAAGCATGAATTTTTCTTGTTCTAGATCTAAAAGTTCGAACTTTGCATGTCAAAATTTCGGGAAATTTGTAGCATGTTCGGGATGGGTAATTGAGTAAGTATGGGGTGCTTTTACCCAATGAGGGATTTATGGAGAATAATATAAGATAGCATGCTTTATTTGTGCTGAATTAGAGGTAGATTCAATTTCGGACATTACTGGTTCCGCTCTCGGTGGCTCGTTAACGACCCACCCAGGCTCGTTAACGACCCTGCACTTCATCAATGCTTAATCCGAGTCCAGCTTCGTGAACAACCGAATTGGGTAGTTTATGAATAATTCCGAGGTTAATTTTGAGACCAAGTATGGGGTCTCGTACCTAATATTTTTGAGTGGATCTTATCTTGGAAAATTTTCGATTATTTTATAGGATCCATGGCTAGTTCAAGTAGACCCGCTACCCGAGCCCAGAAGAAGAGGAGAAACCACAGGTCTCCATCTCCACCCCGAGTGGACAATGTGATTTTGAGCAGTCAGAGCCAAGTACGGCGCTACCGGGATTTCTTGGAGAAGGACCATTACACCCGATGGTTCTCGAAGTCTAGCGCCGTCTCTACAGGCATCTATACGGATGTCAAGGACGCTTTTGCCATCCTTGGGGCCGCACACTTATTGAAGCAAGAGAGCTTGCCACATTATCCGGCCCTCACATCCGAGTTCTTGGCCACCTTACAGACCAACTTCTCGTCGAAAATCTCGGCGGGACGCATACGGTTCCGGCTCGGTAACGAGGACCGTGACTTCACCATGGCGGAGTTCAATGCAATCTTGGAGCTCCCAAACCCGTCTAGAGACTATAGCTTGAAGGACTACCGAGTGACCCGCACTTGGAGCTACATCACCGGAGAAGTTCAATCCTCCACCGCGGCGCTATCCGGGGCAACCATAGTCAACCCCATCTTCCGGATCATCTTGAGAGTCCTCGCCGCACTATTCTGGCCGAAGAAAGAGTTGAACCGGTCTACAAGGACGGAGGTCGCTTGCTTCCGCACCATCCTCTTCGAGGAGCCCGGCCCCTTGAATTTGGGGTACGAATGGCTCTACTACGTCGAGAAGTCCCACAAGTCCAAGGAGGTATGGTGTGGCAATTTGGTTAGCCTCTTGGCTAAGAATCTTGGAGTGGATCTCACCCGCTACACACCGGCCCACGCTCAACTCCTCAACAAGAACTATTGGTATAGCGCCGGGATTTTCGTACAAGCCGAGGGAGGCTACAAAGTGAAGGTTCGAGATCAAGTCGTCATACCTTCCCTCGACATGTACGAGCTACTCTACGTACCAAATTGGTACGAGGTGTGGACGGGCCAGCCTTACCCATTGGAGCCAAAACCGGAAGATGAGCTCTCGCTTCGACCATGTCACACCCGGTTTGAGCGGGACGATGTGGACGAATATGAAGAAGAAGATGAGCAAGAGGATACTGAGGTCGTAGGCAATGATACCGAGGAAGCCGACACCGAGGGCGGCACTGAGGAGCTCAACTTTACAGAAGAAGACATGGAGACGGAGGAATTAGGAGGCAATATCTTCGTCAACGAGCCAACCAGGGTCGTTAACGACCATTTCCAGCCACCACCCAACACCGTTAATGAGGCAACCAGCTTCGTTAACGAAGTGCCGCAAGCTCCTGTCGACCCTCCACCAGCTCCTGTCGACCCTCATGCATATGGCTTAATGCCTTACAACCCGGTGATGTACCAAGATCACTTCCAGCCTCACTATCCACCACCTCCTCAGCCCGAGTACGCATGATCGAGCATACCACCACCATGGGCCGAGGATCTTTCTGCACGGATGCAGCAGCTTCACCTCCAGACTGATCACATTCATCGGAGGATGGATAGATGGGAAACCGTCTATTCCGCACGCATGTCGAGGGAGGACGAGCGACAACGTCAGAGAGAGGCGGAGGATGCTGAGTTTTGGAGGACGATGTATGACTTCATGGGGCACTTTGAGCACTATTTTCCTCCACCGAACCGTTGATCAAGCTCAAGATGAAGTTTCCTTTCCTTGTTTCTACTTTTGTAAGTTTTATGTCTTTCTTTTTCTTTTTAATTATTTGTTTTCTTTTCTATTTTTTTTTCCCTATTCTTCTTATTTTTCTTACAGTGGGGACACTGTAATTTTAAGTATGGGGTGGGAAGAAAGTAGAAAAATTATGTCCTAGGTGTTTTTATGTTTTATGTAGATGTTACTTTTGTTAAATCGAAAAAAAAAACTTGAAAAATTTGAAAAATCCAAAAAGAGTTTAGAATTGATAGATATCCCTTCTTAAAAGTTCTATGATAGCAATCATTAGTTTGACCATATAATTCCTTGCAAATATGTCTTTGAAAGTATAGCCGGATTCTTAAAAATTGAAATTATTGTTTTTTAGAAGAGAATAGCATTAGATGAAATTGAGCACGTATACTTTATAGCATAGATGATGCAATCCAACAAAATCTACCTTGTGAGAAATTTTTGGCCTTATAGGGAGAACATTTATAAATCCCTCTTCTTTTTTGTGTGATTTACTCTCCTTATGCATATTATCTCTTGGAATTGTGATGGTTATCTATTTCTTGAGACCCTTATAGGATTTTTAGTTCATTACTTGTAAAGATCATATGATAGATAACTTATTTTTATGAGCCCTATTATCCCCTATCTACCTTTACATTATTCTTCTTTTTGATAGCCAATTTGAGCCTGAAGCCTTTTATTTTTAGCTCCACAAAATAATTCCCTAGCCGATGAAAACTTGACCCTATCCGGGGCTTAGGACTTAGTGTTGGTTATGGTGATGGTTTTGTTGAGTAAGATGTTTTGGTTCAAGTGTGGGGTAATATGGGTTGGGTAAGTGATAAGTCTTGCAGTTTGTTATGTAAATGGAGTTTGGTTCCCTGAATGCACTTACAAAAGAAATGAAGTGGAAAGTAAAGGGGAAAACAAAAGAAAAATAATTCAGAGTCGTTACCGACCCTAAAAGGGTTCGGTACCGAGCCCCCGCGGAAAGAAGAAAAAAAAAAGAAAAGAAAAGAAAGGACTTGAGAAATCCAAAGTGAAGAGATGAAAAGTGAAAATGTGCATGAGCCAAATTTCCTAAGTGTTTGTAAGCAAGATTAATTGGGATATAAATGGGGAAAATAAGTGTGCATAATATGAGAGTGAGTTTGGTTATTTTATATGAGAGTTTTGATATTATGTGTGAGTTTTTAGGAGTCTTTGATTCCCGGATATTATTAGCACCACATGACCAAAATATCTCCATGCCTTATTGTCTTTACCAAGCCCCATTACAACCCGGCCGAATGGAAGCTTCTATGAAGTTTTTCATTGAGCCTAAGTTCTCTTGATGATTCTCTGCTTGTTTTGACAAATCTTGGGTGGAGAGTATTGGTGATATAAGTTCCAATTTCTATGAGTTTTTGTATATAGGACGAGTTGAGAGTTGTTATCATAAGCCTAAACACTTGAGAGTTGAGTGAAACACATTATATCCCTTGAGAGGTTGGATTGTATTATTTTATGTCTATTTAAGTACATATATGTGTGAGGATGTTAAAAGTCTTTTGCTATAATTTTCTTATGTATAGATGTTGCTTTTTGAAGATGGCTATGTCTTGATAAGCATGATTTGTTTTGGTTTTGGTTAAGTATCTTGATTATTGTTTGAGGACAAGCAAGTCTAAGTATGGGGTATTTTGATGTTCGCAATTTTGATATAGTTTTTGATAGGTTTTCTTTGTTTATTAGGATTAATTTTGTCTAGTTTAGGTTTAGTTTTGAGTGTTTTTAGTTAGTTTTGTATAAATCTGCGAAAAGAGTGTAATCTACGCTATTTTGTGTATTTTGCAGGTTTTAGCTAGGAAAGGAGCTAAATGAAGCTAAATTTGGAGCATCACAATGAAGGACGGAAAAGTGCAAGATTTAAGAAGTCGAAGCTCAAGGAAACGAGAGGAGGTGTTGAAGAAAACGAAACCCCAGGCTCGTTAACGAGGCTGTAAAGGGTCGTTAACGAGGCCACGACGAAGAAGATTTCGGAGTATTATTTTATTATTCACCGATCCTGAGCGGGAATTTATTTCCGTATCGGTTGAGTATCTTTTTAGAATCTTTATGGGTTGATAGAATATGTATTTTAGGGTTTAATATCTTTTTAGATTTTATTTCTATCTTTTAGAGATTGTTTCTATCTTTTTAGGAAGTTTTTATCTTTTAGCTTTCTACTTTTTTAGGATTTTCTAGTATAAATACCCTTCTATCTAGCATAGAAGGGGGGGGGGTTAATTTTTGGAGTAGAGTTTTAGAGTTAGTTTTGGAGAAGGCCGAAGGAAAGGCTGCCGGATCGGAAGTCGGTGACGAGGGGTCGGTGACGACAGTTTCCGAGGTTCGTTGATCGAGTTTGTGGTTCGGCGATTGTTTTCTTCTGATTCTCTGTAAGACGATATTTTTGTTATTAATTTAAGTTGGAGTTTTGTTTTCATGTTTGTTTTTATTGAAGTTTTTAGTTTGTTTATCATGAGTAGTGAGTAGTCTATTTTTCTAGGGTCGGGGTTAAGCCCGACATAGTTGAGCATGTTTGATGAAGTAAGGTAGTGTTTTGAATGCTTTTATTTTTATTGAGATTGTTTATTGTGCTTAATACCGAAACGGGAGTTGAGGTAATTTGAGTTTTAACTTGATTGAAAGAGAAAGTTAGTAACTTGAAGGTTGATATTGTTTGAAAACGGAAGTTTCAAGCTTTAGATCAAAACAAGCAATTGAGTGAGTTGGTTTATGAAAATAGATTAATTTACTTGTCTAGTCAATGAAAGTTGATGACTCTATCTATTTAAAGGCATGATTTATCTACTTACGAATTCTTATGCTTGGCTATGCTGTGGTGTCCCTTATCCTAGATATTTGTTTTTATTGAATTATTTCTGATAAATCTTCGTTGCTGAATGCTTGCTTCGGTACCGAGTGTTAATTAGAATTTTATTAGTTCGTTAATAGATGTTTTTATATTCGGTGGTTCGGTAACGATCCTGACAAGGTCGTTAACGAGGCATCTCGTGAGTAATTGTGTTTGATTTTGTTTGATTTTTATTAGATTGATAGACAAACAACCTTGCTTCCTGTGGAACGATCCTGACTCCACTGTACTCAGTGGGGTCTTGACTTACAAATTTATTTGTTGGCCGAGAAACCCTATCAACAGTAGCGAGGGGGTATGTGAACATCGAGAGAGACCTTTGGACGACACCACTTCGACACCAAGGACGGTGGCCGATACTCAGTGGCAGACTTACTTAGTGCCCAGTGGGGGCTACAACCCCACTGGGATTTTAAATTATTTTTTTTAATTATACCAAAAATCCAATTTTTTTAGGTTTAAACGCATGCCCATCTTCGTAGTATTTTGTACGCGACGCACGACTGAAATCCTAAATCTGAGAGTGTTTGACGCTTCTCCATAACACCGATCCTCATATTTGTGTTAGTCCTAATTTCAGATTTGATGAATTTGTGTTTGATTTGATAAATTTGAGTTAGTAGTCTGACTCCTCTCTTCTATGGATTGATAGTTTGAAGAATTGTGTAATTGTGTGTGCTGAATTTCAAATTTGTGTTAGCCCCAATTTCATATTTGATAAGTTTGTGTTAGCCCCAATTTCAGATTCTAGGTATTTGTGTTTGTGTGTTGAGTTGATGAATGTGTGTTGAATTTATTAAATCTGTCTACTGTTGATGTTGAGGTTGGATCTGATGATTTGTCTGCTGATCCAGGGTAAATAGAAATATATTTGATTATGATTTGAAGGATAGAGAAAGGGTTAGACGAGCTTATTTGCAAAAGGGACCTTGTCAACCTAGAATTATGATTTTCCTGCGACTTTATTTGGATAAGGCGCTAAGTTTATATATTTAGCCCCCACTAACTCCAAATCTTGGCTACGCCCCTACCGATACTCGACCATATTTGGGTTGAATTACTCGGGAAAGAGCTACATGAGGACATCAAATTAGTCTTAATGACCCTTGGCACGCTGATCACATACAATTTGGAAGCTTGGAGCCTCTTGGTGGCCCATGCGCGGCCGCGCCGGCCGTGACAACGTGTGGGTATGCTTGTCTTTGAAGGCCACGCATGTGTGGCACATTTTAAGTTTGTAAGGGTATTTAATAAATTTTGGAAACCTTTGGATAGTTGGTGGGAAATGTCTTGTTTTCTCACTTGGACAGATTTGCCTTGTTGTGTTTTCTTCCAAAATAAAGGGTTTTCGACCCTCTATCTTGGATGCTTCTTTGTTCATTCTTCTCACTAGTCGTTAATGCTTGGATCTCCTTGTCTATCTTGATAATATTATCATTATAGGCAGTTGTTCTTCCTGTCAATGAACTTGTAACCACTCTTGCCCATCAATTCTCGTTAAAGGATCTTAATTGGTTCACTCACATTATTTTTTGGCGTTGAGGTTCTGCGTACTTTTTCTGGTTTGTTCTTATCTCAACGAAAGTACATTAATTATGTATTCTTTAAAGGTTAGAATGGAGCCTTCTAAACTAGTGTCAACTCTATGATATGGCAATGTGGCCTTGTCCCATAACTCTGGTTTGCCATTACCATCTCCTATAGATTGCCGTGTGCTTGTCAGTAGTCTTCAGTATACCACTCTTACTTGTCCAAATGTCGCCTTTGAAGTTAACAAGCTTTCTCAGTTTATGCAAGCGCCCACGTCAACACACTAGGATGCCTTAAAGCGTCTCCTTTGGTATCTGAGTGGGATGTTTGAGTTGGGTATTCATATATCCTCTCGTTCCTCACTTTAGTTATATGGTTTTTCTTATGTAGATTAGGATGTGAACAAAGATTATTACATTTCTACTATAGGTTATTTTGTGTATTTTGGTGATACACCTATTTCTTGGAGTTCCCATAAACAAAAGTCTATATCTCATTCTTCCACAGAGGTGGAGTTTTAAACATTGGCAAATGCATCATCTGAATTGGTTTAGGTTATTTTCTTCTTAGTGAAATGGAGCCTTCTTCTACCACAATAGCCGATTATGTATTGTGAAAATTTAAGCACTACATTTCTTATTTCAAATCCGGCAATTCATTCTCATATGAAACACATTGCGTTGGCATATCATTTTGTACAGGAGCAAGTTTAGGCTCTGATGACATCATGCCTTCCCTTATGACGGCCCATGAGGAGGAGTAGGCCATGAGCGTACGATCCGATGGTCTTATCACCCGTTCTCGGGCTAAGGCCATTGCTCGTGCTACTTCTTCGGTCATCGTGAGATCGGATTAGAGTTCACACAGCATGTCGAGTCATACTTCACGATTTTATCTTTGGGGTTGATATGTGATACACTAGACACCGTACTTGACATTCCGGCCTATCCGAGCCTTATCAATGCCTATGTATTTATTTTTATATTTCTTGCATGACTTATATTTATTTGTATTTTATTTACATTATTTTTTTTATGTATAGTGGGTGTGATGTGATTCGCTTGCATGCCATGTTAGTTCACTATTGTTAGGATTTTGAAGGCTAAAACCTTCTCCCCTTCTTTGTATGTTTTACTTTAGAATTATTTGACTGAAATTGAAAGCAATCTAGCATCACCAATTTGTTTTTCTTGAATCCTAAATTTTCCTTGGAGAGTCAAACAATTAATTATCACATTAGTCAAACAATTGGGCCTCTCAAGATGTCTGGTTGTAAGATGATTGTAGAATAACAGTAGAAGTAGCGCGAAATACTTGGGATTGGCATAATAAAGAAGATCATGTGTGTGTGATTATATTTCGTTGGAACAATGGTTGTTCCATGGTTTTTCTTAGTTTTGATGATAACAATCTTAGTTGGTATAATTTGCTTCTACATGTAAGTGTTTCAGGAAAACAGGTACATGGTCACGAGTGACGGAACATTGTGTGGAACAATGGAAGGAATGAGTGACAGATTTAAGAAGCACGTCTCGAAAGGAACGCGACTTTCTATAAATGGAAAGTTACCATATCTTCTGCGTGCAATCTTCTACGAAGATATTACAGTTGTAGGCGGTTACTTAGGAGATAAAAGAGAGGATAAGATCAATCTTCACACGATCTTATCTATGGAGATCCGAGATCATTCGGTTTTGGGAAGAATCGACATGGTTGGGGATCCGAAATCACGAACAATACTTTTCCTTATTGTGTGGGATTTGTTAAGTGGAATATCAACGTAATTATGCAAGAATTACGTGTGAGATCAGACTTAACTTATCTTATAAATAGCTAGGTTTAGCTAGGGTTAAGTAGTGGTTGGAGAGAGAGCTTTTCAAGTGTACGAGTGTGTGGCTTTTTCAAGTGAAGAATCCACAAGTAAGTCAGTAGTTTACTTTGTCTTAGGTTTACGCTTAGGGTTGTAGAAGTCTAGTTGGTTGAACTTTGGTTGGTGCCTTAGTTACCAGGGAACTTGACTTGTCTTGTAATCGTTGAAACTTAATAAAGGTATACTATTGAAAATCCTCTGAGATGGAGTCTCAGAGGTTGAGGTTTTTCTTTCTACGACTTGTTGATCGGGCAGAAAGTTTTGCTCTCTAAATTATGTGTTCTTATTGTTTATTTTCCGCTGTCCAGAGAACATTACTAGTTCCCTGACTTGTTACTAACGCATCACGATCCAACATATTTTACAATGTCAACTGGAGTTGCAGCTTAGGATGTTGATTCTAGATTCCTCTTCAGTAGTTCCTGTGCAATACAAAAGCATGCAGCTTCGCATGTGAGAAATAATACATATTGTTTATCATAACAAGATAAGATGAAAAAAAGCCAATGTTGGTAGTTGGTACTAACCTTCCTCATGGCTGAAATTGACAACTATTGTCTCCCTCTCTTTTCCCGTTTGCACTCCCCACACCAACTAGAGAAATTCGTCTGATGTTTCCTCAGCTCGCGGAAAACAGAGCTTGCACAATCAAAAAACAAGCATTACCAATCAAGGACAAAACAAGAGAGCATCTAATGACGACAGGCTAACCATCGAAAATACTACATATATACATACACTGATCAAAGTGTAATAACATAAGCCAGAACAGTCTATCTCTTTACCTTCTACACCACAAGATCATGTTACTCCTGTTTCCAGCTGTTGTTGCTCTAGCCCAATGACGATGATGGCCCCGATGAAGAACAGCATGTCCAGGAACATGGGCATATTCGAAAATTTCTTGTAAATACAAATATGAAGAGTATAAAAAGGACCTTAAGTGAAGCACATAATGCTCACAAGGTTCGTCATCGCTTCACAGAAAACTGCCTCCCCAAGCATACATTTAAAGTTACTTCTACATCATCCACATGATTACATGCAGATTAACATAAATCACGCTTACTAATGCAGCTCATTGAAATAAAAGAACCTGTCAGAAAAGACAGCCTAAGGCAAGTAGTATCATGGATGCTACCAAAGAAAATTTTGTTTATACCATAGCATACTTGGAATAATGTCAAAGGAATGAACTTAAGGAAGAAGTTCAGCAAGGCAAAGAGAAAGGGAGAAAATGAGAAATTACTAGTGACAACTTCATGTTGAATTTTCTCTCATACTGACAACTTCTTTTGTCAAATACAGACACACAATGACCAACTTATTAATGGTTAGGGTTTCAAATGGAAGTCCAAATATGTTCAATGAAGAACGCTGATGTACTACATCAGATTTGCAGGTCACCTTGTGAAGAGTTTACAGACATCTTTTAAAAAATTGAGGAAGGAAAGGAAATTCTGAGAAAATGTGAAAATTCAATGAAATATTCAATCATGTCTATAATAGGTTATTAATCGAACTTCCTAATCCTAAGGAAAAAATGAATCTGATTTACATATGATCACATTTAAGTAAAAATTTTAGTAAAAGAACCCAATGATGTAAATGACAAATAAGAATATCAAATCTTGGCATAACCCTCAAGTTCTCTTCGGTGGCTCATCCCCAATCAAACGGCCAGGTAGAGAACGTTGTTGAGAGGGTTTCTTGACAACAAATAAATTTATAATCAAGACCCTGCTGAGTATAGCAGAGTCAGGTTCGTCCACAGGAGATAGTCAGTATCAAGTTTTGTTACTTCTCACGCAAGCAATCAATTAAAGGTAGGGTTTTTAGCAAGGAAAGAGGAATTCTAAGGTAAAGGTGTCACCACAACAACAATTATGCATGCCAAACGCTAATGAAACACATAGATCATGCTTTTATCACATAAAGGTGCTAACTTTCGTTAACTAAAGCAAGTAAATCAATCAACTTTCGTTCAATCAACAAACTTACTATCTATCTCTTCTACTTCAACTAGGATAAATCTGCTTTCACTTCAAAACCCTAATTTGACTATTCTGATCCAAGGTTTCTGCTTTCGCTTCAAGGATTAAGAACAAGAGAATAGATTCATGCAATAAAACCAATCAAAACATGATCACAAACAAGCATGCACAACCATTGTTGGGTTTACCCCCAACCATAGAAAGAGAGACTACTCACAAAGCATGATTGAAAACAACTGAATTAAATAAAATAGAAAGCTTACAACCGAATTCAAAACAATAGTTCTTCCCCACAAAAACTCGTCTCTTCCCCCTCTCACACGCCTCTCTCCTCCCCTTACTTGCCCTCCAAGGCAATTGATTGTGTAGAGAATAACAAAGGGTAAACAAGAGTATTTATAGAGAAACTATTCTATCTTAAATCTAACTATAAGGAAATAAATCTATCTTAAATCTAACTATAAGGAAATAATATCTTCTAATAAGATATACCCCTTCTATCTATCTAATAACATAAAAAACGAAACAAGATAGAAGCCCATAAATAGCACCGACTCGGATCTCTACTGCTCTCGCTGCCTCGTTAACGACCTTGACAGGGTCGTTAACGACCCTTGAGTAAAACTTGCGTAGAAGATTCGTTACAACTCCCTTTGACTCGATTCTTTTTCCTATATTCTTGTAACGAATTTCTCTATCTCTTTCCAAGCTCAAACTTGATCTTCAATGAATTTTCTCGATAGCTAAATTCATCTTCTCTTCATTCTTTGAGTGCTATCTTCAAGTGTTTTCCTCCTTTCTTCAAAATATGCTCCAAAAAGCCTCTAAAAACCTACAAAACACCACAAAAGCTTATGTAGACTCCATATCTCAAGAAAATACGAAAATTTACACAAACGACTCAAAACAAAACATAAAACTAAAGAAAAAGACTCAAAAACACTAAAAACACACCCTAAAAACATGACTAAAAAGGCGGACATCAAACGTCAACGTCCGCATCTTGACCGATCTTAAGAAGCGGCTGGGCGTGGCCCAAGGTCGCTGGGCGGAACTTCTCCCGCTCGTCCTATGGACATATCAGACGACCGCGTGTCACGCCACGGGGGAGACACCTTTTGCTTTAACCTATGGGGCGGACACGTTGGTCCCGTGGAAACTCTGATCCCTTTGGCAAGGGTTTTCGACTTCAACGAAAAAGAAAACGAGACCAATCTCAAGATAGAGTTGCAATTCAGGGATGAACTTCGCGAGGCCGGGGCCATGCGCTCCATGGAATACAAGCGGCGAGTTGCGGTATATCATGACATGAAGGATAGACCCCGGGTTTTGGCCTCGGGAAATCTTGTTTTAAGACGTACCAAGGGCAGCAAGCGGGATCCAAAACTGGGAAGGGCCATACCTTCTCGGAGAAGAAGTCACTCCCGAGGCCTTTAAGCGCACTCTGAGCAAAACTTGGAACGTCGCTCGGCTCAAAAGGTACTATGAGTAGAGGTTTCCTAAGAAAAATCTCGTTGTTTCCAAAGTTTTATGAATAAGGGGTAACATGATGTTTTCCAAATATTATCTTAACATGAAAACCTTGTATCAAGGACGCGATCATTAAATTCCACCCCTCGCTTCCCGCTTGGGGTTGGAGATTTTCGATTTTAAGAGTACAAATTCCACCCCTGGCTACCCGCTTGGGATTGGAGATTCTCGATTTTAAGAGTACAAATTCCACCCCTCGCTTCCCGCTTGGGGTTGGAGATTCTCAATTTTAAGAGTACAAATTCCACTCCTCGCTTCCCGCTTGGGGTTGGAGATTCTCGGGTTTAAGAGTGCAAATTCCACCCCTCGCTTCCCGCTTGGGGTTGGAGATTCTCGGTTTTAAGAGTGCAAATTCCACCCCTCGCTTCCCGCTTGGGGTTGGAGATTATCGGTTTTAAGAGTGCAAATTCCACCCCTCGCTTCCCGCTTGGGGTTGGAGATTCTCGATTTTAAGAGTACAAATTCCACCCCTCGCTTCCCGCTTGGGGTTGAAGATTCACAATTTTATGTGCGCTGTTCCAGCCCTCGCTTCCTGCTTATGGTTGTAAATAACCAAAATTATCATGCGCGATCCGAGCGAGGCTTGTGATTACTGCATATAATCTATCATGAGCGATCCGAGCGAGGCTCGTGATCGTTTCATAAAATCTATCATGTGCGATCGGAGCGAGGCTCGTGATCCCTTCATATAATCTATCATGCGCGGAACTAGCGAGGCTCGGATCGCCAGACAATTAAAAAGTAAGCATGTCCGATATGGCCCTAGCAGCCTGCAAATCTTGCAGCACTCGGACAATGGGGTTAGATCGGGATAGGATGGGCCCTTGGAACCCTCGAAAAACACGCAATATAAACACAAGCAAAGCAAAGATGGAAAGAAAATTACATAAAAAAGGGCTGAGAAGGCCGAAGTATCATAATTACAGACCCCAACGGGGCCACCAAAATTTTAAAAAAATTCCTTAAGAAACAAAAAACAAAGATTGCGAGGCCGCCCTTCATTGGCTCGGCTTATCGGCGGGGAGGATCCATGGAGACTTGGCGATGGGGCGAGGCAATAATGACTTCGAGGTTGGGGTGGGCGCGTCTAGCGCGGGGTTGGGATCGCCCACTGCGGGGTTCAAACCCTCCTGGACCGAGAGATCGGCGGTAGGAACTTCATTCTCGCTTGGTGCGACCCCGCCCTCATTATCGAGGAAGAATTCGCATTCTCCCTCGGGCTCTTCCCCGGTTTCCCCCATTTTCAGCCCATAGTTGGGGACAAAAAAGGCAATGCGGGGGTCAATGTGCTGGTACTTCGCCACCGCCTGCTTTACCCCTACGCAAATGGCCTGCCGGTACATCACATCAATGCTGCTCAACAACTCTTCATGGTACTCGGCAGACTTCACGTACTTGGGCCCCACAACCTCCACCTCTTCGTTAAGTTCCTTAATGTGGCGGTGAAGGTTGTTGTTCTCCTCCTTGACCTTCCGGAGCTCCGACTCTTTCTTCCTAAATAAACTTGTGCTCCTCAGAAAGTTTGGTCCGGAGATCCTCAGTCTCGGCCCGAAGGTCCCCAACCAAGGCCTTCGCCTTCACCTCTTCCTCCTTCGCCCTTGCCTGCCCATCCTTCGCCTTGGCTGCGGCCTTGGCCTCATCCTTCGCCGCAACCTCTGCGGCCCAAGTCCGCCTCTCGGCCTTAGTGAGGTCTTTCTCCTTCTTCATGCAGTCCTCCATGGGGGCTTTGAGCGCCACCTCCATCTTGTCCATTCTCTTTTGGAGGAGGGTGATGCGGCTACAGTTATAGTTCTCGAAGAAGGTGTACTTAAAAACCAAAAGTATGTTAGGATAAAACAAGCATGAAACTTTCGAGAAAGGCTTACGAAAAAGAAGCAAAACATACCATCGCCGAGTAGTGGAGGGCCTCGTCATTAAGGGCGTCCTCGGAGAGATTGTTCGCCCACGCAATCTCCTACTTCAAGTCGTCCCGATTCCAGCTCCTGAGCGCGCCCCGGGATGGCCCGGGGTAGTGGAACTTCGCGGGGGAAGGATCGGAGGCGGAGAGAGCCCGCCCCTAAAAGTTGGTGATGGGTACGATCTCCCTCCCCGAGGAACCGTGTTGGCCGCCCCCCTTGTGCTTCTTTCTCTTCTCTTTGCGGGGCGATGCCTCCGCGTCCTTTTGCTTGATTTTGCATAAGTTTTAGTTAGTTTTAGGATGCATATTTATGTTTATTTTGCATAAGTTTTAGTTAGTTTTAGTTGGTTTTAGTTTAGTTTCTAGGATCTTGTGTTTTCGGGTAGTTGCGCTTGTTTTGTTTGGTTTTGCAGATCTTTAGGTAAACAAGCATGGATGGGATGGATATTAGATGATTGTGGTAAGAGTTTGATGAATCTTAGAGTGATACAAGTGAAGATTAGAAGAGTTAACGCCCAAGAGCTTGTGTGAAAAGAACGCTTAAACCTGGGCTATGCATTGGAGTTCTTGTTTCGACACCTCTATCTTGCAATGCTTGGTTTGGGAGCTATAGTGCTCGGATGAGGCTCAATTTGGTATCAATGGAAAGATAATTCAAAGTGCTACAATTCATATTTTTACTCCGAGTCCAAATTCCAAATCTAAGTGGGTCAAAACAGCCTCTGAAGTGACGCCTGAATGCTGAACCGAGGCAATTGCGCGGGATGACTGCTAAAAGTGTGGCCGCGCAATTCATCACCCTATCCCGAGCAATCACAACTGAGGGATGATTGCGCAGGAAGACAATTGCTTGGCCGCGCAATCCTCATGCAAACCGAGCAATCGGTGTTTTTACGTGGACATCTTAGATCGACTTTTGGGCTTGACTTTTGGACCTAGGGTTATATCATATCCGCGTATAGCTTAAAAATAGATCTTTTGAGAATTATTTGGAAGACATATATAAACCTTATGTTAGTTTATTTTTAGGGGAACTTTTTGATCAACTTTTGGAGGCTAGGGTTTTCTCTCAAGGAAGAACCTTTGAACCTTTGTAAGTTTGCTTTTAATTCAATTATGCATTGCTAAATTTATTGTGTTTGACTAGTTATTGAAATCATAGATTGCATAATATTGTGAGGTTTGATTGATTCTCATCAACTTGAATATGTTTTATTCCCTGTGCTTAATTGAATCAGAATTATTCTAGGGTTTTGTTAGATTGGTCACCTAATAGAATTTCTAGGTTAATTTACAACTAATCTGATCAAGTCCCGTCCGGGATTGATTGGATAAAGTAGCAACTATAATTGTTTAGACCCGTTCGGGCTATTCAGTTGTAGAGGGAATAGGCCACAGATAACTTAATTAGTTGTTTGCGTTGAGTATTTGTTTCTATCGATACTTTGGACTTAAAGCTGTCGTTTGATTGAATCTAGACGTTGTTCTAGGTTGTTAGATGATTAGGGTTGTTCAGACTGTTAGCTCTTTCAACTAAATATAAAGTTTTGGATAATAATCCACGGTAGATTATTCAAGGGAATTGAGAATCGAAAGAATCAATGATCAATAAGCATATATATGATGGATGTAACTAGTTGAACACGCTTGTTCCTTAATTGATTTAAACCATCTTTTTCATTCTTAGATAGTTTTCTATTTTGCATAGTAGTTTAGAATTTACAATCACAAACCCTCCATATTCGTTATTTGGAACTTAAGCAATAACACATTAACACGAGTCTCTATGGGATCGACCCTTGCTTACCGCTCTACTGAGTTGGTTAAGTTAGGTTTCTTTGATAGGTATAACGACCACCGAAAACACCTCATCATGTCAGCGCCTTCACTACTGGGCTCTTCGGGGCCCGAGAGGTCTGCGTGGCGGAGACCGCGAGTTTCTTCTCCTATGCCCTCGAGGCCAAGGCGCCCAAAAGATCCACTGCAAAAAGAAACAAGAGGCGGGTTAAATAAAAGAAAAAGAAGGGAGAAGGTCGCCAACAAGCAAAACCTAAGAATGCGTGATCCGAGAGGGGCTCGTGATCATCCCAAACTGAGCGAGGTTCGGGGCTACTATACGTGATCCAGATCAAAAACAAAACAAGGAATAATGCAAGAGCAAGAAAAAGAAATAACTACCCTCTATGCCCTCGGAGTTTGAGAAGGTAAGACTCAGACCGACCCGCTCGAGCCGGTCTCGCGCCAGGTACTCCCAATAAGGTGTTTGTCGCATCGTTGCAAACCGAGCCTTGAGCTCGGCGACATCCAACGTCCCCTTGGGACGGCAGAAGTTGTCCGGTGTCGAGGGGAAGTTAAGATACCTCCCAGTGAGGTCAGGGACCAACAACCATTTGTCCTTCCACTGATTGACATTCGACGGGGTAGTGGTGATCTTGAGCCCGAGCAAACTCAGGTTACAAGACAGGATTGCGCAGAAACCTCCATGTGTAGGGAAACAATTGCGCAGGGCAGACGTGCATCGCCGACAAGAAATCGAGTATATGATGGGCTAGCGGCAACCTGAAGCCGGCCTGGGGGCTGGGCTGATGTACAACCACGTACTTTTCGTACAGTGCCAAGGAACAACCCTCCCCCTCGGGAAGCGCCAACTCAACCCCCTCAGGCTAGGGGAAATCCTTCGCGATCTTCTCAAGAGCGTCTCGCTTGAGAACGGTCGGGCTCCCCTCGGGCAGAAAGATCCCTCTCACGGGATTCGGGGTCATGGGTATCCGCTCCTTGAGGATTGGAGGGATAGTCGACACAGAATCAGTGATGTATTCCGCGAAGAAGCTCGGCTGGTCGTTGGAGCCAAACGAACTCGCGACAGAAGCAACGACTTCTTCATCAGAAATCAAAGACGAGGCCATTTCAACCCCAGAAGACGTGCGTAGCCGGGGGCAGCGCGAGTTAATCAAAGTATCGGAGGCACTAGAGGAAGGGTCGCTGAAAACAAGCGAAGGAGACCTCGGGTTCTGGGAATCGCTGGTCTCAACGCTCCCTACGGTCTCAAAAGATTCTTCGTAACACCTCTCTTGAAGCTTGAATGCGAAGCTTGGTGGAGGGCCAGGGGAAGATCCTCTTGGCATGAAAAGCGGGGTCCAAGCCACGAAAGGCGAACACCTGGAAAAAAGAAGTCTTGAGACGGCGAACAAATCCAAAAAATAAAGGAAGCACGAGTTGGAAACATAAGGTACACAGAGATCTAGGGCTACTCTGATAGATGGGACATCCTATTAGCCTAAGGGGAATGTGAAGCATCAAAAGCAGAATACGAAGAATGGAAGATAGCGGTTGGAAGGTCAAACGTCCCATCACCCAAGCGGTGAGACGTTTGGCTTTCCAAGACATTCGAAATTCGAAAAAAGATAGGAACGGCGAAACGAAACTCAACCGGCGTCTGACGCGCCGAAAGGATCGAGAACATCGCCGAAACGCCAGCGCCACCCCCGCTCCCACCGTTTCGCCACCGTGAGACCGGCGTGAAACGCCGGAAGACCACCACCCCCATCTTGGGCATGGAGCGGTAGAAGAAAAAAGAAACATGCCAAAACCACACGCAAAAAGAGAGTCGGTCACTTACTTGTCAAAAGCCGGCGTGAGAAAACGGTTGCAAGCCTGAGAAACCGCTGGAAATGCTTCGCCTTCTTGCTGGAGATCAAGGAAACGAGAGAGAGAGAGAGAGAGAGAGAGAGAGAGAGAGAGAGAGGACGTTCGGAGAAGAAGATGAGGAATGAGGAGGCGAGGAACATGAAGGGGCACTTTATAAAGCGCCAACCTAGGCCGTTACCAGATCTGAAAAAGCTTAATGGACCTAATATCTTTCAAAAAAGCCCATTAATGAAATAAGAAGTAACGGGCCCAGGGCTCGTCAAAATCCGTGAAAAAATAAAAATCAAGTACCTCGCGAAAAGATCCTCAGGCCTCGTTATCACCAAATCACTAACCCCCCTTGTGATCCTGATGGCCTCGTTGTGTAGACTCCTCAAAAGCTGAGACTTCGCACCCTGGGTACGGAGGACCAAGCGTTGCGCATATATGACCTGCGGTTCTTGGGGAGAGACCTCCAGGCCATGGGGTTGTGATGGTGCACAAAGTAGCGGAATATGAACAGTGGGACCATGGTATCAGGAAAGGTGGGGTCCAACGGGATTACCAAAGTTAAACTCAAGGGCCTTTGCCGTACGCACCTAAGAAAAGGCGAATCCTTGTGCGGGCGAGGTCTCAAAACCGCGAATGCGAGGTTCGGACCTCGCGTTTGCGGACTCTCCCCTACTCATGACGAGACCTAGACCTCGTTGCTCAAAAGTGACACCCCGCCCCATCTAACCACTCAACGATCACCGCTTTCCCAGCCAATGATCAACTGCCTCACTCTTGACCAAGCAAAGAGCTTGATCTCGGGCGTCTCACATCGAGCAAACATCAAAACCTAATTCCTCAAACATCTATAAATAGAGGAGAATCTCGAGGGTAGCAAGGGGTCGAAAAACATCTTGAACTCAAGAACTATGTTGTTCGTTGAAGATCGACGTGTTGAAGCATCGTTAAAGACCGCGCTACAGCCAAGTGAAGGTCCACAAAAAACTTCAAGTCACCCAACAAGACCTCGTCTCGATCAAAGATCTCGTTGCATCACCTCGCAGGCCACAATCACCGCGTGCTTAATCAGCTCTTCGACTTCGCTGCAAGAGCTCGCTAATAGTTTGTTTGTGGTAGAACCTCGTTGTAACTAGGAGATCTCAAACCTTGTTAGATCGAGATCTCGAATCCTCTAAAAAGAGATATAGGGTGTAATCTCATCGTTGTAACTAGGAGATCTCAAACCTTGTTTGATCGTTGGTCATTTTGGTAGCGAGGTGGTGGTAACGTGTTTGATTGGATTTTTGGGTAAAGGCCCCACGGTGGGCACCAATTTTTTTTGGGCAGATTTAACACGTAAACGCGTAATCTGCTATAATGAGGGAACTCTAGTAAAAAACGAGTTTAAACACGTTAATTCGCAAATAATAAGGGATTCACGAAGAGAAATAGCAAATGAACTAGTAAACAAGCTAGTAGAGAAAGAGATATGAATTCATAATAGTGAAATAAGATCGCAATTGCACTGCCGCGAGTTACTCCTTTATGATTCTGGATACTAATGGTAAGTCGTAGACATGTCAATTGATAAAACAATAGATATCGAAATAAATAGACAAACGTATAAAATAACGAGGATAAACGTCACTATGATTCCATTCAAATGATGAAAAACAATTGAGAGTACGCCATAGAAAAGATGAGAAGAAATATATCTCTTGAGGTCTAAAATGAATAATCGAAGAATAGAAACACAATCGTATGTAGGTCGGTTTTTCTAGTCATGAGAGAGTCCCTTTGTTATGTTCTTCTCCCCCTTTTATAGGTTCACCTCCTGGTCATTTATGAGTATCAATCCCGAGAATCTCACCATGTTATTAATGTCTTCCAACGACTAGTTTGATCAGTTACCACTTCTGATATGTCATCGACTCATTTAGGCATTAAAGGCGTTCATAATTTTCGCTGTGTAGTTAATGCGTTCCAATTGCTCTTTTATGTTCCTTGATTTCCTTCATGCAATTTAACCTCATTAATGATAAATAATATCTTTAATTATTTCTAATCTTATTATATCATCGTGGCGCGTTATTTTAGAGCCCAACACTATAAAAAAAAATTCTATTCCCTAAATTTGATTTTTTTTTTAATACTCAAGCACGACATTAGCCGATTTGGTCCAAGAAAATATTCAACGTAAAAAAAAAACTAAATCCAACTAATTAGAGCAAGACTCGAAAAGAAAAATAAGTCAAAAAGGAAAATAAGATCTCGTAACTACCCCCGATTAAAAAATGAAATTAAATAGTAACCAGCTAGTCATTCTAGCACATCAGCTTCCTTTGTTGTTCTGTGTGTCTTTTGTGGCTCTATTCGTTTGATCAGAATACTCCAAAAGGTAACCTTCCCCAACCTTCACTCTTCAAATCTGTCCAACTACCCTCTTTACATAATTGCTGCAACATCTCTGGAGTTTGGCCTCAAGGTAAGCTTTTTGCCCAATTAATTCCCTCTTTCAATTTTCCTATTCTGTTGATTGTTCATCTCTGCTTCTGTTTCTGCCGGAAAATAAGTTAGGGTTTTTGCGTGATTGAGTGCTTATCCTTTCTTTCCAATCATCTGGGTTTAGGCTGATTTCATGGAAAATGGAGCCCCTTGAATTCTAATTGAAGTTCTCTGTTTGGGGTTGTTGGAAGTTTGAGAATTTTCTTTTCAGCTCCTTCAAACCTTCTCCCTTCTGCTTGTAATGTTTCTTTTGGATTGGAATCGGTCAACAGATTCAAGTCGAATTTCCATCGCACTAAAATCTAAATCTAATTATATATTTTCAATTACCTGAAGAGCTTTTAACTTGCAGGAAGTTAAGAGAATCTGAGATGGCTGTTTTTGGGTCCTTTTGGAGTGGTTACATGTGTTTGTTGATCTAGGATATCATTAATTACCACATAGTTCTTTGATAAATTAATTATTAGTATCTTATTGTAACTTATTAATGAGATTTTGCTTATTTTAATTCGAAGATGTAAAGGAGATTAGTGGGGATTTCTCTTTAGGTAATTAAAGTGTCTTTGTTGCGTCGAACTCATCACTTTACACGGCTTTCATGTGTTGTGATGCTCATCTAATTAAAAAAGGATATCAATTTAGGTTCTGTGGAGTTATTAATTGCTATTTAGCTAGAGTACTCATTACCTTTTGTTATGATTTGATTTTCAAATAATGCACCAAATGCATCTCCTTCCTTCTCACTCAAACCGGACAGTTTCTGCACGAAAAGATTTTACTTTGGCATGTCATATTGAGTTTATTGTCCATTCGGATTGATTTTCCTTAATTATCAATCTTCCTTCCTATTGCTTCTGAAATTTGCACTGATTCGCTAGCTATCATTCCGATTTGCAGATCTTTCATATCGGGTGAACGCAGAAGAACAAGTGCCAAAGAGGAATATTGTTGCTGTATAGTCCAAGAATTTCATCAGGGTGGATTCTTTCTTGGCCAAGATTTTCTAGAATCAATTGCATTCAAGTGTGTTTTTATAAGAGTGTCAGACGATCCTCCTCTGAGAAATTCTCTTCTAGGTGGTTTTGTTGCCCTTCCATTTTGTTGCTCGATGCAAACATCTCAGGATCACCAAGATTCAGATGGAGTCCGGAGATCGTACCACCAACAGTCAGCTCTGCATATATCAAACTATTTTGAGATCATAAATGGAAATGTGGTATATGCTCCTGACAGCATGAGCTCCGGAACTGAATTGTCTTTTTCTGCTTACAACGAAGGATACATCACGGTGGATTCTTCTCCAGCAATGGGAATATATAATGTTTATGATTCTCCCGGGCTCAGTACCTCTTCTAACAGAGATACCCACTCTCCGCAAGCGTCGCACTCGTGTGTATCAGAACATACGAGCGGTTCACCTGTTAGTGGATCGTCTGGAGATGGTGAATGTCGGTTGAGGACCAAGCTTCAGGAATTGGAGCGGTCTTTGCTCGGTCCCGAATCAGGTGCGGATACGAGCCATGAAGCATCCTCGTTAAGCTGGGACGGGAGAAGGGAGATAAACCCGAAGCAGGACTTGAGACAGGTGCTCGTTTTGTGCGCTGAAGCGGTGGCAAACGAGGATTTGACAACGGCTAGAACACTAATGGACGCGTTGGGGCAGATGGTGTCGATCTCAGGAAGCCCGATTGAGCGTTTGACAGCGTACATGTTGGAAGGCCTACGAGCAAGGCTCGAGTTCTCAGGTTTCAACATCTATAAGAAGCTGAGGTGTGACCCTCCAACGAGCCCAGAGCTCCTTTCTTACATGCATATACTCTATCTCATTTGCCCGTATTACCGATTCGCCTACTCGTCTTCAAACCTCATCATCCATGAAGCCATGACGAATGAGAACCGGATCCACATCATTGACTTCCAAATCGCGATGGGATCCCAATGGACATCTTTCATCGAGTCGGTCTCAAAACGCCCCGGCGGACCGCCATTCGTCAAAATAACAGGCGTCGACGACTCCAACTCGGCTTATGCCCGAGGCGGAGGGCTCGAGGTCGTCGGGAAGAGGCTCACCCAAGTCGCTGAATCCTTCCGGGTCCCGTTCGAGTTCAACGCTGCAGCCCTTTCGGGTTGCGAGGTCCGAAAAGCCGACCTTCAGGTCGAGCCGGGAGAAGCCGTGGCGGTGACATTCCCGTACATGCTACACCACATGCCGGACGAAAGCGTTAGCACTGAAAATCACCGCGACCGGCTTCTCCGGCTCATCAAGAGCCTGTCGCCGAAGGCAGTGACGTTGATCGAGCAAGAGTCAAACACGAACACGACACCGTTTTATTCGAGGTTCGTCGAGACGTTGGACTACTACACAGCAATGTTTGAGTCGATCGACGTGGCGCGGGAGAGGGACGATAAGAAGAGGATTAACGCCGAGCAGCATTGCTTGGCTCGGGACATCGTCAACATGATCGCTTGTGAGGGCGAGCAGAGGGTTGAGAGGCATGAGCTTCTGGGCAAGTGGAAGGCGAGGCTTTCCATGGCGGGTTATGCACAAATCCCGGTGAGTTCGTCGGTGAGCGAGGCGATGGCAGGATTGTTGAACGAATACCATGAGAATTACGGGCTCAAGGAGTGGCAAGGATCACTCTACCTCGGCTGGAAAAACCGGGTTCTGGTGACGTGTTCTGCTTGGAGGTGACTGAGGTTTTTGGTTTTTTGTGAATCTTGATGTTTGTTTGCGTTTAGTAGCTGTTTTTATCATCTTTGGAAGACAATTATATGTTTAGTATGAAGCCTTCTTGTACTTGAAAGATTGATATGTCATATGTGTATGTGCTTGTAAATGGGTTCCATGTGAGCTTAGCCAGATTGAGGTGAGATGGCCTTTAGTTGCAGTTTGTTTGTTTGTTTGTTTGTTTTATTATGAACTAGTTGACCCCGTCGTGTCATGCACGATTATGACTCGATATTTTTTAAATATATTATAAAAAAGATATTAATAAATAAAAATATAATATAAAATTTTCTGTTAGTAATTTGCTACCCATAATATGTAGTAAGAAGATATTTCACATATAAAATCAAATAATTGTTATTATAAAAATTATGAATTCAATGAAACAAATACTTTTATAATTTCCAATTCGTTCATTAATTGAAAAGTTGGAAAATATATATATTAATATGGCTTGATATGGTGGTTGTACATAAATTGCCTAAAATTCTTATTGATTTTAAGATAATTTACCTTATGTAATCATTGTAATTTTTTATTTGACTTATTTATTATTTATTAATTATAGATAAATATGACATGTTCATGATAGGGCAGAATATAATATGACGTGATATATGACGTGTAAAAAATATAATGATATGGCTTAAGGAAAAAGTGACATGTGGCAAAATTCAAGGTGGCGCATTCTCAAAACGACATGTGGAAAAAGATGAGATGACGCAATGTGGAGGTTCCAAACCTTATTGCTTATATATATAGTAGATTCAAATATATGAACGACTTGTTTATACTGCGGTTGCGGCAAGCACCCAGGAGAAAAGAGAGAAAGATATGGGGAGTTTAAAGACAAAAATATTAACTACTAGAAAAAAAGACAAAAATATTAGTATTATTGAGAGGATAAAAAATTTGTGTTTTTTCAGACAAATAAATCCAAAAGTATCTAAAATTATTAGGGCAAAATATCAATTGCGTGTAAAAATATTTCAGCCGAAATATATTTATCTTAGCCTTCAAGATATAAAAATATAAGGATTTAAGGTCATATTTCTATATAGTTTAAGATAGAATGATTTTATGTTCTTATGATAATTTCTAGTTTGAGTAGAACTTTCCTTCTATTAAATTCACAATCTATCAGTTTCAACTGCTGTGATGCTTAGAATTTCCTAAGGAAAAAAATAGTCATAATGCAGAATGAACGGCTTATTTTCATGTTAGAATCTCTTGGTCTTGAAAATCCTGAAGGTAAAGTAAATATATGCCGTAATTGTCATTATCATCTTCTTTAAAACGTTAGTTTTTCAATAAACGAATTTAGTTTGTGATTTCTTCAATTTATACAGTTAACAAACATGAATTTAGTTTGGCTTGTAAAATTCAGCCATTAATAATAAGAAACCTAATTGTTGAACATCTGTTTGTATGAAGACGTTTTAAAACAACCATGATGTTTTGCTTAAAATTTCAGGAAATTTGCCGGCTTTCCAGACCACCGATGCATCTCCGTCGACAACTTTAGTAGATGCCTTCAACTATAATCCCCCCACACGGCTTCTAAATCCTTTTCATTGTTTTCAAACGCCACAACAGACGGATTATTACTACCCTCAACTACGACAATATTGTTATACCTCGGTTTTGCGTGATCAAATCAACCGTGATGTTTTCCCGTTCCCATCGTCATCAAATTCACTTGCCAATTACCTTCCACACCACCGTCAACAAATCAACTGTGGTCTTTTCTCTTTGTCATCGCCATCGTATTCCCCTGCTATTGACCTTCCCTACAATGTACACATACCCAATCCGCAACCTTCAAACTCACTTCCAGCCCAAGAAAATATATTCCACACAATAGCTTGCCCAGAAGGGTTTGATCAATTGAAAAGAAAAGTCCAGCATCTGATCAGAATTGGTCCAACTCAGCTAATAAATCTTGAAACCTCAAAGATCATTCTAGAGTTAGCCTCAGATCCCACCTCACTTTGCCATTCTGCGTGCACTAGAAACGGGTAAGCCAAAGAAGATTCATAACAGTACTTGCACATCTGTTTCAATTGACTTGATCTGATAGTGTCTTCATTACAGGTCACGCGCACTTCAGCAACTCATCAAGACACTCAAGAAGTCATGCTCTGTATTGTCAAACCTAACCTGGGCGCTGGCAAGCCAGTTTGGTACAATAGCTTTCAACGTGTCGGGCAGGCATGTCATCAGAGAATGCTTCAAGGAACTAAGGCCTGCTGACAACGAGGTTTTGTTTTGATCTCCTTATCACTTGACTTGTTTGTGTTCCTTCATCCTAACTAATGAAAATTATTGCAGGATCTAAGTATGCAAATGAAAAGGTACTTCTGTTCGCTGGCCAGAGATCAACAAGGATGCATATTGCTGAATGAATGCATTCCCTACATGACTAGCATCTACAAAAACCAAATACTTGAATTGACCGTTGAACATTGTGAATCACTAGCTCTAAATTGTTATGGGTACGAAATCGTTCACCATACAATGCCACATTGCGAGAACTTTCATCAAGTATTCAAACCCCAGTGATTTTTTCTATTTATTACAGGACTTATGTGGTGCAAGAAGCAATAAGTAAGGCGCACCCGGTTTTCACCCCTATGATACCGGAAAAGCTAAGGGGCTTAATCCCGACCCTATCGTGTCAGAAAGAGGGCTCGCACTTGGTGGAGAAGTGCCTTGGGTGCTCATCACTCAAGCATATTGTTATGGAGGAGCTTGTCAAATTGAGCAGCACCGACCTGTGTGAACTTGCCTGCCATGAATTTGGTAACTTTGTTGTACAAAGAGCGCTCTCGCCCACGACAACAATAAGAACTTGATTGGTTTCTAGACAGAGAACATTCACATTTGATCCTTTTTTTTAATGATGTTCCTTTTTCTTTCTTTAGGGTGAAGAGTCTATAGAGGTTCATAAACTTACTCGGTGGCTTCAGCGGGCCTTGCAGCAAATTTTAAACGATCTTCAATCCCATCGGATCGGACATAATGTTTGCAAGAAGTACAAAGAGACTGATACACGCCAACATAAGCAGAAGTTCAGAGATGTTCATGGTCATTTGGTTGATGGTCAGTAGTCTATCATGCAGCAGTAGTAGTAACTTAATGCTCTCTCAATGATTGTAAGAAGCGTTAATTTGTGTGTAAAACAATGGTAATTTTCGGTAATGTAGTCATTTTTTAGAGTAATGTTTTTACGAGTTACTTGCGTAATGATCTGTTTCTGAAATTCTTTGTTCCTTTATATCCGTTTGCTCATATATTTTCTGCTGCAATTATCATCCTTCAAAAGAAGATTCCAAGATAAATTTCAACAAAGCGAATTGTTGTTTCAAACTAACAAAAATTAAAATTGTATATATAAATAATCAAAGCCTTTGGACCAGACAAATTATGTTACATCAAACAGTCAGACGCTAATTCTAAATCACCTGTCTTGCCCTCCCAATGCACACAATTCACTATTTTCAAGAGCCAGGGGAGAAGGAACCCATCTAAACGTCCCCAAATCAACTATTTTATGACGCCGCAACTACGCAGACTAAAAAACAGGACTTTTCAAGATATGCATCACTTTTCATAATTGCATCCTATTAAGAGAAATTGACAAAGGCTAACCACATTGAACCTTGTCATGGATAACCATGCGTGTAGCTTCAATGACAACTTGCCCACTTACATAATGCTGCCTACACACCGGCATGTACACCTCAGCTCCACCAATCAATTCGGTCTGTCTATCTTCGTTTTTCCTCAAAGTGAAGTTGGCCCGTTTACCACATAGCTCAAATCGGGCAGTTAGTTTTGTTACGGAGTCTGCTAGGGGTATTATGTCAAGCACGGAACCAAAACTCCTCCTACAAACAAGAAAGAAGTGAAGTGGCAAGCAAATGCTGAGAAATATTATCAAATGCCCCCTGGTGTAACTAACAACACTAAGACGAATACCTTAAGTAGTCACCATCAAGACCAGCAACTATAACTGTTTTGCCATCATGATCAGCAGCCTTCCGACAAAATTCATACAGGTCTCCAAAAAACTGAGCTTCATCAATACCAATCACATCTAGCTGCAAAGTGTTAATCTACTTGTACGCATCATCTTTTGTTTTTTGACAGCAATAAAGAGATAGCACCAAAATATTTAGTAAGAAAATTTATGGGTGTAGTTCAGAAGAGAATTTCAAACTTAAGTAGCATATGAAATAATATTTCGGCCCAATAGTATGCGTGTGCAATAACACCAAAGTAAAATTTTACTTAACCTATTATAACCTATCAAAACATTAACTACCTCCTCACAGGATTTAATGAGATTATCAAATAGAAATACCTCATCATATGCCCTGGAACCAAACAGAGCTTTGAATGATGACAACTCAGCCAAGGGTAAGCATGGATACTTATGCCCGTCATGGGTCACTATAGAACCCAGGCCATACCTTGTATCCTTTATAGATTTTATAACAGCAACACTCCTGTTCAAAACATGAAAAAGTACAGAAGATTTCAGCTACATTACACAATGTCACAAACAGCAGCATTGTGGTCCTTAGATTGCATGTTAGAAATGAATTCTAACATGCCAATTGCATGCATTTGCAGAAGCAACTTTATTCAGTCAGGTTATTAGGATAACTTCTTTCTATTTTTCCATAATTATGCTCTACATAATATTTCCAAAGGCTATCCACCACAGATAAGGGCATAAAGAAAGCAACTGAACCAGAAGAAATTTGATAACTGCATGACTACACAGTTCCTATGAAAGTAGCGTCTCATCAAAAGCTAACAAATAGATGAAACCAAAAGCATGACACTTCAAATCATCCACAACAGGTCAGCATTCACTAGACTAAGGTCACCAAGCTGCTGCATACTATGCCCAGCCTACTAATGTAGTTCAATATACTCATCCAATACAGTTTCATGCACTTTCAACAACAAGTTGCAAAATGAGAGGCACCAGGACCGTCATAGTCAAATTCCAAAATATTTATCACTTATATCAACAGATGGGAAAGGTAAAGAGAGAGTCTATTGAGCCACTTGGCACGGGATTTGTTCTGTGGCCGAATCAGTCGAAGTTCCAATGGAGTTATATTCAGCGTACAGTGTTTAAAAAGGCGTTGCCTAGGCGCACCCATGCCAGCGCCTGCATCAGGCAGGGTGAGGCCGCCTGCATAAGGCGGTCCCTAGGCGGCTCAGGCGCACTAAGGCGGCCAGGCAATGCGCCTTATCCTGATTTGCTTGAAAAATAATATTGACGATATAAAAAAGGATAGAATCTCAACAAATCAACTATATATCTTATCAATATATATTAATATCTTTTATTTTCCCAAATTGAAGTTATTGTGATATTTTTTTATATGCAATTATCTATTTTCAAAGATTTCAATATCCTTTCTTTTCAAAAAAAGAAAAGATCTCAATATCCTTTTATCTAACTATATAATCATACGTGTATCTTTTTCTCCTTACACAACTCCTCTCCTCTATCTTTTTCCATTGTTCAATACTTCATTTATTGTCTGGCGGTTGGACGTTTGAGACTTGGAGCTCCTGCTGCTGCAATACATAGGGGATATTGATCTTGACCTTCATTTAGAACTTTAAATTTAATAAAAACTTGGGTTTTTTTCCATTAAAAATATGTTTTTATATCATACTTAACATTATTTTGTTTATATTTATTATTTACCAAAAATTATGTATAAGGCGAGCACCTTCGCCTTAGAGGCGCGCCTAGGCGATCTGGATGGTCCATCGCCTAGGGTGTCGCCTTGCCTTTTTAAACACTGCAGCGTACAAAAGATATTGTCAGGCACACCGTCTTTCATCCTGTACAAAAGAAGTGAACTTTGTTGTAGAGCTTGATCCACCTATATCCATGATCCATCTTAGAATCTCTCAATGACCACCTCACCTAAGCCACATTCCCCCACAACCAATCTGTAGCATACGTGTTAGATAAGACAAAATAATTCATGAATTTTCATCTTTTCCAACTATAAGATTTATAGCTGAAAGTTTGACCAGGTCAGCATCTCCATGCGTTCTGCATAACCCAAGCAAATAACCCCGGACAACTAGATGATCCTAAAACTGGTGATTTTCTTTACAGATTCACGAATCTCTTTTAACCTTCATTCCTCCAACCATAACCCAGAAGGTGAACCCTGGCATCAACATGTTTCCTCTAGGCTTAATCCCATATGTCATGTTCATAGACAGAAAGTGATCCCCCACCTTCACTGAACCTTCATTACTACATGCAGTAAAGACAGAAAACTCCGTAATGTAATTGGGTCTAACACCTTCAGCAATCATCTCATCAATGATATTCAAAACCTCTCGAGTTTTCCCATTATGGGCACCAGATGTTAAGGCTGTCCATGTAACTACATTCCTTGAGAGATTTCTCCCATACCTGATGCCCATCAATTGAAGTGCCATATTTGAACCACATAGCATCACTAACATTTTATACATGCACCGCGGGCTTGTCCACTTGAATAGAGCAAGGATAATGTGGCATGGGCTCAGAACACATGCAAAAGTGAAGTGATAAGGAGTCACACCACTGTGGTTCCAAGAAACCCCTTCAAAACCCTTCTGGTTCCATAAAGTTGTGTTTATTTTCCCAAAATTATTATCTAAAAAACTGCATGAATGTCCGTTGTGATGCAAAATCAACAAGTTGGTTTTTACAAACTCATTACCAGCATATCCAAAAACTACTGTTTATGGATAAATTATAATATTTCCTCCAAATTCATACTCTATTTATTGTGTATGCATTCTTCAAGAACAAGGGAATAGGTGTAAACTAAAAGCCAAATTTGTGTAATTTAACAGTTCAATTGCTTGCTTCAATATCCCACATACACCTTTCAAAGTTTTATCCGTCAGATGGGAACTCTAAAAGAAATTGGCCTGAAATCTGGAATGATAAAATCATTAAAGATAAACACGTCCAACAGCAGAATACAATAACGTCAACCTCATATTAAGGGGGCTAACAGCTGGGAAACAAGTGTCACTTTAGAGCATACTGTCAAAAATTCAGCTGCATTAAGTACTTTTGGACACTTTATCGTAACGAGCACGAGTCACAGCAAAATGACATTCTAAGATAGTAGCCAAAGTTAATTCAAAAGAGGGAAAAAAAAATCTCACAGAACTTGTTAACTTGAAGCTTAGCTTCGCGAATATACACATTAAATTGGATTAAACCTTAAAATTTTGGAAGATGTTGGATAGAAGGGAAGCCAAACAGGAAGCTACTGCACGAATAAGCAAACAATAAGGCGCAAGGGAAAAGGAGCGAACCTGCCATTGCTCTGCTCGGATTGGATGCGGTGAAGGAGAGTGGTAGTCTTTCCAGCGAACATGGGCCCCATAATAACATGAATCTCACCGCAAGAGGTAGTAGTAGTAGTAGAAGAAGAAGCGCATTCGGAGGCATCAGCTTGTGAAGCACAAAAGCGGCGTGGAAGATGGGATTTAGGCAACGAAAGGGACATCTCCGGACAGAGAAACTTAGGGCTTATGCATAAAAGGGAGGAGGACGAGAAATCCGATGAAAGAGGGCAGGAATGGAGAGGATAGGGCTTCAATTTGGGGAGAGCGGAAGAGGAGAGGAGGGAAAGGGCCGGCGAATAGATTAGAGATTTCATCCTTGAAAACGTTAACATGAAGTTACAAAATTTGGAGGGCTTTGAAGTTTGGAGAGAAAGTCGCAGAACATTATTGGAGGTTAGGAGCTTGAGCTAACGGCGACGCCATGGAAGAGACTAGAGAGCATGAGAAATGGGAGGAGATGGGGAGTGTGTGTGTGTGTTGGGTGAGGGTTTTAGCTTTTTAGGGGGGAAAGTCAGAGAGACGAGACAAATTAGGGGATTGCCACATCTGGTGGTTTCGAGTAGTTCCCGGCGCAAGGAAATGGTCTCGGATATCAGAACAGATTATCGATCAATCAGTTTTCCGTCAAAATGGATGGAGGAGCCACCAGATTACCTGAGAATGATCCCGAACGAAATCACGCCATCTGCACTCACTGCACCATTAAAATTCAATTTAATATAGTCTTTTTTGGGTTTTACCCACGTCGTATGCTTTCTTCCTTCCCCATCTCGCGCACTTTGAGTACGGGGCCGGGGGAGGAAGAGGTTTCTGCAAATTTACAGTCTTTAACCTGGTTTCGGATGAATTCGGTAATGTGATCTGCATTGGTCAAGTTTGTTCCGTTGTTGTTATCAAAGACTCTTTTGTTTCTAAAGAACCATATGCTCCACCAAGTATTAATGATATCTTACAATAACTAATTTTTTTTATTTTGTAGAACCTTGCATTTAACATTTTTATTTTTTACCATATAAATTACAATAACTAATTATATATTGTCTTACATAAGAAAATAAAATATTATAGAATCTTAACCTAATAAATGATAAACTATTGGGAAATTCCGGTTGGTACGCTCGAGTTTTTTGCTTTTTCGGATGGTGCCCTGAAAATTTTTTTATTCCGAGTGGTACCCCTGAACTTTTGGTAAAGTCTGCCAGATGCACTTACTAGTGAATTTTCGTTAGTTTTAATTAAATAAGTATGTTTTCTAATGAAAAAATATTTTTTATTTAATTAAAGTAAAACAAAATTTAAGTTTAATAACAATTAAAATAAATCATTTAAAATATTAAATTAAAATTATTATATTATATATATTTCTCAAGTTGATTGAACGTTGTATAATTAAAAATTTTAAGTTAAAACAAAAAATATTACAATATTTATATTAAAAATTAATAATAAAAATTGTCATTTAGGTTTTATGTAATAAATTTGACAATTTTTTAGAAAAACTAATAAACTTTTGTTATGGTACTCTCAAGTTACAATACAATGTTAATATTTATTAAGTTTTTAAAATTTTCAAAATCACTATATAAAATCTACATGAAAATTTTTAATCATGCATTATTTTTTATTTTAATATAAACATTATAATATTTTTGGTTTTGAATTAAAATTATTTTAATCATACAACATACAATCTACTTGACAATATATATAATATAAATTTTAATTTAATATTTTTATATAATTTATTTGAATTTTATTAAATTAAATTTTTTTAAATTTATTTAAATACAAAAATATGAGTTTTTCATTAGAAAACATACTTATTTAGTTAAAAACTAATGAAAATTCACTACTAAGGGCATCTAGCGGACTTTAGAAAAAGCTCAGAGGTACCACTCGGAATAAGTTTTTTTTCAGGAAACCACTCGAAAAAGCCAAAAACTCGAGGTTACCAACCGGAATTTCCCTAAACTATTTGTTATTCGACTTTTAAAGAGAAAAAATATATTTTAGAATCTTAATTTAAAGAAAAAAAGGAAAATAAAATAAAATAAAATAAAAATACACTTTTTATTTTGAATCTTAAAACCTTAAATTTAGAATTTTAAACAAAAATATGAACGGTTGAATCAAGCATTCTTTTGATTGACAAAATATTTTTTTATTTTATTTATCCTTTAAATTATAAAATAAAATAAAAAAGAAAAGGAAAATAAATGATTTTGCAAGATAATGGTGCATCTGCTCAACTTTCTATTGCAAGGCTTAGAATGCATCTTTGACCGAAAAAAAAGGAAAATTGAAATAAATAAGGATGATGGATGTCCCTCATATAAGGGATTTTGAGTGTGACGCACACGCGTAGTGTAGGGATTGATTTTTATTCTTTTTTTTGTTGCCCACTGGTTTACCAAAGCTTCGTTTTAGCTACATCTAGTTCGATTTAGGTCGCATACCTGGCTTTGACGGATGAGTCTCCCAAACGGAATTGATTTATACTCTATTTATTGGATCCGTGTCACGTGTCATGATTTGGACGAATAAGATTTAATAATAAAAACTAAATACAAAAAAACATAATTTGATTTATAAACTTAATTTTTCGTATTTTTAATTTTTTTAAATGCATAAAATTAAATTCTCTATCTATACAAATTCATTTTGCATAAGTTTGAATATATAGAAAATTGAGAAGATCATGAAAGCCTCTATTATATTGCATAGTATGATAGTCGAAGATGAATGAGATAAATACACTCAGTATGATGTGACCCCATTCTAAGAAGTAGATGACAATGAGAGCACATCGATCGGTGGAATCTATGTTCTCTACTCTACGCATGAACCTATCAACATGGCCACGTATGGCAGAAGTTCGGTACCATATCTAGTGAAGATTAAAGTATTGCTATTATATGAG
Source organism: Fallopia convolvulus (assembly GCA_964016875.1). NCBI lineage: Eukaryota > Viridiplantae > Streptophyta > Magnoliopsida > Caryophyllales > Polygonaceae > Fallopia > Fallopia convolvulus. The sequence goes on along the minus strand of OZ024720.1, from coordinate 47,231,884 downwards.
TTTGATTCAAATGAAACAAACTCTTATCCTAAAACGAACTCTTATCCTAAAACGAATGCACTTTTTGTAGTTAGTAGTGCACTTTTCATACTTCAGAGTGCACTTTTTCGCATTTGTACTTTTCGTACTTTTTAGTGCACTTTTAAAATTTTTTTAGTGCACTTTTTCGTAATGCACTTTTTGTATTTTTCAATGCACTTTTATATGAAAAGTGCATTACTAACTATGAAAAGTGCATTCGTTTTAGGATAAGAGTTCGTTTTAGGATAAGAGTTTGTTTCATTTGAACCAAACTCGCTATTATATGCTTAATTGTGTTTGTTGTATTAATTTTTATTTTCTGGTATTTTGGTGTATCTCTTTTATGAATTATCTTGTGTAATTTTATGCTTAAAATAATTTGTGTAAACAAAATATTTATATTGTCTTTTCTTAATGTTATAATTATGCTTTATTAGAAAATTTAATTATAAATTATTATATTATATTATATAGATATTATTTAGGATATAAAATGCTATTGTAATATTATTAAAAGTAATATTAGAAAATTTTTGTGTAATATTATTTAGGATATAAAATAGTTTCTCAATATTAAAATAATATTATTTTTATGGTTATTTTATTCTCAGGGACTTATGAGTTTTGATATTTCTATAACACCACATCTTTCCACGAGACGCTACTTAATTAGTAGTAGACCTTACCAGGTACTACTTAAATGGGTTGAAAACAAAACTTTAGGATCTTGCAACATGGGCACAACGAGAAAACATTATAAAAACATCCAACCTTTCATTTAATAAAACTTAGAAAACATAGTTATGCATGCATTCCCGAAAACATAAATATTCGAATCGACAAAATCCTATCAATGAATTAACCTAGTATCAATAATAAACACCAGATGATAATAAATCCAACATAATGATAAATTCAACTCCCTAATATAACAAAAGAACCCAAAGTAAACCCGACCCTACTATGACACACGCTCTTCACCGCTCCACCATCTGACCTCGACTCATGCACGGTTCCCTAGTCCATACTTGGAATTGAAAAATATTCTCCAAAGGGTCAGCTACTAATCTATCAAGTTAGAAAGAATGCGGAAATTGCAAAAAGTTTGAAAAACATGTCTCAGGTCAGCATCCAAGTCCAGAAACGCACCCGTAACTCTAAAGGCCAATACCTAAATTAGTTCTGGTTAGTCACACGTAGCCACATACACATTCACAAATACAATCTTACAACAATGCAATTCCTCCATCTCGCAATCCAACCTCCAAGGCGCTCAACCCCGCGCCGAGTGCAAAGGCAGTCCCTCTCACTCTACTTCACAATCTCCCTTCTAACCCCGGCTAAGCCTCCACTGGAACACTTGCCAAAACACATAGATAATATTTTTCGTTTTGAAGGGGCACGGTTTCCCTGTCGCACGGACCATACAGAGACAACTCTTCCTCTCCGCCAGCTACGATGGGGACGTGCCGAAAACGATACCAACACAGAAAAAATATTTCAAAAATCTCTTTCCGATAAAATGCGTTCAAAACCATTTTACACACACAACAAACCAATAAGTTCAAATCAATTTTAAAAAAAAATACTCGGGACTAGTTCCCAAAACCAATTCTACAATAACGGCACAAAATCTAACAAGATAGAAAAGAACCGAGTAAGTCGAAAATGACTTACCTTAACGAAAGAAGGTTTGATGATCAAGAAGAACTAGAAATCTGAACAAGACTAATTCCTATCAAGATTAAAGTTCTACTGTTAGAACTCTAAGCGTCTAAGAATAAAAGAATCCTTAATTAATTAAATCCTAATTGCTACACTTATTTCACACATGGATTGTTCCATTATTACCCACAATTAACTGAAGCAACCACGTACTTAGCGTACTAGCTAGTTATCTTCATTAAATACACTCGTATAAAAAGTGTCGAACCCAACTAACTAAAATTAGATGATTAATTTTTATTAACTAAGTACTAATTCCCACATACTAATTATTCTAAACTACCACCGAACCCACTTTGTTCTAAACACTAATCTAGCAGCTAATTTTAACTCTCCTAATTGCAAAGCACCACTACACCCATTAAAAACATTCAACGCTCCACGGCTATAACCGAACCCCAAGTTCTGCAACGACACCGATCGACCTCATTTTCTTTTCCTCTGCTATTGTAGATTATAGCCAGCCTTCACTTCCCAGAATAGATTCATTAACAACAATCACATATACTACTGACCGGAAGTACCCAAACATGTGACTTCAACAACTATGACCCTAATCTAAGCCTAGTAACCAGTAGTACTAGGCCCATCGATATAGAAGGCCCATTAAGGTCCAATACTTGTAACAATCTCATTGTCTAAGAGAACCCTAGTTCTATGCATATAAATATCATGTAACAGTTAACCTAATGAATGAGATGGGATAGGGCAAACGCCCCTATCTCCTTTCCCCCTTCCCAAAACGTCGTTCTTTCCCAAGACAATCATTCAAATCAAAATAGAAGCTGCCTCCTTTATGGCGCTAGCTCTCCCTCAAAATCCCTCTCCCCCTGCTTTTTCAAGCTTTATAACCGTCAAGCTATCCCATGAGAACTTTCCCCTTTGGAAAGCTCAAGTTACACCATACCTTAGAGCTCACAATTTGTTCTCCTGTGCAGATGGCTCTCTCGTTTGTCCCCCAACCACCACAATAGATGGCACTGCCAATCCAGAATACACAAAATGGCAATCTGGTGACCAGCTGGTGATGGCCATACTCACATCCTCGCTTACTGAAGCGGTGCTTGCACAGGTCATCGACTACACATTTGGAGCTAGCTTCTTGACCTTTTCTCATCAAGGTCCAATGCGCAAGTCGTTCACACACGACTCCAGCTAGCATCCCTGAAGAAAACCACCGAGATTGTTACCGATTTCTTCAAAAAAACGAAGACCCTTGCCACCACCATGCTGAAGCAGGACAACCCATTTCCGATGTCGAGTTCGTCACATATCTTCCCGCTAGCCTCGGTACAGAATATGACTCTGTTGTTACTTCCCTTTATACCTAGCCCTTTTTACCTTCTCCCAATCAAACCCTGTCCTACCTCCAAATTCATGAGTCCCAACACAATCACCACATCAAGAAACTCCTTCAAACCACAACCCCCTTTTTCAAATCCACCACTACCTCACAAAACATCAACCCTGAAGCCAATTATATAGCTCAGCATGGTTGTGGTTCCAACAGGGGTCGTGGACAGCGATACTCTCCAGGCCAGGGTCGAGGCCGTGGCTCAAGCAGAGGCCATGGTTCCGGGCACAACAACGACTTCTCCGGTAATCCTGGTACTCGCCCTCGTGTTGAGAGGGTTTCTTGACAACAAATAAATTTATATTCAAGACCCCACTGAGTATAGGGAGGTCAGGTTCGTCCACGGGAATTAGAAGTATCTAAATCTAGTTATTAATCCTAACAAAAGAAAACAAAACAAAGCAAAACACTCAAGTAGGTGCTCGACACCGACCCACGACAGGTCGTAACCAACCAACAACTCGCCACAAACGCATAAGCAAAAACTAGAAAACTAGGAGCTCGGCCCCGACCTGAAAGGGGTCGTAACCGACCTATCCGGGTAACGAATGAACTTAGAAAAATCAAATTAAAAAAGATCTAGAGCAAATGATCCACCACAACAAGCTATGCATGCAAACATTAATCTAAATCAACCCATAGTAATCTCATAAATGACTTTCGTCATGAATAATCAAGTAAAAATCTCAACTTTCATAAAGATCTAAACTTGCAACCCTACTTGTTTTCTAAAGCTTTTAACTTTCGTTTCAACCTAATTATTATCCAAATTCGCAATTTAACCTTTCAATTTAATCATAAACATGAACATTGCCTTAACTTTCATCAAGGAATTGATAGCAAACAAGAGGATAAATGGGTAGAGATTAAAAAAAAGATGGTTTAATCAAAGATTCATGCTTTAATCATGCACAACTTGTCGGGTTTCACCCCAACCCTAGAAAAGTAGACTACTCACGATCCATGGCACAATCAACAATCATAGACCAAAGAGAAGACATAATTCAAATCCAAACAAACTTCAGCTAAAGGAAAACTTACAAATTCAAGCAAACCTCCAAGTCTCTCTTAATTGTCCAAGAGCTTGGAATCAAAGTTAACCTAGAAAACCAACTTGCAACTTGTTCCGTTCTCCACAAAATAACGTCTCCTTCAAAGCCTCTAAAAACGTCCCCCTTAAAATAAAACCCTAGAGATCCTTATATAGTGGTAGGAATAATCCTCATAAGGAAACTAAATTCTATCTTAAAAAGGCCCATAAATAAAACATTTACTAAAGCTAACTTAAGGCGCAATTTTCATTCTCGCCACACACGGAAGTGGTCGTCACCGACCTAGTGTAGGTCGTCTCCGACCATAGGCAACACTTGGTTTCTTCATTTCTTCGCTCAAAACTTGCTCCAAAGCTTGGTTCTCCTTCAATGTTCCTTCTTTAATCGCTCTTGGCCTTCTAAGACTTCCTTTAGCTCCTTCTTAAAGCATCTTCATCTTGAAAACTTCACCTTGGAACCATCAAATCTTCAAATGCACCGACTCTTGCCCTTCTATCAACATCACCACAAGACAACTCTAACGCCTCCTCCTAAAAAGCTTGAAAAACCGGGACATCTCCTCCTCAACGCTTCAAATACCTACAAAATATTAAACAAACTTATGTAGACTCCATATCTTAAGATAATATGAAAACCTACACAAATGACTTAAGACAACACTATAAACCTAGAAAAGACTTAATCCTAGCTACAAAACTATCCACAAAAACCAACTAAAAAGTGCGACATTAAAATACCCCATACTTAGACTTGCTTGTCCTCAAGCAATCACTTAACATGCATCAATACCAATAAACAAAACTCAAGAATCACCTTTATAGAAAAAGAAGCACAAGTAGAATAGTGAGCAAACAACTTCCACGTCCTAGCACACATGAACATTCTAAGCAATCGCAATCCAACCTCACCAAGGAATGTATTTCACTCAACTCTCAAAGTGTTTAGGGTATAGCAATGATCACTCGACTCAAATTCCAAACACAAAACTGCATAGTCAATGGAACTTATATAAACAAACTCTCCACCGAAGAAGTCAAAACAAGTGAAATCATCAAATGAACTCGGGTGGCTCAATGAAAACTTCAAAGAAGTATCCATTCGGCCGGGTTGTAATGGGGCTTGGTAATAACAAAGGGTGTGGAAATATTTTGGCCTTGTGGTGCTAACTAATCCGGGAATCAAAACTCCTAGACTACACATCACTTAACCAACATTCTGTCCTCTTACTTCAATCATGAAACACTTTAAAACTTTACAATGCACTTCCCTTTTCACCTATTATTATTGTCTTTCTTCTATTCTTTGAAGGCTTTGGACTCTTTTACTTAATGACTTTCCCCATTTTTCATTTTTTTAAGGGGGTCGGCACCGACCTTCTTTGGGTCGGTGTCGAGCTACATACATGCACTTCGAGCCCAAAAACACTTAATACCTTTGATTTTCCAAAGACAACAATCTTCATCTAAATTCCACAATCACTTTGCTTTCACCCAATCAAACCATAACAATCTTCAACAATTTCTTCTAAGTCCTAATTCCCGGATCAAATGGTCAAGCTTATCATGGCTAGGGAATTTTTTTGTGGAGCTAGAAATAGGCTTTAAGCTCAAAAATAAGGGGCTACAAACAGAGGGATCATGTATAGGTAGGAAAAGGAATATGATAGGCTTATAAAAATGAGTTCAAAATCATTTGATTCAATCAAGTGATGAGCATATCTCCATTGGTCTCAAGTTTTTAAAATAACCATGCCATTGTCAATTGGTATATTGCATTTGGAAGAGTAATTCACACATGAAAGAGAAAGGAGTAAAAATGTACATCCTTTATAGGCCAAAAATATATCTCACTTAGGTTCAATTTTTGTTGGATTGCTTTCACTTAGAAATATACGTGCTCAATATCCATTATAAGCTCAAAATTCAAAAAGCAAGATCATGATTTAGGCAATTCTTAAAGCATGTTAAAGGATTTACATGATGATGCAAGCAATTTCTATCCTAGAACATCTAAGGAATAGGGCACTTATCCATCTAAAATCAAAAAAAAAAAAAAAACTCAAAACAAGACTCCAAACAATGCTAAACACACACGAACAAAACACAAAACAACACATGACTCAAACAAGTAATCTCCCAAACCACCCCATACTTAAACATCAATGTCCCCATTGATTAAGAAAGTAAAGAGAAAGGAAAGAGAAACTAACTTGGACACTTTGAAGGGTTGGCAAAGGAGGAGAATCACTCTTGAGGAGGTTGAGGAGGTGGTGAAGCTTGGAAGAGGTGTTGCCCCAATCAATGGTTGAAATCCGCTTGAGCATTCCATCTTGCAACATCCTCCTTGTGATCTTCATAAACCTCAATGCGGAAATCCCTAAGCTCATTTTGGTGGTTGACAAATTGGTTGTGGTGGTGGTTGAGCGCCCCATAAAGATGGTGTTGATGAAGCATAAGGACGTCCATTTTAGCCGAGAGAAGGGAGATATCGGGATTGCCATCCGAGCTTGAACCGGTATGATATGTGCCTTGTCCTTGAAAATTAGAGCCACCAGACCCATCAAAGCCATAGGGGTGAGAGTAGTAAGGAACCATGTCGGATTGAGGTCCCATTGTGAAGTCCATCGGGTCGACACCGGGCTGATTTTGGTAGTAGTCACCCACTGGCGGGTCGTCTCCGACCTCTTGTTGGTCGTCACTGACCTCTCCAGAATGTGCTCGTGGTGAGTTCGACTCGGAAGATGCCTCTCTCAGTGGGTTAGGTTCGGCTCTTGGAAACCTGCTGGGCTGGTGTCTAATTCGTCAATCAAGCCGGACATTTGGCACTAAAGGATAAGGAGCGGGTGCCCACACATCATACCAATTAGGGCGGTAGAAAAGCTCAAGATTTTCAGGGGTAAGAACCACATCATGAGTCTCATTCTTGCTAATATAGAACTTGTTGATGAAACCTGTAGAAGATTGAGCAAGCACTTTAGCATTCAAGAAGTACCTCACATCCATAACAATGACTTTTCTTGAAGAGTAGGCGAAAAGATTGACTTTCAAGGATTTAGCAAGGAGATCCACAAGCCAACCAAAGTAGGTACTAGTGTGAGTCTTGAGGGCTTGGTGGCTTATGATGGCATTAGCAAACTCAAACCCCAAATTCATGTGAATGGTTGGCTCGAAGAGCATGGTGAAGAGGCATGAAATCTCATGCTTATGTGGGAGGGAGAGCTCATATCTTGGCCAAATTGTGGAGCCAAGGATGCGTAGGATAATCCGGAAAACCGGGCTACCAATGAATTTACCGGGAAGGTGGTTGGTGGGGTATTCAACCTTGCCGGTGAGGTAATGCCACAAATCCTTAGTGGGAAAACTCGATGGTGTGTACGCTCCGGATGGGGCGCGGAAGCCATATGGTGGTTGAATCTTTTAATGCTCATCTCATGGTCCCTATTGCCGAGTTGAAATTTGACCGTGGACTTGTTGAAGTCGGTTTCATCCCGGTATAGGCGAAAGATGGACATAAACTCGCATGTGAGCGCCACATAGTGTTCCTCAATAGGATGTACAATAAGATGTTGAGCTCCATTCCAAGAGAAAGCCTCAAGCACCTCCCTATGAAAACCAATCTTCATTGCGCCCTCCCTTTGATAAGCTCGTACACTAACATCCCCATGCCACATTTCAAGAAACCGTCCCTTTTGCTCCTCATCGTCAAATACTATAGTATCCACCTTTCGCTTGTCTTTCTTGTGCTTCTTGGCGGGGTGACGAGAAGAAGAAGCCATTGTCCTACAAAACATTCAATCTTCCAAGATAATTTCCATAGATTTAAAGAACAATGCCAAAACCAATAACACACATGTCACCTCCCGAAGAAGTACCCCATACTTAGTCAAAGAAACATGCTCAAATTTAGAAGAAATCTCAGCTTAGCATGCTTAATCATGAAGAGTAGGTAAGTAGAGGGAAAGATCATGAGAAAAGAACTCAAATCATGGTGAAAGTAGCTCCATAAGCATGCATGGAATGAGGAATACTAGTCAACCGGGGTCGGAACCGACCCTTGGAGGCTCGGCACCGAGCAGATCTCCGTAATAGGACGCTGGTGGGTCGACACCGACCCCTAGTGGGTCGACACCGACCTCCTCGGGCAGGATCAAATCCGCAATTTCAGTCCGATGTCCTTGGAAGGGTTACCAAAAATTCCGAAAAAATCAAATACTCTCACAATCAACCAAACAACCAAGTATGCATCAACAATGCCACTTACAATCCACAATTCATCATAGTATCATGTAGATCTAACCACTTAAGTATGCAAACAACTCAAACTTCCATATTCAAACTCAAGAACACCCAAAACCTAGGTTTTCAACTAATCCTTCAAACATAGATCAAGTAAACTTGAATTTAACATCAAAGGAGTAGAGAAACATACCAAAGATGAGCAAAAATAGAGGAATGAAAGTAAAAGGGGGGGGGGGTCGTAGACGAGCACTAGAGCGGTTCTAAAAATTGAAAAATTGTGGAAAAGGGGCAGATTTTCCGGTTTTTGGTGGAGGAATTGGAGGATTTATGTAGCACAAGGAAGGATTTTGGTAGATTTGGGATGGGGATGGAGAATTTTGAGGTGTGAGAGGCAAAGAGAGTTGAGGGTGAGCTATGGGTTTTGGGAATGGGAGAGGTCGGCGGTGTGGGGGAGAAAGAGAGGGGAGGGGTAGGGTTAAAAGAGGTAAAAGTTCAGGGACTTACCTGCAATTTCCAAATTTCTGAAATTTTTACCGTTTTTGCTTGGAAGGGGTCGGTTACGACCCAAAATAGGTCCATGACGACCCACAACGCCCTTGTTTCCTCTCATTGTCGAGCATTTCGGCCCTCTTGTTCCTCTTCCGCCGTCTCGAATCCCTACAAAACCTTATTGGAGAACCAAGACAAGAATCCTACCTATTCTAAACTAAGAAAATCAATTGAAACTAGGCTAAAAAAACGAAAATCCAAAAGAAAATAAAAACAAAACGAGTTGCCTCCCGGAAGCGCTTAATTTTACGTCTTTAGCTAGACGAGAAGTACCTCAACTTAATCCAAAGATGTGAGAGCCCATGTGGCTCGGATTTCCTCGTCGGGGTCGGCCCTTGCATAGTATTTCTTCAATCGGTGCCCGTTGACCTTAAAAATTCCTCCATTCTCGTCTATGAGATCGACCGCTCCATATGGGTAGATGTAGTGCACAACGAATGGGCCACTCCATCGAGATCGTAATTTCCCGGGGAAGAGTCGAAGTCTAGAGTTGAAAAGGTGTACTTGATCACCGTTGTTGAAGGTGTTCGGGATGAGCTTCTTATCATGCCATTTCTTGGTTCTTTCTTTGTAAATCTTGGCATTCTCATACGCCTTGAGCCTTAACTCCTCCAATTCTTGTAAGTCCATAAATCTCTTTGCTCCGGCCGCATCAAGATCCATGTTGAGCTCTTTGAGAGCCCATAATGCTTTGTGTTCGAGCTCGACGGGCAAATGGCATGACTTGCCATACACAAGATTGTAAGGAGTAGTGCAGAGTGGTGTCTTGTAGGCGGTGCGGTACGCCCAAAGTGCATCATCTAACTTGGAAGCCCAATCCTTCCTTGAGCGGGAAACCGTCTTCTCCAAGATGTTTTTAATTTTCCGGTTGGAGATCTCCACTTGACCACTAGTTTGGGGATGGTAAGGAGTTGCCACCCTGTGTAAGACCCCATACTTAGTCAAAAGTGCTTCAAAACTCCGCTCAATAAAGTGAGAACCACCATCACTAATAAGGGCTTGGGGAGCACCAAAGCGGGGAAAGATGTTGGACTTCATGAATTTGGCCACCACTCGTGCATCATTAGTTCTTGTGGCTATGGCCTCGACCCACTTAGATACGTAGTCAACCGCTACGAGGATGTACTTGTAGGGACCCGAAGAGGGGAAGGGTCCCATGAAATCAATTCCCCATACATCAAAAAGCTCAACTTCTAGAATTCCTGTGAGTGGGTTCTCATTCCTCCATGTGATATTTCTTGCACGCTGAGACTCATCACAAGTCGTGACATAGGCTTGAACATCCTTGACGAGGGTGGGCCAATAGAATCCGCTTTGAAGAATTTTTGCGGTGGTTTTGATTCCCTTAGCATGGCCGCCCGTTGGAAGAGTATGACAATGTCGGATTACTCTCTCTATCTCATCGTCCGGCACACAACGCCTAAAGATATTATCACTCCCTTGCTTGAAGAGGTAGGGATCGTCCCAGTAGTATTGCTTGGCGTCATGGAGGAACGTTTTTTTGGCTTGGGAAGTCAATCCATCAGGGATAATGCCTCCTACAGCATAGTTAGAAAAATCCGCAAACCAAGGGGTTTTCGCCCCTTGAATAGCATATATAGAATGACAAGAGAGAATGGGAGGAGAGGAGTGAAGAATAGTGGTAAACACACAAGAAGAGTTAGAAGAATGACCTAGATCGGTCGTGGTGAGGGTCGGTGCCGTGCTATCCAACTCGGTGTCAGCCCATTGCTGTATATGGGAGGTCGTCTCCGACCTAAGAATGGTCGTCTCCGACCCAGAAGTGGTCGTCTCCGACCCAGAAGTGGTCGTCTCCGACCCAGAAGTGGTCGTCTCCGACCCAGGATGGTCAACCTCGATCCGTAAGACTTCATTGCTCAATAGAATTTCGTCCGGGCGAGAGTCATTGATGGGTACTGAATCGCCAGACTCCTTAATGTGCTAAATTGGTAACCGAGAAAGGTGATCCGCCACGAGATTTTCCGCTCCTTTCTTGTCCCTTGTTTCAAGGTCAAATTCTTATAATAGAAGAATCCATCGGAGAAATCTCGGTTTGGCGTCCTTCTTATCCATAAGATAACGGATAGCTGCATGATCGGTGTAGACGATTACCTTGGAACCCACCAAGTATGACCGAAACATCTCAAAAGCAAACACAACGGCTAGGAATTCGTTCTCTATGATCGTGTATTTGCTTTGGACATCATCTAGCGTCTTGCTCGCATAATAGATAGCATGAAGCTTCTTCTCTCTTCTTTGCCCAAGGACTGCGCCCACGGCGTAGTCACTAGCGTCACACATGATCTCGAAGGGAATTGTCCAATCCGGAGGTTGCATAATAGGCGCCGACACAAGTGCATTCCGGATCCTGTGGAAAGCTTCAAGACACTGGGAAGAAAACTCAAACACAACATTCTTCATTCTAAGGTTAGTTAATGGTTTGGTAATCTTAGAGAAATCTTGAATAAACCTCCTATAAAACCCGGCATGTCCAAGAAAACTCCTAACATCTTTTACGGAGGAAGGGGGTGGCAATTTTTCAATTAATTCAATTTTAGCTTTATCAACCTCAATCCCCCTTTTTGACACTACATGACCTAGAACAATTCCTTCTTGAACCATAAAGTGACACTTCTCCCAATTAAGCACTAGGTTAGTCTCCTCACATCTCCTAAGTACTCTAGCAAGCTTGGCAAGACAAGAGTCAAAAGTGGTACCGTAAACCGAGAAATCATCCATAAATACCTCCACGATGTCCTCAATCATGTCGGAGAAGATGGCCATCATACACCGTTGAAAGGTGGCCGGGGTTTTGCAATGCCCGAATGGCATCCTCCTATAAGCAAATGTGCCATAAGGACACGTGAAGGTGGTTTTCTCTTGATCATCAGGATGTATCGGAACCTGCCAATAACCACTATAGCCATCGAGATAACAAAAATAGTCATGCAAAGCTAATCTCTCTAGCACTTGGTCAATAAAAGGCAAGGGAAAGTGGTCCTTTCTAGTGGCGTTGTTTAGCTTTCTATAGTCAATACACATGCGCCAACTAGTGGTAGTCCTAGTGGGGACTAACTCGCCCTTTTCATTCTTTACAACAGTAAGACCACTCTTTTTAAACACAACATGAACGGGGCTTACCCACTTACTATCCGAAATTGGAAAGATAATACATGCATCGAGCATTCTCTAGATCTCCTTTTTTACCACTTCCTTCATATTCGGATTATGCCTCCTTTGGTGCTCTATGGTTGGCCTGTGTCCTTCCTCAAGGAAAATACAATGCATACACAAAGAAGGTGAGAGGCCACTCAAATCCTCATGTGAGTATCCAATGGCCTTCCTATGAGTCCTAAGAACATTCAACAACTTTCCAACTTCTTCCGCATTAAGGTTAGCATTAATAATCACGGGAAAAGTGGAATTAGGGCCAAGAAACTCATACCTCAAAGACTCGGGGAGAGTCTTAAGCTCTGGAGTAGGTGGTGGTGTAACAATCTCCTCCACCTTCTCCATTTTGAAAAACTCTTCAAAGTAAGCGTTGTCATCGGCTTCAAGAAGGGTCGGCTCTAACCATAGAGGGGTCGTCACCGAGCCTGAAGCAATCACAAAATCCTCAGAAACGATCAGAATGGGGGTGGGTACCGAGCTGGATGTGGTCAGTGTCGACCCGGATGTGGTCGGTGCCGACCTGGCAGTTTCTTCCTCGGCGTTATCTTCACTTGTGTAAGCTCTAAGCAAGCGTTCGATCGGATCTTCACAGTCAATGTAATCCGAGCGAGTGTACAACATCTTCACTTCCATAGCTTCACCAGTTTCCTTCATCGTTGGATTGAACCGGAACTCAACCACCTCATTGCCGATTTCAAAAGTAAGGAGGCCTTTCTTCACATCAATAATGGTCTCGGCGGTTGCAAGAAAAGGTCTCCCAAGAATGATCGGGACGATAGGGTCTTCCGGCATCTCCATGACAATAAAATCATTAGGCACAAAGAACTTGCCAACTTGTATAGGGAAATCATCGAAAACTCCAATTGGTTTTACACAAGAACCGTCTGCCATATAGAGCTTCATATTCACCGGGACCAAAGGGCCCATATTTGTTTTGGACCATATAGAGAGAGGAAGAAGACTAGCACTTGCACCAAGGTCACATAAGGCTTTAAAGTGATGGGCACCTATGCCAATAGTAATTGCAAATTTACCCGGATCAACGAGTTTCTCCGGGAGCTCTAAGGATCGCACCTCATCGGTTAGTTCGGATATCGACCGCTTCTTTGACAAGATCTCTTTAAGAAATTTGGTGTAGGCGGGCATCTCATTCAAAGCTTCAGCAAAAGGAATAGTGATGTTAATCCCTTGAAGAACCTGCACAAAACGCTTAAATTTGCCTTCCGTGGAATCTTTAGCCTTCTTGGATGGGAAAGGAAGCACCTTTGTTGTTGATGTAGAAGGAACGGATGGAAGAATTCCGGGAAGAGGGTCGACCACGACTTGAGTGGGGTCGTGACGACCCTGTCTGTAGTGAGGAGAGGATCGGTCATGACCCTTGGTGAGTCGGTGACGACCTCCTAGGAGCTCGGCCGGTCCTCATCGTCCCCCGCCTTCTTGCCTGTTTCTCGGTCCGGCAACTTCTTTCCGCTTCTCAGATGGATTGCAGCAATTTGACCTCGTAGATTCTCATCAGAATGACCCGGTAATCGCCCTTGAGGTCGTGGAATTTGGGTCGCTAAGTCACCAAGCTGAGAATTCACATTCTTCCTCCAAGCTTCAAAGTCTCCTAGTTGATTTTGCACTCCTTTAAGATCGGTTCGGATGCCATTCATTCCTTCAAGGAGTCCTTGTGCTCAAGTTGGTGGCTCTTGAAAACCGGGAGGTCTATATGGAGGGGCTCTTTGCTCTTGTGGTGGCTCTTGAAGACCGTAGCCATTGTTGTTCCATTGAGGAAAATTGTTGGTGTTCCTCCCTGGATAAGCATTATTTTGGCCACGATGTGGTCCTCTCATATAATTTGCCTCCGCATAAGCCTCGGCGGCTCGGACTTGTTCCACGTTCGTGCAAGAAGAGGTAGGATGAGTATGGGAACCACATTCTTGACAAGGTTGAGCGGCGGACTTGTAGTGGCCTACTTGCTTCTTGAGCCGGTTTATCTCATCTTGCATAAATTGAAACCTCATATCTGGATCAATCGGCTCAGCATTAGGATCATAAAGTCTTTTCTGTGGGACCTTGACAGCTTGTTGGGTGCCATAACAAGGCCCAAGCTTGATCGGGATCCAACTCAATAAACCCACAATCGGTGTGGAGGTTGATCCGATCTTTTGTAGCGGCATTAATTCCCTGGAAGAAAATCTCTTGAAGCACATAAGGAGGTTGTCCATGAGTTGGGTATTGCCGAAGAAGTTCTTTAAACCGCTCCCAAGTTTCCACAAAAGTCTCATTGGGAAGTTGATGATAAGAAGTGATGCGCTTTCTTAGCTCTGTAGTCTTAGCCGGTGGAAAGAACTTTGTCAGAAACTGATCATGTAGAGCCTTCCATGTAGTAATCGACCTGGAGGGTAAACTTTCAAGCCAAATGAGAGCCTTTCCGGCAAAAGACCATTTGAATGCCTTCAAAAGCACATATTCAAGTAATACATTATCAACGGCAATAGTGTCACAAAGGTCAGTGAAGTTCTTGATGTGCTCCATAGGGCACTCGGTGGGTTTGCCTTCAAATTGAGACCTCTTGATGAGAGTGATGAAGTGTGACTTTATCTCAAAAGCATGCTCGATAACAGGGAGCACAATAGCAGATTCAGGAACTTTAAACTCAGGGTGCATGTACTGCTTTGCATTACGCGGAATAACATCGAGTTGTTGTTGAAGACGGGTAGCAACCTCTCTTTCTCTTTGTGCAACAACAGTTTGAGCATCACGCTCTCTTTGTATACCTTCCATCTGAAGGCGAAGGTCAGCCATCTGGCGAGCAATTTCCTCAGCATCGGCCATTGCTCTTCGTTCTCTTAGCTTGCGGACAAGGGTTCTCTCATGTTCGGAATCGAAAGGAAAGAGGTCGACTCCCCTTCGCGAACTAGAGGGCATACACCTGCACACACAATCACGAGAAAACGAATTAGTAAAAACAAAAGGGTATGGGCTATTCCCAAACCCGAAAAATAACTAGACAAAGAAACTAAACTAAATCTCCGACAACGGTGCCAATTTGTTGAAAGGGTTTCTTGACAACAAATAAATTTATAATCAAGACCCCGTTGAGTATAGGGAGGTCAGGTTCGTCCACAGGAATTAGAAGTATCTAAATCTAGTTATTAATCCTAACAAAAGAAAACAAAACAAAGCAAAACACTCAAGTAGGTGCTCGACACCGACCCACGACAGGTCGTAACCGACCAACAACTCCAAGAGCTTACAAATTCAAGCAAACCTCCAAGTCTTTCTTAATTGTCAAAGAGCTTGGAATCAAAGTTAACCTAGAAAACCAACTTGCAACTTGTTCCGTTCTCCACAAAATAACGTCTCCTTCAAAGCCTCTAAAAACGTCCCCCTTAAAATAAAACCCTAGAGATCCTTATATAGTGGTAGGAATAATCCTCATAAGAAAACTAAATTCTATCTTAAAAAGGCCCATAAATAAAACATTTACTAAACCTAACTTAAGGCGCAATTTTCATTCTCGCCACACACGGAAGTGGTCGTCTCCGACCATAGGCAGCACTTGGTTTCTTCATTTCTTCGCTCAAAACTTGCTCCAAAGCTTGGTTCTCCTTCAATGTTCCTTCTTTAATCGCTCTTGGCCTTCTAAGACTTCCTTTAGCTCCTTCTTAAAGCATCTTCATCTTGAAAACTTCACCTTGGAACCATCAAATCTTCAAATGCACCGACTCTTGCCCTTCTATCAACATCACCACAAGACAACTCTAACACTTCCTCCTAAAAAGATTGAAAAACCGGGACATCTCCTCCTCAACGCTTCAAATACCTACAAAACATTAAACAAACTTATGTAGACTCCATATCTTAAGATAATATGAAAACCTACACAAATGACTTAAGACAACACTATAAACCTAGAAAAGACTCAATCCTAGCTACAAAACTAACCACAAAAACCAACTAAAAAGTGCGACATCACCTCGCTGCCAAGTATGCTTCAAGCCATCGCACACGACCCTCGAGTGCTGGTACCGATTTGATCAATCCTACCAGGCGCCACCCCCTCAAACTTTCCAAGCTAACTCAACTTGGTTCCTCGACACAGCCGCTACTCACCACTTCACCCCCGACATCTCCAATCTTTGCATCGACCCGTACAGGTAAGATGGCACGGACAGGGAATCCCTCGGTGATGGTTCCAAGATTCCGATCCAAAACTATGGCAACGCCTCCATTTTCACTCCGAATC
Organism: Fallopia convolvulus; assembly: GCA_964016875.1. Lineage (NCBI taxonomy): Eukaryota > Viridiplantae > Streptophyta > Magnoliopsida > Caryophyllales > Polygonaceae > Fallopia > Fallopia convolvulus. The sequence goes on along the minus strand of OZ024720.1, from coordinate 47,215,540 downwards.
GTACTTTCTCTCTTACTCATGTTTTACATACTCCTTCTCTTACCAAAAATTTGCTCTCTGTTTTACAATTTTGCAAAGACAATAACGCCTTCTATGAATTTCATTCTACTAGTTTTTGTATTAAGGATTCGCAGACCCAGGCACTCCTTCATTAGGGTCCCGTTAAGAATGGCATGTACGAATTCACCACCCTCTTGCAAACACCGTCTTCACCACCTCAAGCGCATCTCACCTATGCAAATAACGCCGATCTCTGGCATTTATATTTTGGACATCCCTCAGCTAGGGTTGTTTCGTCCATTTTCAGCCTTCTTTTTCCCTCAAAAAAAGCCCCAAGATCTCTAGCCCAAGCGGACTGCCCAACTTGCTCTTGGGCCAAGGCCCACGCTCAGCCTCACCCTCCAAGCCCAAGCAGATCCACCAAGGCTTTAGAGCTTCTTTTTCTTGATGTGTGGGGCCCATCCCATCACAAGTCTATGAAAGGCAATGCCTATTATATTTCCGTTGTAGATGACTTCTCGAAGTTTATATGGATATTTCCTATTGTTACTAAATCTAAAGTTTCCCAAGTTATCTCCATCTTTATTTCTTTTATTACGAAAATTTTCCAAACCCAAATTTCCCACATACAAACAAACAGAGGCGGTGAATTTCAACCCCTCAAACCGCTATTCTAATCACTCGGTATCAACCGTCGGATTACGTGTCCATACTCTCACCAATAAAATGGATCCGTCGAAACCCAGCATCGCTGGATCGTTAACATGGGCCTAACCCTACTTAAACAAGCCTCTCTACCCCTTTATTTTTGGGACCATGCCTTTGAAACCGGAACCTTTCTAATCAACCACTTACCCACCCTCATTCTCCACAATAAATCTCCCTACCAAATTCTTCTTCAACAAAACCCCGGATTACCAATTTCTCAATGTTTTCAGGTGCCTTTTTTTCCCAACCTCCGACCTTACCTACGCCACAAACTTTCCTTCCATTCCACCCCCATAATTTTTATTGGGTATAGCGCAATGTTATTAGAATCCCGATCCGATTCTACGATTCTAGCGATCCTACGATTCATAACATTCAAAACGATCCACGATCCCAAGTAAAATCTTATTGGAGTAGGATCTTAAATGATTTAGAATACAATCTCGATTCGATCCCGATTTTACATACGATTCTAACGATCCTACAAACGATTATAACGATCCTATAAACGATTCTAACGATCCTATAAAATGACAACTTTAACTTCATATTATTAATAATTTTACAATTAACATATCATTTCCATTAAAATAGTTGACTAGTACATCCAACAACATTTTTAATAATCAAATTCATAAGGTTTATCATTTTCTTACATAATATATTACAAAATATACAATCTATTAGATTATTTTTGCATATCTTTAGTTATAAGGTAGGATCTTACGATTCATCGATCCGATCTTACGATCCGATCCAAAATACCCTCAACGATCCAACCTAAAATCCCTATCCTAATAATCTTGGTATAGCGGCAACCATAAAGACTATCTTTGCTATGATTGGGCCACCAAGCGGACCTATATATCTCGGGATGTCATTTTTCATGAACGGATCTTCGCTTTTGGCACTATGACCGATCCTTCTTCAAAAACTATAAACCCAACACAATCTGAGACCACCCTTCTCCCTCTTCCTCTCGGCCCAACTCTTGGTCCAAATCCCCAACCACCCGGCCCAGTAAACTCTCCACACTCTCCCTTTAGCACCACTTCCCCATCAGACTTGGGCCCCGCCTCTCCTAATTACCCTTCACTTCAATTGGCCCATGAACACCCTAACCCTCCTAATCCCAATTTGGACCGCCCTGTCGAGCCAGCCCAACCCAATTTGAACACTCACCATATGCTAACACGGCTAAAAAACAGCATCACCAAACCCTTTCATCGATCCGACGACATTGTGCCCTGGCTTCCCTCAAATCTTACTGCCCTAGCAACCACCTCCACCATTCCTGATGAACCTCGAACCTTCTCTGAGGCATCCAAGTATCGCGAATGGCAACAAGCCATGGAAGCCGAGTTTCAGGCTTTTCGCAATACCAACACCTGGACTCTTGTCCCTCCTCAAACCTCTTCGAATGTATTGGGCGTAAAATGGGTATTCAAATCCAAATTCCACGCCAATTGTCAACTTGAGCGTCAGAAAACGCGATTGGTTGCTAAGGGATATCACCAAATTCATGGTCTAGATTATGATGAAACTTTCAGCCTCGTTACCAAACCATCCACAATTCGACTTCTCCTATCTCTAGCGGCGATGCGAGGGTGGTCAATGACACAAATCAACATTCAAAATGCCTTCTTAGACGGAGATTTGATGGAGGATGTCTACATCACACAGCCACCAGGTTTTACCCACTCTCTTTATCCCTCTTACATTTGCAAATTAAACAAATCGCTTTATGGCCTTGAACAAGCACCGAGAGCTTAGTTTGCCAAACTCAGTGATGCCCTCATTACACTCGGAACCCTTCCCGGGCCGACACCTCCCTCTTTAGCTATCACCGGGGCACTCAATCTGTGTTCATACTTGTATGTGTCGATGATCATCTCATCTTTGCCTCTAATCCTGCCTTATCTACTAATATTGTGGAAGCTCTGACTAAATTGTTTCCATTCAAAGATCTTGGAGTTGTCAAATTCTTTCTTGGCATCGAAACAACTCCCACACCAGAAGGCTTTTTCCTCTCTCAATCCAAGTACATTCAGGATCTCATTCAACGCACTAATATGGGCGATTCTAAACCAGTGCAGACGCCTATGGCCAGCAACTTCACTGCCTGCACGGATGCCTCCAAACCCTTTGGTTATCCACTTATGTATCGCAGTACTGTAGGAAGCCTTCAATATCTCTCTTTTGCAAGGCCTGACATTGCATACGCCATCAACAAACTATGTCAGTTTATGCATAAACCCAAAGAGCGACATTGGCAAGGAGTTAAGCGGGTACTCCGGTACTTGAACGGCACTGCTGACCTCAAATTCCATATCAGCTCCACCCCAAGCTCCATATTATCGGCCTACTCCGACGTTGATTGGGCTGGGGATCCAACTGACCGACGCTCCACCAATGCCTATTGCATCTTTTTAGGCGACAATCTCATCTCCTGGATTTTAAAGAAGCAAGACACTGTTGCTCGCTCTTCCACGGAAGCCGAGTATCGGGCTCTAGCGCTTGCCACCTGTGAAGCATTTGGATTCAGTTGCTCCTTTCTGAACTCCGCTTTCCCCTACCACAACCACCAATCCTCTGGTGTGACAATCTCAGGGCCACGTACCTCGCCGCTAAACCCGTTCAAAATGATCGGATAAAACATCTCATCCTTGACTACCACTTTGTCAAAGAACGGGTTCGCCACAAGTCCTTACAAGTCTCATTCATCTCTTCCCAAGATCAGATTGCAGATGCCCTCACTAAGCGATTGGCAACTGCACTATTTCTCAATCTTCTCTCAAAACACTATCTACGACACGTTCGGGTCAAGGGAGGATAGTAACCAGTAGTACTAGGCCCATTGATATAGAAGGCCTAGTAAGGCCCAATACTTGTAACGGTCTCATTTTCTAAGAGAGCCCTAGTTCTATGCATATAAATATAACCTAATGAATGAGAGGGGATTTTACAAACACATGTCAACATCCTAGCAAAGATCATGTCCTGCCTCCACTCGATCGAACTCAACGCTAAAACCCAGCCCGAGTCCCCTACTATCAAATCTAGAAAACAAAACTCAAACGGCTCCCTAACAGCCTTGTCTTGGATGAAAGAAACTGATAGCATGCTGATGTTCGCATTTTTAGTATAGTTTTTGATAAGTTTTCTTTGCTTATTAGGTTTAGTTTTTTCTAGTTTAGGTTTAGTTTTAAGTGTTTTTAGTTAGTTTTGCATAAATCTACGAGAAGAGTGGAATCTACGCTATTTTGTGTATTTTGCAAGTTTTAGCGAGGAAAGGAGCTAAAAGGAGCTAAATTTGGAGCATCATAGTGAAGGACGGGAAAGTGCAAGACTTAAGAAGTCAAGGATCGAGAATACAAGAGGAGGTGTTGAAGAAAACAAAACCCCAGGCTCGTTAACGAGGCTGTGAAGGGTCGTTAACGAGGCCACGAAGAGAAGATTTCGGAGTATTATTTTATTATTCACCGATCCTGAGCGGGAATTTATTTCCGTATCGGTTGAGTATATTTTTAGAATCTTTATGGGTTATTAGAATATGTATTTTAGGGTTTAATATCTTTCTAGATTTTTTTTCTATCTTTTAGAGATTGTCTCTATCGTTTTAGGAAAGTTTTTATCTTTTAGCCTTTTTAGTTTTTTTAGGATTTTCTAGTATAAATACCCTTCTATCTAGCATAGAAGGAGGGGGGGCTTAATTTTGGAGGAGATTTGGAGGAAGGCCGAAGGAGAGAGAACCGGATCGGAAGTCGGTGACGAGGGTCGGTAACGACGGTTTCCGAGGTTCGTTGATCGAGTGTGTTCGGTGATTGTTTTGTTTTGGTTTTCTTCTGGATCTCTGTAAGACGATATTTTTGTTATTAATTTAAGTTTGAGTTTTGTTTCAATGTTTGTTTTTATTGAAGTATTTAATTTCTTAATCATGAGTAGTGAGTAGTCTATTTTTCTAGGGTCGGGGTTAAGCCCGGCATAGTTGAGCATGTTTGATGAGTAAGATAGTGTGTTGAATGCCTTTTATCTTTATTGAGATTGTTTGTTGTGCTTAATACCGAAACGGGAGTTGAGGTAATTTGAGTTTTAACTTGATTGAAAGAGAAAGTTAGTAACTTGAAGATTGATATTGTTTGAAAATGAAAATTTCAGGCTTTAGATCCAAGAAGAGCAATTGAGTGAGTTAGTTTATGAAAATAGATTAATTTACTTGTTAAGTCAATGAAAGTTAATGACTCTATCTATTTAAAGGCATGATCTTATCTTCTTACGAATTCTTATGCTTGGCTATGTTGTGGTGTCCCTTATCCTAGATTTTTGTTTTAATTGAATTATTTCTGATAAATCTTCGTTGCTGAATACTTGCTTCGGTACCGAGTATTAATTAGAATTTTATTAGGTCGTTAATTGATGTTTTTGTGTTCGGTGGTTCGGTAACGATCCTGACAAGGTCGTTAACGAGGCATCTCGTGAGTGTTTTGTTTGATTTGATTTGATTTTATTAGATTGATAGACAAACAACCTTGCTTCCTGTGGAACGATCCTGACTCCACTGTACTCAGCGGGGTCTTGACTTATAAATTTATTTGTTGTCAAGAAACCCCCTCAACAAATTGGCGCCGTTGCCGGGGAAGCAACGAGTTGTTAGTTTATCTTTGGGATCGGGACTAGCCCGACCCCATTTTTGTTTTTAATTTTTGTTTTCTTTGTTTGTTTTCTCAGTGTATGCCGGTAGGACGAAGAAGGATTCAGTTTGATAGCTCCAGTTATTACTCAGAACCCGAATGTTCCCTGCACCGACGACTCCGAGAAAACCGAGCCATGGCCACAGCTGAAGAGATGGCTCGAGAGTTAGAGATCCTCCGGACCCAGATGGAGGCACTGAAAGCTGAAAAGGACGGCGCTGATGCAGACAAGGCTCGACTGCAAGAAGAGTTAAACGCCTATCCAAGGAATGCCAAGCAATACATGCATCCAGAATTGAGGGTGCCAGAATCTCCTATTGTGCTTCCTGCGATAGAGAAACCTTTTGAGATCAAATCTCAGTTTATATCCTTAATTAAACGGGCTCAGTTTGAAGGGAAACCTGCTGAGTGCCCTATGGAGCATATTAGAAATTTTCTTGATTTATGTGACACCATAGCTGCTGAAGGTGTCTTGCTAGAATATGTTCTGTTAAAAGCTTTTAGATGGTCACTTACTGGAAAGGCCCTGAACTGGTTAGAGAGCCTACCTTCTAAGTCTATCAGGATTTGGAAAGCTTTGTATGATCAATTTCTTACAAAGTTTTTCCCTCCTGCTAAGACAACGGAGTTAAGGAAACGTATCACCTCTTATCATCAGTTGCCTAATGAGACATTTGTTGAAACATGGGAAAGATTTAAAGGGATGCTTAGACAATGCCCTACTCATGGGCAACCTTTATATGTATTGCAAGAAATCTTTTTCCAGGGTATCAACGTAGAGACCAAGAACCGCATCAACACGCATACTGCGTGCGGTTTTATAGAGATGAACCCGACAGAGGCGTGGGAACTGTTGGACAAGCTGGCGAATTACGATGCTATGTACGGAACCCAGCAGGCTCCACAAACTCAAAAACGTCTCTATGTGCCCAATCGAGATGAAGTTGACCCCGATGTTAAAAATCAATTCTTACAAGATGAGGTCAACCGTTTGAGGAAACAGGTAAGTTTTCTGAAATCCTCTCAATCATGTCAAGAATGTGGTTCTTCTGCGCATAGTACTTCTGCTTGCACTAACATTGAGCAGGTTAGAACAGCTGAGACAATAGCTGAGATGAATTACATGAGAGGACCCTACAGGAACCAACCTCATTATAATGACAGGTCGAACAACTATCAACCATGGGGCAATCAGAATACAAATTACAATTACACAGGGCCCCCACAAGATAGACGACATGCACCATATCGACCTCCAGGCCATCAGGAGATGCCATCATGGGTTCAGGAGATTAAAGAGAGCATCAACGAAGTGAACAATAAGGTTGATGACGTCCAAACCAAGCTGAACCGGCAGGATAAAAGATGGGGAGAGTTCGATTTTTGGAAGAGGAGTGTTGATTCCCAACTAGGAGACCTAGCTGCACGGATTCCAAGACCACAAGGGCAACTATCGGGCCGTCCCGAGGAGAACCCTAGAGGCCAAATAGCAGCGGTACACCTCAGAAGCGGGAAGACACTACCGGAAAGAGTTCAAGCTGAAGAAAAGGAGGAACAAGATCTCGCCAGCCAGCTCGTTAACGAGCCAGCGAGAGCTAGTACCGAGCCTACAAGCCAGGATGACGAGGCTCCGAGGATTCCTGACGAGCCCAACCCAGGTAAGTTTTCTAAACCGAGCCCTCCTCTTAATCCCAGGGTAGTTAACGACCCCATCAGGGTCGGTAACGACCCGCCGAGGACACCGACCGACCCCAATGTCGACCCGGTACTCTCACCTCTCGAGCCTAACTTGGTTCCGAGAATGGTGAAAACTCTTCCATTTCCAACTAAGAAATCTATGGACTCTACTGAGAGTAAGTTCAAGCGTTTCGTTAAGATTCTTCAGGGCATTAATATTTCCATCCCATTCGCTGAGGCCCTAAGCGAAATGTCGGCTTACACAAAATTCTTGAAAGATATTCTTAGCAGGAAAAGATCTATTACAGAGCTGCAGGACGAGGTCAGATCCATAGCTCTTCCAGAAAAGCTTGGAGATCCTGGGAGGTTTGCAATCACAATCGGCATAGGCAACCACAAGTTCAAGGCTTTATGCGATCTTGGTGCCAGTGCTAGTCTTGTTCCGCTCTCAATATGGTCTAAAGCCAATATGGGACCACTGGAACCAGTAGACATGAATCTGTACATGGCAGATGGGTCAAGTGTCAAGGCCACAGGAGTAGTGGACGATTACCCTATCCAAGTCGGGAAATTCTTTATACCGAATGATTTTATTGTCCTTGATATGCCTGAAGACCCTCATGTCCCCATAATTCTCGGGCGACCATTCTTAGCCACAGCAGGAGCAAGAGTTGATGTGCGAAAGGGACTCCTCACTTTTGATATGGGAGAGGAACGGGTGGAATTCAATTTAGATCAAAAAGCCAACGACCCAATTGGAGTGGCACAACTAGAGTTGACTCAACCCGAACTCGACACCACAGTCCCTACCGATCCACCTCTGCCGATCACTGATTCTCACATACACAAAGGCCCTACTACAGAGGTTACAGAAAAGTCCAAACCACCTTGGCTTTCGGACTACACTAACAATCCAGGGATATCAAGCTTACTGATAGAAGAAGAAGGTCCTAATTTAGCAATTCAAGTGCACAGAGGTAGTAAAGCTACAGGCAAGGTATCTCAAGACCCTAACATGGCCATACATGAACCACCATGAGACTAGCAAGAGAGCTCGTCGGGCTAACGACGTTAAACATAGCGCTTACGAGAGGCAACCCGCTTTTAGAATAGGTTTAGTCTATTTTATTTTATTTTTATTTTTATTTTTAGATTATTTCTTAGCTTTCTTTTATTTTTCTTTTTAGTTTTAAATAGGATAGAAATAAGATTTTTGAGCTAACAAGATTTCAGGAAAAAAGGGGTCGAAAATTCACTCAAGGAGGCTACGGTGGCTCGTTAACGACCCACCCAGGGTCGTTAACGACCCACCCAGGGTCGTTAACGACCCAGTTTGGACGACCCGATTCGTCACATACGGGGCAGGTAAGTAAATCTAACCTAGTTAATTTTTTTTTCCTAACCCTAGCCCCCCCCCCTATCCTTACCCCTCCTATAAAAACCCTTCTACCCCTCCCAAAATTCTACCACAATCTCTCCCACATTCACTCTCAAACCCAAAACTCTCTCAATCCCTTTCCCTTCTCTCCCACCGAGTCGGAAATCCCACGCTAACGACCACCGGAGACGCCATCGTTACCGGAGTTCGAAAGCCATTCACCGTCGACGACGAGCTCGTTAACCACCCCGATTCCGACCCTTGCTCTTTTAATTCTCGGTTCTCCGGTATGATTTCTAAACCCTTGCTTGAAATTGCATGATTGATTATCCATAGGGTTAAATTTCATATCTTGAATCATGATTTTTAGGGAGATCGATGAGCATGCTTAAATTACGTTCTAAAAATTCTTGATTGTGCTTAGTTGTTCATGTTTTAGGTAAGATTATTCATGATAAATTAGCTATTGTAACCCTTTAGTTAAGAAAGCATGAATTTTTCTTGTTCTAGATCTAAAAATTCGAACTTTGCATGTCAAAATTCCGAGAAATTTTTTGCATGATAGGGATGGGTAATTGAGTAAGTATGGGGTGCTTTTACCCAATGAGGGAATTGTGGAGAATAATAGAAGATTGCATGCTTGATTTTGTGCTGAATTAAAGGTAGATTTGATTTCGGAAATTTCTGGTTTTGCTCTCGGCGGGTCGTTAACGACCCACCCAGGCTCGTTAACGACCCTGCACTTCATAGATGATCGATCCGAGCCCAGACTCGTGAACAACCCAATTGGGTAGTTTATGAGTAATTCCGAGGTTAATTTTGAGACCAAGTATGGGGTCTCATACCTATTATTTTTAAGTGGATCTTATCTTGGAAAATTTTCGATTATTTTGTAGGATCCATGGCTAGTTCAAGCAGACCCGATACCCGAGCCCAGAAGAAGAGGAGGAACCACAGGTCTCCATCTCCACCCCGGGTGGACGATGTGATTTTGAGCAGTCAGAGCCAAGTACGGCGCTACCGGGATTTTATGGAGAAGGACCATTACACCCGATGGTTCTCGAAGTCTAGCGTCGTCTCTACGGGCATCTACACGGCTGTCAAGGACGCCTTCATCATCCTTGGGGCCGCACACTTATTGAAGCAAGAGAGCTTGCCACATTATCCGGCCCTCACATCCGAGTTCTTGGCCACCTTGGAGACCAACTTCTCGTCGAAGATCTCACCAGGACGCATTCGGTTCCGGCTCGGTAACGAGGACCGTAACTTCACCATGGCGGAGTTCAATGCAATCTTGGAGCTCCCAAACCCATCTAGAGACTATAGCTTGAAGGACTACCGAGTGACCTGCACTTGGAGCTACATCACCGGAGAGGTTCAATCCTCCACCGCGGCGCTATCCGGGGCAACCATAGTCAACCCCATCTTCCGGATTATCTTGAGAGTCCTCGCCGCAACAAGGACGGAGGTCGCTTGCTTCCGCACCATCCTCTTCGAAGAGCCCGACCCCTTGAATTTCGGGTACGAATGGCTCTACTATGTCGAGAAGTCCCACAAGTCCAAGGAGGTGTGGTGTGGCAATTTGGTTAGCCTCTTGGCTAAAAATCTTGGAGTCGATCTCACCCGTTACACACCGGCCCACGCTCAACTCCTCAACAAGAATTATTGGTATAGTGCCGGGATTTTCGTGCAAGCCGAGGGAGGCTACAAGGTGAAGGTTCGAGATCAAGTGGTCATACCTTCCCTCGACATGTACGAGCTACTCTACGTACCAAATTGGTACGAGGTGTGGACGGGCCAGCCTTACCCATTGGAGCCAAAACCGGAGGATGAGCTCTCACTTAGGCCATGTCACACCCGGTTTGAGCGGGACGATGTGGATGAATATGAAGAAGAAGATGAGCAAGAGGATACCGAGGTCGTAGGCAATGACACCGAGGAAGCCGACACCGAGGGCGGCACTGAGGAGCTCAACTTTACAGAAGAAGACATGGAGACGGAGGAATTAGGAGGCAACATCTTCGTCGACGAGCCAACCAGGGTCGTTAACGACCATTTCCAGCCACCGCCCAACACTGTTAACGAGGCAACCAGCTTCGTTAACGAGGTGCCGCAAGCTCCTGTCGACCCTCCACCAGCTCCTGTCGACCCTCATGCATATGGCTTAATGCCTTACAACCCGGTGATGTATCAAGACCATTTCCAGCCTCACTACCCACCACCTCCTCAGCCCGAGTACGCAGGATCGAGCATACCACCACCATGGGCCGATGATCTTTCTGCACGGATGCAGCAGCTTCACCTCCAGACCGATCACATTCATCGGAGGATGGATAGATGGGAAACCGTCTACTCCGCTCGCATGTCAATGGAGGACGAGCGGCAACGTCAGAGAGAGGTGGAGGATGCTGAGCGTTGGAGGACGATGTATGACTTCATGGGGCACTTTGAGCACTATTTTCCTCCACCGAACCGTTGATCAAGCTCAAGATGAAGTTTCCTTTCCTTGTTCCACTTTTTGTAAGTTTTATGTCTTTCTTTTTCTTTTTAATTTTTTGTTTTCTTTTCTATTTCTTTTCCCTCTTCTTCTTATTTTTCTTACAGTGGGGACACTGTAATTTGAAGTATGGGGTGGGAGAAAGTAGAAAAATTATGTCCTAGGTGTCTTTGTGTAGTTGTTATTTCTTTGAAACCAAAAAAAAATCGAAAAAACCAAAAACAAAAAAAAATTGATAAATTTGAAAAATCCAAAAAGAGTTTAGAATTGATAGATATCCCTTCTTAAAGTTCTATGATAGCAATCACTAGTTTAATCATATAATTCCTTGCAAACATGTCTTTGAAAGTATAGCCGGATTCTTAAAAATTGAAATTATTGTTTTTTAGAAGAGAATAGCATTAGATAAAATTGAGCACATATACTTTATAGCATAGATGATGCAATCCAACAAAAATCTACCTTGTGAGAAATTTTTGGCCTTATAGGGAGAACATTTATAAATCCCTCTTCTTTTTTGTGTGATTTACTCTCCTTATGCATATTATCTCTTGGAATTGTGATGGTTATCTATTTCTTGAGACCCTTATAAGATTTTTAGTTCATTACTTGTGAAGATCATATGATAGAGAACTTATTTTTATGAGCCCTATTATCCCCTATCTACCTTTACATTATTCCTTCTTTTGACAACCAATTTTGGCCTGAAACCTTTTATTTTTAGCTCCACAAAAATTGTTCCCTAGCCGAGATAAGCTTGACCCTATCCGGGAATTAGGACTTAGATTGGAGAGGTAAAGTTTTGTGTTTTGTTGAAAAGAAAAGAGTTTCTATTTGCTTGAATTAAAGGATATTTGGGAAGGGTAGATTTGGAAGTCTCCTGTTATTACATGTAAGAGAGGTCTCTTGATAAAAATATGCACAATTAAGTTTTAAAGGGAAGAAATGTATACGGTGGATCGTTAACGACCCGGATGTGGGTTCGTTAACGAGGCAACGAGAAAAATAGTAATAGTAAAAAAAAAAAAAGAAAAAAAAAGGGGAAAAGAAAGAGGAAAAGTTGAAGTGCATTTGTGTTTAAAGATAATATCGAGAGATTCTTTTATTTTTGGTTATGAGACTTTCTAGGATGATAAATGGGTGAGTGAAAATAAGTGCATAATGAGAGTGAGTTTGGTTTATGTTTTGAGAGTTTTTGGGGATGTGAGTTTTTAGGAGTCTTTGATTCCCGGATATTATTAGCACCACATGACCAAAATATTTCTACGCCCTATTGTCTTTACCAAACCCCATTACAACCCGGCTGAATGGAAGCTTCTTTGAAGTTTTTCATTGAGCCTAAGTTCTCTTGATGAATCTTTGCTTGTTTTGACAAATCTTGGGTGGAGAGTATTGGTGATATAAGTTCCAATTTCTATGAGTTTTTGTATATAGGATGAGTTGAGAGATTGAAATTATAAGCCCAAACACATGTGAGTTGAGCGAAACACATTATATCCCTTGAGAGGTTGGATTGTATTATTTTATGTCTATTTAAGTACATATATGTGTGAGGATGTTAATAGTCTTTTGCTATAATTTTCTTACGTGTAGATGTTGCTTTTTGAAGATGGCTATGTCTTGATAAGCATGATTTGTTTTGGTTTTGGTTAGTATCTTGATTATTGCTTGAGGACAAGCAAGTCTAAGTATGGGGTATTTTGATGTTCGCATTTTTAGTATAGTTTTTGATAGGTTTTTTTTGCTTATTAGGTTTAGTTTTGTCTAGTTTAGGTTTAGTTTTAAGTGTTTTTAGTTAGTTTTGCATAAATCTACGAGAATAGTGGAATCTACGCTATTTTGTGTATTTTGTAGGTTTTAGCGAGGAAAGGAGCTAAATTTGGAGCATCATAGTGAAGGACGGGAAAGTGCAAGACTTAAGAAGTCAAGGCTCGAGAATACAAGAGGAGGTGTTGAAGAAAACAAAACCCCAGGCTCGTTAACGAGGTTGTGAAGGGTCGTTAACGAGGCCACGAAGAGAAGATTTCGGAGTATTATTTTATTATTCACCGATCCTGAGCGGGAATTTATTTCCGTATCGGTTGAGTATCTTTTTAGAATCTTTATGGGTTATTAGAATATGTATTTTAGGGTTTAATATCTTTCTAGATTTTATTTCTATCTTTTAGAGATTGTTTCTATCTTTTTAGGAAAGTTTTTATCTTTTAGCCTTTTTAGTTTTTTTAGGATTTTCTAGTATAAATACCCTTCTATCTAGCATAGAAGGAGGGGGGGCTTAATTTTGGAGGAGATTTGGAGGAAGGCTGAAGGAGAGAGAACCGGATCGGAAGTCGGTGACGAGGGTCGGTAACGACGATTTCCGAGGTTCGTTGATTGAGTGTGTTCGGTGATTGTTTTGTTTTGCTTTTCTTCTGGATCTCTGTAAGACGATATTTTTGTTATTAATTTAAGTTTGAGTTTTGTTTCAATGTTTGTTTTTATTGAAGTATTTAATTTCTTAATCATGAGTAGTGAGTAGTCTATTTTTCTAGGGTCGGGGTTAAGCCCGGCATAGTTGAGCATGTTTGATGAGTAAGATAGTGTGTTGAATGCCTTTTATCTTTATTGAGATTGTTTGTTGTGCTTAATACCGAAACGGGAGTTGAGGTAATTTGAGTTTTAACTTGATTGAAAGAGAAAGTTAGTAACTTGAAGATTGATATTGTTTGAAAATAGAAATTTCAGGCTTTAGATCCAAGACAAGCAATTGAGTGAGTTAGTTTATGAAAATAGATTAATTTACTTGTTAAGTCAATGAAAGTTGATGACTCTATCTATTTAAAGGCATGATCTTATCTTCTTACGAATTCTTATGCTTGGCTATGTTGTGGTGTCCCTTATCCTAGATTTTTGTTTTAATTGAATTATTTCTGATAAATCTTCGTTGCTGAATACTTGCTTCGGTACCGAGTATTAATTAGAATTTTATTAGGTCGTTAATTGATGTTTTTGTGTTCGGTGGTTCGGTAACGATCCTGACAAGGTCGTTAACGAGGCATCTCGTGAGTGTTTTGTTTGATTTGATTTGATTTTTATTAGATTGATAGACAAACAACCTTGCTTCCTGTGGAACGATCCTGACTCCACTGTACTCAGTGGGGTCTTGACTTATAAATATATTTGTTGTCAAGAAACCCTCATCAACACATGCATTTTAGGCTAGGTTAAAGCATGTTTATTTCTTTAGTTTAGTTATTTTTATTTTATTTTCCTTTGGTTTTATTATCTTTTTTGTAGAACTTGTAGTTTTGGTTTCTACTCTTGCTTTGTTCGATTTCAGGATCGTTTGGAGATGGATTCAAGGAGTTTTGGCAACAACAAGGACAAGAGCAAGAGAAGCAACCCAATAGGAAGTGGCTAGGAGTCAAGGGGATGCAAGGAATTGAAGAAAAGATGGGCAAAAGCTCGATGGAAGGCACGGAAGGAAGCTCATCCAACGTTTTGAACGGAGCAGTGCACCAGTCAAAAACTCGGTCCAGGTCACGACCGAGTCTTGGACCGAGGGTTACAAAACTCGGTCTGAAAGTCGACCGAGTTTTGGATTGAGTCGCGTCTTTTTCCGAGATTTCTCTTCCGCGTGTTTTATTTATTTATTTCGGGCCTTTTATATCTTGTTTTTTAGGGTTTCATATAAATACTTGAAGATTATGTTTGGATGATTATTAGGCTTTATTCTCTTAGCCTCCCTCTTTGAAGAACCCTAGATTGGAGAATTGTGGATTTTTGCAAGACTTGATTGGAGTTGGATTTAGATCTATTGAAAAGACAATTGGTATGTTTCTATTTGATTTTGATTGCTCTTCTTTCCATACTATGTCTAGCTAATTTCTTAATTCCAAGGAAGGATGAACACAATGATCTAGTTTGTAGATCAAATGGTGGTGTTTGGATGAATTAAGATTTGAATTGTTGTTTGATTCAACCAAGGATGCTTAATGACCTAATTTATTTAAATTGGGAATCTTGTTGTGATTTGAGACCGAGACGAGATAAAAAAATAACAAGAGGTTGATTGATCTGAATTTACAACTTGTTAATTCACGCTAGATCCCTAGGTTTGAACTTGTTGAATTATTTGTGCAAGAGTGACTTAATTCACATGTGGAACTTAACCTATCCTAGAAATTATTGATTGAATAGTCTTAACGGGGCGCGAGAGCGAATGTTATTTCTATTGATTCAATGATCTCTAAAGAACTTAAAGGACCTAAATAAGACTTGCTTTGTGCAAGAGTGACTGCTAGTCGAGTCTAGGTATATGCATTAATCATCTGAAAAGAGTTAATGTTGAATTTTGAGATAATTAGTCCTTCAAACAACATTTGAATTGAAATCCAAATAAATATCACCGGTAATCTATTGAATAATCATTGTGGGGATCCTGACCTCGGAATGCTTTTCTCCATCGGAAGCTATTTCTTAATTTCGATTATAGTTATTTCTGAAAGTAATTACAAATCCTTTTTCTTACTTTCGGCTTAGTCTACTGAATCATGCTATAATCAATACTACAAAGTTCCCTGAGTTCGACACCTTGATACTACAACCGAACCGTACACTTGCGGTGTAGGAAAATAGCCTATCAATTTTTTGGCGCCGTTGCCGGGGAACTATTTCTAGTATTGGTTGTGTTCCACAACTGGTAGATTAAGTCTTGTTTTTATTTTTAATTTGTTTCTTTTTTGTTTTGGTTTCAGTTTGTTCTCTTTCTTATGAGAAGATCTCTGAGCGCTAGTGCACTACACACTTACGATTCTGAACCCGAGCGTGCTTTTCATAGAAGAAGAAGAGAGCAAAGGGAAGCTAGAACCGAAGCTATGGAAGGCGATCAGGCAAATGCACAACAACAACTGTTGTTGCAACAACAGTTGAATGCTCATCCACCTATGACATTGGGTGATTATGGGTTGCCACACCATCAAGGACCCACAACTGGTGTGGTCCGACCTTCAGTCCAGGCTAGGAATTTTGAACTGAAGCCATCTCTGACTAATATGGTTCAAAAGAATCAGTTGGAGGTCTACCTTATGAGAGTCCTCACCAACATCTTAACACTTTTCTGGTGCTTATGGATGCGGTGAAGATTCAAGGTGTTTCTAATGATGCGCTTTATTTGCGCGCCTTCTCATTCTCTCTAAGAGACAGGGCTAAAGCTTGGTTCAAGGCCCTGCCTCATGGCACTATCACTACATGGGATAAGTTGGTATAAGCTTCCCTGGCCAAGTATTTCCCACCTAAGAAGACTGCAAAGATGAGGAATCAAATCAGCTCATTTCAAATGAAGGATGGGGAATCTCTTTATGAAGGTTGGGAGAGGTTCAAGGAGCTCTTATTATTATGCCCTCACCATGGAATAGAAAAGTGTGTGCTTCTTCACACTTTTTACAATATTGTTGATAACACCACGAGGCTGCTCATTGATGCCTCATCTAGAGGAACTATTATGAAGATGAATGTTGATGACGATTGGGATCAGATTGAGAATATTGCCCAACATACTCACTACTATAATGATGCTCGATCTATTCCAAGATCTAAGAGATCAGCTGGGCTCTGTGAGGTGGATAAGGATACTCTGTACCAAGCAAAATATACAACCATGAGTCAACAGATCAAGCAGTTGAATTTGAAGGTGAATGGGCCTAATAAACAATATGAAGAAAGCTCTAATCAGGTTGTCTCAGGAGTGGTGTGTCAGTTTTGTGGAGCAGGTGATCACACTATATCATCCTGCCAAGTATTTGCTTCTAAGGAAGAACCACAAGAAGAGGAGGTGAACTACATGAATAACTTCAATAGGGGGCCTAGGAATGATCCATATTCTAATTCCTACAACCCCGGTTGGAGAAATCATCCCAATTTCTCTTATGGGAACAATCAATCACAACTGAGGCCACCTCTTGGATTTCCATCCGAAGCCCCTACTTAACCTATCCTAAAAATTATTGATTGAATATTCTTAACGGAGCACGAGAGCGGATGTTATTTCTTTTGATTCAATGATCTCTAAAGAACTTAAAGGACATAAATAAGACTTGTTTTGTGCGAGTGTGACTGCTAGTCGAGTTTAGGTACATGCATTAATCGTTTGAAAAGAGTTAATGTTGACTTTTGAGATAATTAGTCCTTCAAACAACATTTGAATTGAAATCCAAATAAATATCACCGGTAATCTACTGAATAATCATTGTGGGGATCCTCACCTTGGAATGCTTTTCTCAATCGATAGCTAATTCTTAATTTCGAATTTAGTTATTTCGTAAAGTAATTACATCTCCTTTTTCTTACTTTCAGCTTAGTCTACTGAATCGTGCTATAATCAATACTACAAAGTTCCCTGAGTTCGACACCTTGATACTACAACCGAACCGTACACTTGCGGTGTAGGAAAATAGCCTATCAATTTTTTGGCGCCGTTGCCGGGGAACTTTTTCTAGTATTGGTTGTGTTCCACAACCGGTAGATTAATTCTTGTTTTTATTTTTAATTTGTTTCTTTTTTGTTTTGGTTTCAGTTTGTTCTCTTTCTTATGAGAAGATCTCTGAGTGCTAGTGCACTACACAGTTACGATTCTGAACCCGAGCGTGCTTTTCATAGAAGAAGAAGAGAGCAAAGGGAAGCTAGAACCGAAGCTATGGAAGGCGATCAGGCAAATGCACAACAACAACTGTTGTTGCAACAATAGTTGAATGCTCATCCACCTATGACATTGGGTGATTATGGGTTGCCACACCATCAAGGACCCACAACTGGTGTGGTCCGACCTTCAGTCCAGGCTAGGAATTTTGAGCTGAAGCCATCTCTGACTAATATGGTTCAGCAGAATCAGTTGGAGGTCTACCTTATGAGAGTCCTCACCAACATCTTAACACTTTTCTGGAGCATATGGATACGGTGAAGATTCATGGTGTTTCTAATGATGCACTTTATTTGCGCGCCTTCTCATTCTCTCTAGGAGACAAGGCTAAAGCTTGGTTCAAGACCCTGTCTCATGGCACTATCACTACATGGGATAAGTTGGCCAAAGCTTTCCTGACCAAGTATTTCCCACCTAAGAAGACTGCAAAGATGAGGAATCAAATCAGCTCATTTCAAATCAAGGATGGGGAATCTCTCTATGAAGGTTGGGAGAGGTTCAAGGAGCTCTTATTATTATGCCCTCAGCATGGAATAGACAAGTGTGTGCTTCTTCACACTTTTTACAATGCTGTAGACAACACCACAAGGCTGCTCATTGATGCCTCATCTAGAGGAACTATTATGAAGATGAATGTTGATGACAATTGGGATCAGATTGAGGATATTGCCCAACATACTCACTACTAAAATGATGCTCGATCTATTCCAATCTCTAAGAGATCAGCTTGGCTCTATGAGGTGGATAAAAATACTCTGTATCAAGCACAATATACAACCATGAGTCAACAGATCAAGCAGTTGAATTTGAAGGTGAATGGGCCTAATAAACAATATGAAGAAATCTCTAATCAGGTTGTCTCAGGAATGGTGTATCAGTTTTGTGGAGCAAGTGATCACACTATATCATCCTGCCAAGTATTTGCTTCTAAGGAAGAACCACAAGAAGAGGAGGTGAACTACATGAATAACTTCAATAGGGGGCCTAGGAATGATCCATATTCTAATTCCTACAACCAAGGATGGAGAAATCATCCCAATTTCTCTTATGGGAACAATCAACCACAACAGAGGCCACCTTTTGGATTTCCATCCGAAGCCCCTACTTAACCTATCCTAAAAATTATTGATTGAATAGTCTTAACGAAGCACGAGAGCGGATGTTATTTCTTTTGATTCAATGATCTCTAAAGAACTTAAAGGACCTAAATAAGACTTGCTTTGTGCGAGAGTGACTGCTAGTCGAATTTAGGTACATGCATTAATCGTTTGAAAAGAGTTAATGTTGACTTTTGAGATAATTAGTCCTTCAAACAACATTTGAATTGAAATCCAAATAAATATCACCGGTAATCTACTGAATAATCATTGTGGGGATCCTCACCTTGGAATGCTTTTCTCAATTGATAGCTAATTCTTAATTTCGAATTTAGTTATTTCGTAAAGTAATTACAACTCCTTTTTCTTACTTTCAGCTTAGTCTACTGAATCGTGCTATAATCAATACTACAAAGTTCCCTGAGTTCGACACCTTGATACTACAACCGAACCGTACACTTGCGGTGTAGGAAAATAGCCTATCAATTTTTTGGCGCCGTTGCCGGGGAACTTTTTCTAGTATTGGTTGTGTTCCACAACCGGTAGATTAATTCTTGTTTTTATTTTTAATTTGTTTCTTTTTTGTTTTGGTTTCAGTTTGTTCTCTTTCTTATGAGAAGATCTCTGAGTGCTAGTGCACTACACAGTTACGATTCTGAACCCGAGCGTGCTTTTCATAGAAGAAGAAGAGAGCAAAGGGAAGCTAGAACCGAAGCTATGGAAGGCGATCAGGCAAATGCACAACAACAACTGTTGTTGCAACAATAGTTGAATGCTCATCCACCTATGACATTGGGTGATTATGGGTTGCCACACCATCAAGGACCCACAACTGGTGTGGTCCGACCTTCAGTCCAGGCTAGGAATTTTGAGCTGAAGCCATCTCTGACTAATATGGTTCAGCAGAATCAGTTGGAGGTCTACCTTATGAGAGTCCTCACCAACATCTTAACACTTTTCTGGAGCATATGGATACGGTGAAGATTCATGGTGTTTCTAATGATGCACTTTATTTGCGCGCCTTCTCATTCTCTCTAGGAGACAAGGCTAAAGCTTGGTTCAAGACCCTGTCTCATGGCACTATCACTACATGGGATAAGTTGGCCAAAGCTTTCCTGACCAAGTATTTCCCACCTAAGAAGACTGCAAAGATGAGGAATCAAATCAGCTCATTTCAAATCAAGGATGGGGAATCTCTCTATGAAGGTTGGGAGAGGTTCAAGGAGCTCTTATTATTATGCCCTCAGCATGGAATAGACAAGTGTGTGCTTCTTCACACTTTTTACAATGCTGTTGACAACACCACAAGGCTGCTCATTGATGCCTCATCTAGAGGAACTATTATGAAGATGAATGTTGATGACAATTGGGATCAGATTGAGGATATTGCCCAACATACTCACTACTAAAATGATGCTCGATCTATTCCAATCTCTAAGAGATCAGCTTGGCTCTATGAGGTGGATAAAAATACTCTGTATCAAGCACAATATACAACCATGAGTCAACAGATCAAGCAGTTGAATTTGAAGGTGAATGGGCCTAATAAACAATATGAAGAAATCTCTAATCAGGTTGTCTCAGGAATGGTGTATCAGTTTTGTGGAGCAAGTGATCACACTATATCATCCTGCCAAGTATTTGCTTCTAAGGAAGAACCACAAGAAGAGGAGGTGAACTACATGAATAACTTCAATAGGGGGCCTAGGAATGATCCATATTCTAATTCCTACAACCCCGGATGGAGAAATCATCCCAATTTCTCTTATGGGAACAATCAACCACAACAGAGGCCACCTCTTGGATTTCCATCCGAAGCCCCTACTTAACCTATCCTAAAAATTATTGATTGAATAGTCTTAACGAAGCACGAGAGCGGATGTTATTTCTTTTGATTCAATGATCTCTAAAGAACTTAAAGGACCTAAATAAGACTTGCTTTGTGCGAGAGTGACTGCTAGTCGAGTTTAGGTACATGCATTAATCGTTTGAAAAGAGTTAATGTTGACTTTTGAGATAATTAGTCCTTCAAACAACATTTGAATTGAAATCCAAATAAATATCACCGGTAATCTACTGAATAATCATTGTGGGGATCCTCACCTTGGAATGCTTTTCTCAATCGATAGCTAATTCTTAATTTCGAATTTAGTTATTTCGTAAAGTAATTACAACTCCTTTTTCTTACTTTCAGCTTAGTCTACTGAATCGTGCTATAATCAATACTACAAAGTTCCCTGAGTTCGACACCTTGATACTACAACCGAACCGTACACTTGCGGTGTAGGAAAATAGCCTATCAATTTTTTGGCGCCGTTGCCGGGGAACTTTTTCTAGTATTGGTTGTGTTCCACAACCGGTAGATTAATTCTTGTTTTTATTTTTAATTTGTTTCTTTTTTGTTTTGGTTTCAGTTTGTTCTCTTTCTTATGAGAAGATCTCTGAGTGCTAGTGCACTACACAGTTACGATTCTGAACCCGAGCGTGCTTTTCATAGAAGAAGAAGAGAGCAAAGGGAAGCTAGAACCGAAGCTATGGAAGGCGATCAGGCAAATGCACAACAACAACTGTTGTTGCAACAACAGTTGAATGCTCATCCACCTATGACATTGGGTGATTATGGGTTGCCACACCATCAAGGACCCACAACTGGTGTGGTCCGACCTTCAGTCCAGGCTAGGAATTTTGAGCTGAAGCCATCTCTGACTAATATGGTTCAGCAGAATCAGTTGGAGGTCTACCTTATGAGAGTCCTCACCAACATCTTAACACTTTTCTGGAGCATATGGATACGGTGAAGATTCATGGTGTTTCTAATGATGCACTTTATTTGCGTGCCTTCTCATTCTCTCTAAGAGACAAGGCTAAAGCTTGGTTCAAGACCCTGTCTCATGGCACTATCACTACATGGGATAAGTTGGCCAAAGCTTTCCTGACCAAGTATTTCCCACCTAAGAAGACTGCAAAGATGAGGAATCAAATCAGCTCATTTCAAATCAAGGATGGGGAATCTCTCTATGAAGGTTGGGAGAGGTTCAAGGAGCTCTTATTATTATGCCCTCACCATGGAATAGACAAGTGTGTGCTTCTTCACACTTTTTACAATGCTGTTGACAACACCACAAGGCTGCTCATTGATGCCTCATCTAGAGGAACTATTATGAAGATGAATGTTGATGACGATTGGGATCAGATTGAGGATATTGCCCAACATACTCACTACTATAATGATGCTCGATCTATTCCAATCTCTAAGAGATCAGCTTGGCTCTATGAGGTGGATAAAAATACTCTGTAGCAAGCACAATATACAACCATGAGTCAACAGATCAAGCAGTTGAATTTGAAGGTGAATGGGCCTAATAAACAATATGAAGAAATCTCTAATCAGGTTGTCTCAGGAGTGGTGTGTCAGTTTTGTGGAGCAAGTGATCGCACTATATCATCCTGCCAAGTATTTGCTTCTAAGGAAGAACCACAAGAAGAGGAGGTGAACTACATGAATAACTTCAATAGGGGGCCTAGGAATGATCCATATTCTTATTCCTACAACCCCGGATGGAGAAATCATCCCAATTTCTCTTATGGGAACAATCAACCACAACAGAGGCCACCTCTTGGATTTCCACCCGAAGCCCCTACTTAACCTATCCTAGAAATTATTGATTAAATAGTCTTAACGGAGCACGAGAGCGGATGTTATTTCTATTGATTCAATGATCTCTAAAGAACTTAAAGGACCTAAATAAGACTTGCATTGTGCAAGAGTGACTGCTAGTCGAGTTTAGGTACATGCATTAATCGTCTGAAAAGAGTTAATGTTGACTTTTGAGATAATTAGTCCTTCAAACAACATTTGAATTTAAATCCAAATAAATATCACCAGTAATCTACTGAATAATCATTGTGGGGATCGTCACCTTGGAATGCTTTTCTCAATCGATAGCTAATTCTTAATTTCGAATTTAGTTATTTCTGAAAGTAATTACAACTCCTTTTTCTTACTTTCAGCTTAGTCTACTGAATCGTGCTATAATCAATACTACAAAGTTCCCTGAGTTCGACACCTTGATACTACAACCGAACCGTACACTTGCGGTGTAGAAAAATAGCCTATCAAATTTTTGGCGCCGTTGCCGGGGAACTTTTTCTAGTATTGGTTGTGTTCCACAACCGGTAGATTAAGTCTTGTTTTTATTTTTAATTTGTTTCTTTTTTGTTTTGGTTTCAGTTTGTTCTCTTTCTTATGAGAAGATCTCTGAGTGCTAGTGCACTACACAGTTACGATTCTGAACCCGAGCGTGCTTTTCATAGAAGAAGAAGAGAGCAAAGGGAAGCTAGAACCGAAGCTATGGAAGGCGATCAGGCAAATGCACAACAACAACGGTTGTTGCAACAACAGTTGAATGCTCATCCACCTATGACATTGGGTGATTATGGGTTGCCACACCATCAAGGACCCACAACTGGTGTGGTCCGACCTTCAGTCCAGGCTAGGAATTTTGAGCTGAAGCCATGTCTGACTAATATGGTTCAGCAGAATCAGTTGGAGGTCTACCTTATGAGAGTCCTCACCAACATCTTAACACTTTTCTGGAGCATATGGATACGGTGAAGATTCATGGTGTTTCTAATGATGCACTTTATTTGCGCGCCTTCTCATTCTCTCTAAGAGACAGGGCTAAAGCTTGGTTCAAGACCCTGTCTCATGGCACTATCACTACATGGGATAAGTTGGCCAAAGCTTTCCTGACCAAGTATTTCCCACCTAAGAAGACTGCAAAGATGAGGAATCAAATCATCTCATTTCAAATCAAGGATGGGGAATCTCTCTTTGAAGGTTGGGAGAGGTTCAAGGAGCTCTTATTATTATGCCCTCACCATGGAATAGACAAGTGTGTGCTTCTTCACACTTTTTACAATGCTGTTGACAACACCACAAGGCTGCTCATTGATGCCTCATCTAGAGGAACTATTATGAAGATGAATGTTGATGACGATTGGGATCAGATTGAGGATATTGCCCAACATACTCACTACTATAATGATGCTCGATCTATTCCAATCTCTAAGAGATCAGCTTGGCTCTATGAGGTGGATAAAAATACTCTGTATCAAGCACAATATACAACCATGAGTCAACAGATCAAGCAGTTGAATTTGAAGGTGAATGGGCCTAATAAACAATATGAAGAAAGCTCTAATCAGGTTGTCTCAGGAGTGGTGTGTCAGTTTTGTGGAGCAAGTGATCACACTATATCATCCTGCCAAGTATTTGCTTCTAAGGAAGAACCACAAGAAGAGGAGGTGAACTACATGAATAACTTCAATAGGTGGCCTAGGAATGATCCATATTCTAATTCCTACAACCCCGGATGGAGAAATCATCCCAATTTCTCTTATGGGAACAATCAACCACAACAGAGGCCACCTCTTGGATTTCCACCCGAAGCCCCTACTTAACCTATCCTAGAAATTATTGATTAAATAGTCTTAACGGAGCACGAGAGCGGATGTTATTTCTATTGATTCAATGATCTCTAAAGAACTTAAAGGACCTAAATAAGACTTGCATTGTGCAAGAGTGACTGCTAGTCGAGTTTAGGTACATGCATTAATCGTCTGAAAAGAGTTAATGTTGACTTTTGAGATAATTAGTCCTTCAAACAACATTTGAATTTAAATCCAAATAAATATCACCGGTAATCTACTGAATAATCATTGTGGGGATCGTCACCTTGGAATGCTTTTCTCAATCGATAGCTAATTCTTAATTTTGAATTTAGTTATTTCTGAAAGTAATTACAACTCCTTTTTCTTACTTTCAGCTTAGTCTACTGAATCGTGCTATAATCAATACTACAAAGTTCCCTGAGTTCGACACCTTGATACTACAACCGAACCGTACACTTGCGGTGTAGAAAAATAGCCTATCAAATTTTTGGCGTCGTTGCCGGGGAACTTTTTCTAGTATTGGTTGTGTTCCACAACCGGTAGATTAAGTCTTGTTTTTATTTTTAATTTGTTTCTTTTTTGTTTTGGTTTTAGTTTGTTCTCTTTCTTATGAGAAGATCTCTGAGTGCTAGTGCACTACACAGTTACGATTCTGAACCCGAGCGTGCTTTTCATAGAAGAAGAAGAGAGCAAAGGGAAGCTAGAACCGAAGCTATGGAAGGCGATCAGGCAAATGCACAACAACAACTGTTGTTGCAACAACAGTTGAATGCTCATCCACCTATGACATTGGGTGATTATGGGTTGCCACACCATCAAGGACCCACAACTCGTGTGGTCCGACCTTCAGTCCAGGCTAGGAATTTTGAGCTGAAGCCATCTCTGACTAATATGGTTCAGCAGAATCAGTTGGAGGTCTACCTTATGAGAGTCCTCACCAACATCTTAACACTTTTCTGGAGCATATGGATACGGTGAAGATTCATGGTGTTTCTAATGATGCACTTTATTTGCGCGCCTTCTCATTCTCTCTAAGAGACAGGGCTAAAGCTTGGTTCAAGACCCTGTCTCATGGCACTATCACTACATGGGATAAGTTGGCCAAAGCTTTCCTGACCAAGTATTTCCCACCTAAGAAGACTGCAAAGATGAGGAATCAAATCAGCTCATTTCAAATCAAGGATGGGGAATCTCTCTATGAAGGTTGGGAGAGGTTCAAGGAGCTCTTATTATTATGCCCTCACCATGGAATAGACAAGTGTGTGCTTCTTCACACTTTTTACAATGCTGTTGACAACACCACAAGGCTGCTCATTGATGCCTCATCTAGAGGAACTATTATGAAGATGAATGTTGATGACAATTGGGATCAGATTGAGGATATTGCCCAACATACTCACTACTATAATGATGCTCGATCTATTCCAATCTCTAAGAGATCAGCTTGGCTCTATGAGGTGGATAAAAATACTCTGTAGCAAGCACAATATACAACCATGAGTCAACAGATCAAGCAGTTGAATTTGAAGGTGAATGGGCCTAATAAACAATATGAAGAAAGCTCTAATCAGGTATTCTCAGGAGTGGTGTGTCAGTTTTGTGGAGCAAGTGATCACACTATATCATCCTGCCAAGTATTTGCTTCTAAGGAAGAACCACAAGAAGAGGAGGTGAACTACATGAATAACTTCAATAGGGGGCCTAGGAATGATCCATATTCTAATTCCTACAACCCCGGATGGAGAAATCATCCCAATTTCTCTTATGGGAACAATCAACCACAACAGAGGCCACCTCTTGGATTTCCACCCGAAGCCCCTACTTAACCTATCCTAGAAATTATTTATTAAATAGTCTTAACGGAGCACGAGAGCGGATGTTATTTCTATTGATTCAATGATCTCTAAAGAACTTAAAGGACCTAAATAAGACTTGCATTGTGCAAGAGTGACTGCTAGTCGAGTTTAGGTACATGCATTAATCGTCTGAAAAGAGTTAATGTTGACTTTTGAGATAATTAGTCCTTCAAACAACATTTGAATTTAAATCCAAATAAATATCACCGGTAATCTACTGAATAATCATTGTGGGGATCGTCACCTTGGAATGCTTTTCTCAATCGATAGCTAATTCTTAATTTCGAATTTAGTTATTTCTGAAAGTAATTACAACTCCTTTTTCTTACTTTCAGCTTAGTCTACTGAATCGTGCTATAATCAATACTACAAAGTTCCCTGAGTTCGACACCTTGATACTACAACCGAACCGTACACTTGCGGTGTAGAAAAATAGCCTATCAAATTTTTGGCGTCGTTGCCGGGGAACTTTTTCTAGTATTGGTTGTGTCCCACAACCGGTAGATTAAGTCTTGTTTTTATTTTTAATTTTTTTCTTTTTTGTTTTGGTTTCAGTTTGTTCTCTTTCTTATGAGAAGATCTCTGAGTGCTAGTGCACTACACAGTTACGATTCTGAACCCGAGCGTGCTTTTCATAGAAGAAGAAGAGAGCAAAGGGAAGCTAGAACCGAAGCTATGGAAGGCGATCAGGCAAATGCACAACAACAACTGTTGTTGCAACAACAGTTGAATGCTCATCCACCTATGACATTGGGTGATTATGGGTTGCCACACCATCAAGGACCCACAACTGGTGTGGTCCGACCTTCAGTCCAGGCTAGGAATTTTGAGCTGAAGCCATCTCTGACTAATATGGTTCAGCAGAATCAGTTGGAGGTCTACCTTATGAGAGTCCTCACCAACATCTTAACACTTTTCTGGAGCATATGGATACGGTGAAGATTCATGGTGTTTCTAATGATGCACTTTATTTGCGCGCCTTCTCATTCTCTCTAAGAGACAGGGCTAAAGCTTGGTTCAAGACCCTGTCTCATGGCACTATCACTACATGGGATAAGTTGGCCAAAGCTTTCCTGACCAAGTATTTCCCACCTAAGAAGACTGCAAAGATGAGGAATCAAATCAGCTCATTTCAAATCAAGGATGGGGAATCTCTCTTTGAAGGTTGGGAGAGGTTCAAGGAGCTCTTATTATTATGCCCTCACCATGGAATAGACAAGTGTGTGCTTCTTCACACTTTTTACAATGCTGTTGACAACACCACAAGGCTGCTCATTGATGCCTCATCTAGAGGAACTATTATGAAGATGAATGTTGATGACAATTGGGATCAGATTGAGGATATTGCCCAACATACTCACTACTATAATGATGCTCGATCTATTCCAATCTCTAAGAGATCAGCTTGGCTCTATGAGGTGGATAAAAATACTCTGTAGCAAGCACAATATACAACCATGAGTCAACAGATCAAGCAGTTGAATTTGAAGGTGAATGGGCCTAATAAACAATATGAAGAAAGCTCTAATCAGGTTGTCTCAGGAGTGGTGTGTCAGTTTTGTGGAGCAAGTGATCACACTATATCATCCTGCCAAGTATTTGCTTCTAAGGAAGAACCACAAGAAGAGGAGGTGAACTACATGAATAACTTCAATAGGGGGCCTAGGAATGATCCATATTCTAATTCCTACAACCAAGGATGGAGAAATCATCCCAATTTCTCTTATGGGAACAATCAACCACAACAGAGGCCACCTCTTGGATTTCCATCCGAAGCCCCTACTTAACCTATCCTAAAAATTATTGATTGAATAGTCTTAACGAAGCACGAGAGCGGATGTTATTTCTTTTGATTCAATGATCTCTAAAGAACTTAAAGGACCTAAATAAGACTTGCTTTGTGCGAGAGTGACTGCTAGTCGAGTTTAGGTACATGCATTAATCGTTTGAAAAGAGTTAATGTTGACTTTTGAGATAATTAGTCCTTCAAACAACATTTGAATTGAAATCCAAATAAATATCACCGGTAATCTACTGAATAATCATTGTGGGGATCCTCACCTTGGAATGCTTTTCTCAATCGATAGCTAATTCTTAATTTCGAATTTAGTTATTTCGTAAAGTAATTACAACTCCTTTTTCTTACTTTCAGCTTAGTCTACTGAATCGTGCTATAATCAATACTACAAAGTTCCCTGAGTTCGACACCTTGCTATGAGAAGATCTCTGAGTGCTAGTGCACTACATAGTTACGATTCTGAACCCGAGCGTGCTTTTCATAGAAGAAGAAGAGAGCAAAGGGAAGCTAGAACCGAAGCTATGGAAGGCGATCAGGCAAATGCACAACAACAATTGTTGTTGCAACAACAGTTGAATGCTCATCCACCTATGACATTGGGTGATTAACGGTTGCCACACCATCAAGGACCCACAACTGGTGTGGTCCGACCTTCAGTCCGGGCTAGGAATTTTGAGCTGAAGCCATCTCTGACTAATATGGTTCAGCAAAATCAATTGGAGGTCTACCTTATGAGAGTCCTCACCAACATCTTTTCCTTCTTCTTATTTTTCTTACAGTGGGGACACTGTAATTTTAAGTGTGGGGTGGGAGAAAATAGAGAACTTGTTGTCTTAAGTGTCTATGTGTTTTGAGTAAGTTTTTATTCTGAAAATCGAAATTAAAAAAATTGAAAAAAAAAGAGTTTTAGAATTGATAGATATCCCTTTCTTAGGTTTTATGATAGTAGTTGCTAGCTTAATCATATAATTCCTAGCAAGCATGTCTTTAATAGTATAGCCGGATTCTTAACTTAAAATTGTTTTTAGAAGAAGATAGCATTTGATGAATTTCAGCACATATACTTTATAGCATAAGTGATGCAATCCAACAAAATTGTTACCTAGTGAGGAATTTTGGCCTTATAGGGAGAACATCAGTAAATCCCTCTTCTTTTCATGTGTGATTTACTCTCTATATACATATTATCTCTTGGAATTGTGATGGTTATCTATTTCTTGAGACCTATATGGGATTTATAGTTCATTACTTGTGAAAATCATATGATGGAGAACTTATTTTTATAAGCCCTATTATTCCCTATTAACCCTTACATGATCCTTCTTTTGACAACCAATTCTTGCCTGAAGCCTTTTATTTTTAGCTCCACAAAATTATTCCCTAGCCGAGATAAGCTTGACCCTATCCGAGGATTAGGACTTAGATTGGAGAGGTATTTGTTTGTTGAGTGTAAAAAAAAGGAGTGACATATAATGTTTGCTTTGATTGAAGGATTATTGGGAAGGGTAGATTGGAAGTCTCTTGTTCTAATATTATGTGAAAAGAAAGATCTCTTGATAAGAAAAAGATGCACAAAGTAAAGTTATTTGTTGGAGGTAATGAGAAAGAAACAATGGAAGAATACATATGAAAGCTCGTTAACGACCCTGAAGTTGGCTCGTTAACGAGGTAGCGAGGCAAAAAAAAAAAAGAAAAAAAAGGAAGAAAAAAGAAGTGAAGTTTGAAGTGCATGTGTGTTAATAGATATATCAGAGATTCTTTTGAGTTATTTTATGAGACTTTATAGGATGTTAAAGGGTGAGTGAAAATGAGTGTGCATAATGAGAGTGAGTTTTGGTATATTTTTAAAGAGTGTTTTTGTTTATGTGTGAGTTTTAGGAGTCTTTGATTCCCGGATATTATTAGCACCACATAGCCAAAACATTTCCACGCCTTATTGTCTTTACCAAGCCCCATTACAACCCGACAGAATGGAAACTTCTAAGGTTTTTCATTGAGCCCCCTGAGTTCTCTTGATGATTTTTGCTTGTTTTGACAAATCTTGGGTGGAGAGCATTGGTGATATAAGTTCCAATTTCTATGAGTTTTTGTATATAAGATAAGTTGAGAGATTGAATTTATGAGCCTAAACACTTGAGAGTTGAGTGAAACACATTATATCCCTTGTGAGGTTGGATTGTATTATCTTATGTCTATTTGGTGCATATATGTGTGATGACATAAATAGTCTTTTGCTATATTTTTCTTATGTGTAGAAGTTGTTTTTCTTTGATGATGGCTATGTCTTGATGAGTATGTTTGTGTGGTTTTGGTTAAGTGTTTAGTGATTGCTTGAGGACAAGCAAGTTTAAGTATGGGGTATTTTGATGTTCGCATTTTTAGTATAGTTTTTAGTAGGTTTTCTTTGCTTGTTAGGTTTAGTTTTAATAAGTTTAGGTTTAGTTTTGTGTGTTTTTGGATAGTTTTGCATATTTCTGTAGAAAGTATGGAAGCTACTCTATTTTGTGTATTTTGTAGGTTTTAGCAAGGAAAAGGAGCTATATGGAGCTGAATTTGGAGCGCTACAATGAAAGACAGAGGAATATAAGATTGAAGAAGTCAGAGTTCAAATTTTAAGAGATAAAGTGTGGAAGAAATCAAGCCCAGGCTCGTTAACGAGGCTGTGAGGGCTCGTTAACGAGGCCACGAGACAGAATATTCAAAGGTTGACTTTGTGACTCACCGATCCTGTGCTGGAAATTATTTCCGTGTCGGTAGAGTATCTTTTTGTGATATTTAGGGTTATTATATTATGTATTTTAGGTCTTGTTATCTTCTTAGATTTTATTTCTATCTTTTAGAGTTTTATTTCTATCTTTTTAGGAAAGTTTATATCTTCTAGCCTTTTTAGTTTTTAGTCTTTTTAGTATAAATACCCTTCTATCTAGCATAGAAAGGGGGAGTTCAGACTTTGAGGGATTGTTTTTAGAGAAGAGGAAGAGCCGAGAGAGGAGGCGAGGAGATCAGGGTCGGTGAACGAAAGTTACCGAGTTCGTTGATCGAGATTTTGGTTCGGTATTTTGTTCTTTTTTTCGGTTTCTTCTGAATTTCTGTAAGACAGATTTTTCTATTTTAATTTCGGTTTCTTCGTTGATCGGGATTGTTTTTAATGATTTCTTTTATTGAATTTGTTTGTTTCATAGTTAAGATTAGTGAGTAGTCTTCTTTTCTAGGATCGGGGTTAAGCCCGACATAGTTGAGCATGTTTGATAAGTGAGATTATGTGTTGAATGCCTTTGATCTATTATTGAGATTGTTTGATGTGCTTATACCGAGATGAAAGTTGAGGTAATTTGAGTTTTTAACTTGATTGAAAGAGAAAGTAACTTGAAGGTTGATATCGTTTGAATGCGAAAGTTTCAAGCTTTAGATCCAAAGCAAACAATTAAGTGAATTAGGATTACGAAGGTAGGTTAATTTACTTGATAGTCAACGAAAGTTGATGACTCTATCTATTTAAAGGCATGATCTTATCTTCTTATGAGTTTATATGCTTGGCTATGTTGTGGTGTCCCTAGTCCTAGATCTTTCTTTATTATTTGAATTATCTTGAGTGAATTTCATTGCTGAGTTACTTGTCTCGGTACCGAATTTATTTAGGTCGTTAGTTGAGTCTTTTTAGGTACGGTGGTTCGTTAACGACCCTGACAACGTCGTTAACGAGGCTACTTGTTCTTGATTTTGTTTGATTTTGTTTGCTTTTTAGTAGTTTATAAACGAACAACCTTGCTTCCTGTGGAACGATCCTGACTTCGCTATACTCAGCGGGGTCTTGACTTATAAATTTATTTGTTGTCAAGAAACCCTCTCAACAAATTGGCGCCGTTGCCGGGGAATCAACGCGTTTGTTAGTTTATCTGTGGGTTCGGGAATAGACCGACCCCGTTTTTGTTTTTAATTTTTGTTTTCTTTGTCTGTTTTCTCAACGTATGCCGGTAGGACGACGAAGGCTTGAGTTTGACAACACTGGTTATTACTCAGAACCTGAACGTTCCCTGCACCGTAGACTCCGAGAAAACAGAGCAATGGCACACCAGAAGAGATGGCTCGTCCAATGGAAGACCTCCGAAATCAGATGGAGGCGCTGAAGACCGAGAAGGAAGGCGCTGCTGCCGATGTCGAGCGTCAACAAGCCGCTAATGCTCGTCTACAAGAGGAGCTTAATGCCTATCCGAGGAATGCCAAACAGTACATGCATCCGGAACTGAGGGTGCCAAAGTCTCCAATCGTGCTTCCCGAGATAAAGAAACCCTTTGAGATCAAGTCTCAATTCATATCCTTGATTAAACGGGCTCAGTTTGAAGGGAAACCTACTGAGTGCCCTATGGAGCATATTAGAAATTTTCTTGATTTATGTGACACCATAGCTGCTAAAGGTGTCTCACTTGAATATGTTTTGTTAAAAGCTTTTAGGTGGTCTCTTACTGGAAAGGCCCTGAACTGGTTGGAGAGCCTACCTTCTAAGTCTATCAGGACTTGGAAAGCTTTGTACGATCAATTTCTTACAAAGTTCTTTCCTCCTGCTAAGACGACAGAGTTGAGGAAACGCATCACCTCCTATCACCAGCTGCCTAATAAAACATTCGTTGAAACATGGGAAAGATTTAAAGAGATGCTTAGACAGTGCCCCACTCATGGGCAACCTTTATATGTTTTGCAAGAAATCTTTTTCCAGGGTATTAACGCAGAGACCAAGAACCGCATCAACACGCATACTGCGTGCGGTTTTATAGAGATGAACCCGACGGAGGCATGGGAACTGTTGGATAAGCTTTCCAATTATGATGCCATGTATGGAACCCAGCAGACTCCACAGCCCCAGAAACGTCTCTACATACCTAACCGAGACGAAGTTGACTCGGATGTTAAAAATTAATTCTTATAAGATGAGGTCAACCGTCTGAAGAAACATGTAAGTTTTCTGAAATTCTCTCAATCATGTCAAGAATGTGGTTCTTCTGCACATAGTACTTCTGCTTGCACTAACATAGAGTAGGTTAGAGCCGCTGAGACAATTGCTGAGATGAATTATATGAGAGGACCATACAAGAACCAACCTAGTTATCATGACTGGTCAAACAACTATCAGGCATGGAGCAATCAGAATACAAGTCAAAACTATGGAGTGCCTCCACTAGATAGACGACCTGCACCCTGTCGACCTCCAGGCCATCAGGAGCCACCATCATGGGTTCAAGGATTACAGAAGGCATTAACGGAGTGACCAACAAAGTTAACGAAGTGACCAACAAGGTTAACGAAGTTCAAGCCAACCTGAACCAACAAAATAGAAGATGGGGAGAGTTCGATATATGGAAGAAGAGTGTTGATTCCCAACTAGGGAACCTCGCTGCCCAAATTCCGAGACCTCAAGGGCAACTCTCGGGCCACCCCGAGGAAAACCCTAAAGGACATATAGCAGTGGTTCACCTTAGGAGCGGGAAGACATTGCCGGAGCGAGTTCAAGCTGAGGACAAGAAGGGAGAGGACGTCACCGAACGGCTCGTTAACGAGCCAGCGAGGGCAACTAACGAGCCCATATACAGGAATGATGAAGCTTTGAGGGTTCCTGACGACCCTACCACAGGTAAGTTTTCTAAACCGAGCCTACCTCAAGACCCGAGGGTAGTTAACGACCCCACCAGGGTCGGTAACGACCCGCCAAGGCCAACAAATTTGCGCCGTTGTCGGGGACCAATCCTTCCTAGAACGGGAAACTGTCTTCTCCAATATGCTCTTTATTTGCCTGTTTGAAACTTCAAC
The DNA here is from genome assembly GCA_964016875.1 of Fallopia convolvulus. Lineage (NCBI taxonomy): Eukaryota > Viridiplantae > Streptophyta > Magnoliopsida > Caryophyllales > Polygonaceae > Fallopia > Fallopia convolvulus. Next base: position 47,181,906 of record OZ024720.1, on the reverse strand, counting down.
TTGACCACTAGTTTGGGGATGATAGGGTGTTGCCACCCGATGGGATACCCCATACTTAGCCAAAAGTGCTTCAAAACTCCGCTCAATGAAATGAGAACCACCATCACTGATAAGGACCCTTGGAACGCCGAACCTGGGGAAAATGTTGGTCTTGATGAATTTAGCCACAGTCTTGGCGTCGTTAGTCCTTGTAGCAACAACTTCCACCCACTTAGAGACATAGTCGACCGCAACTAGGATGTACTTATAGGGGCTTGATGCAGGAAACGGTCCCATGAAGTCTATGCCCTATACATCAAATAGCTCAACCTCCAATATCTCGGTTAGTGGATTTTCATGTCTCCAAGTGATTTTGCCTGAGCGTTGACATCCGTCACATGCCGTCACATAAGCTTGCACATCCTTGAACATGGTTGGCAAATAGAGACCACTTTGAAGGATCTTCGCCGTAGTTTTGAATCCTTTTGCATGCCCTCCGGTTGGAAGTGTGTGACATTGACGGATCACATTCTCAATCTCCTCTTCTGGAACACAACGCCTAAAGAGGTGATCGCTCCCTTGTTTAATCAAGTAGGGATCATCCTAATAGTACTGTTTCACATCATGGAGAAATTTCTTCTTCTTTTGTGGGGTAAGGTCCTCAGGAATCACGCCTCCTACAAGATAGTTAGCGAAATCCACAAACCAAGGGGCTTTTGACCCTCTAACAGCATGGATTGAAATTGAGGAAGAAGAAGTAGAAGTAGGAGAAGGGGTGGAATTTATTTGAGAAGGCTCAGTTTTAGAAATCTTACCTGGATGGGTCGTCAGCGAGCTTGAAGTCATTATTTTCTCCTCGGTAACGACCTCCCGTGGCTCAACAAACGACCCCAGTGTCGACCCGGTACTCTCACCTCTCGAGCCTAACTTGGTTCCGAGAATGGTGAAATCTCTTCCATTTCCAACTAAGAAATCTATGGACTTTACTGAGAGTAAGTTCAAGCGTTTCGTAAAAATTCTTCAGGGCATTAATATTTCCATCCCATTCGCTGAGGCCCTAAGCGAAATGCCGGCTTACACAAAGTTTTTGAAAGATATTCTTAGCAGGAAAAGATCCATTACAGAGTTGCAGGATGAGGTCCGATCGATAGCTCTACCGGAAAAGCTAGGGGACGCAGGGAGATTTGCAATAACGATCGGCATAGGCAACCACAAGTTCAAGGCTTTATGTGATCTGGGTGCCAGTGCTAGTTTAGTCCCTCTTTCAATCTGGTCTAAAGCTAATATGGGACCACAAGAGCCCATCAACATGCGGCTTTACATGGCAGACGGATCCTGTATCAGACCAACAGGGGTAATAGAAGATTTTCCAGTTCAAGTGGGCAAATTCTTTGTTCCTAACGACTTCATCGTTATGACGATGCCCGAGGATCCGGTGGTGCCTATTATTTTGGGAAGATTGTTCCTCGCCACAGCTGGAGCCATAATCGATGTTAGGAGGGGACTCCTAACTTTCGAAATTGGGGGTGAGGTGACTGAATTTCGATTCAAACAATCAAATAAGGAGACCGAAAGAGCCGAAGTCAAGATGCTCTACACCCACAATGAGATCATTGAATTTGGATACCCTATAGGAATATCAACATCAAGCAATGAAATTTCAGGTCAAAGATGGGCGGAAATAACTAGTGTAGTTTCAATAACGAGCTCTCCAGCCACGTTACCAAATCTCCTAGCAGAAGAAGCAGGCTCGTTAACGACCCCACCAGTATCGTTAACGACCCTGACAAACGACAATGAAATCTCAGCCTTTGAATATCTTGAGGAGGTGTTGAAGACAGAGCTAGAAGAGCCAATTTTAATCCCTGCTGAACCGTTTCCAACACTTAAACCCCTACCAGACTCCCTCAGGTATGAATTCCTTGGTCCTAATTCTACTTTGCCTGTCATCATTAATTCTAAATTGAAAGATGAGGAAGTAGGAAAACTCCTGAATGTGCTTAGGATGCATAGGAAAGCCATAGGCTACTCCCTAGATGATATAACTGGCATTTCCCCTTCCCTTTGCATGCATAGGATATACATGGAGGATAATCATAAACCCACCATAGAGCATCAACGTAGGTTAAATCCTAACATGAAGGATGTAGTTAAAAAGGAAATTATTAAATTACTTGATGCTGGGATCATATTTCCTATATCGGATAGCCAATGGGTGAGTCCGGTCCATGTAGTCCCAAAGAAAGGGGGGATGACTGTGTTAGAAAATGAGAAGGGAGAGCTTATCCCGACTAGAACCACCACTAGTTGGAGGATGTGCATTGATTATAGGAAGCTTAATAGTGCTACTAGAAAAGATCATTCCCCACTTCCTTTCATTGATCAGGTATTAGAACGCTTAGCCCAGCATGATTATTTTTGTTATTTTAGATGGCTATAGCGGTTTCTGGCAGATTCCGATTCACCCTGATGATCAAGAGAAAACAACCTTTACATGTCCCTATGGAACTTTTGCTTATAAAAGAATGCCATTTGGGCTTTGCAATGCCCCTGCTACCTTTCAAAGGTGTATGATGGCCATTTTTTCGGATATGATAGAGGATATTGTAGAGGTTTTCATGGATGACTTTTCTGTTTATGGTTCTTCATTTGATTCTTGTCTTGCTAACCTTGCACAAGTGCTTAAAAGATGTGAAGAAACCAATCTAGTGCTAAATTCGGAAAAGTGTCATTTCATGGTTCAAGAGGGGATAGTACTAGGACACCTTGTCTCTAAAAGAGGGATAGAAGTAGATAGAGAAAAAATTGAGCTTATTGAAAAACTACCTCCTCCTTCTTCTGTAAGAGACATTAGGAGTTTTCTAGGGCATGCTGGCTTTTACGGATGATTTATTCAAGATTTTTCTAAGATAGCTAAACCTTTGACTAACCTACTAATGATAGATGTAGTGTTTGAGCTGCCTCCAGAATGTCTTGAAGCATTTTACAGGTTAAGAGTTGCCCTTGTATCTGCCCCCATTATGCAGTCCCCAAATTGGACACTACCCTTTGAGATTATGTGCGATGCCAGTGACTATGCAGTTGGCGCAGTCTTAGGGCAACGGAAGGACAAAAAACTCCATGCCATCTATTATGCCAGTAAGACGCTGGATGAGGCGCAGAGTAAGTATACCACAACGGAGAAGGAGTTCCTTGTTGTGGTATTTGCCTTTGAAAAATTCCGGTCCTACCTTGTTGGATCCAAAGTGATTGTTTATACTGACCATGAAGCTGTTAGATACTTAATGGCTAAAAAGGATGCCAAACCTAGATTGCTTCGTTGGGTGCTCTTACTGCAGGAATTTGACCATGAAATAAGAGACAAAAAGGGAGCAGAAAATCTAGTTGCAGATCACTTGTCTAGATTGCCAGTAGCGCATATCACCGAGTCCAACAATGAGGTGCCGATAAACGATTCCAGACCTGACGAACACCTCCTGTTGAACGAGGTCGAACTCCACAAGACCCTCGTCACCGACCCCTTCAGGGTCGTTAACGAGGCGGCGAGGCTGGAAGGCACAAATTTCAAGGATAAATTTTCAGAACGGGTCGACATGACAGTCAATCAGGTCGTTACTGAGCCACGGGAGGTCGTTACCAAGGAGAAAATAATGACTTCAAGCTCGCTGACGACCCATCCAGGTAAGATTTCTAAAATTGAGCCTTCTCAAATAAATTTCACCCTTCTCCTACTTCTACTTCTTCTTCCTCAATTTCAATCCATGTTGTTAGAGGGTCAAAAGCCCCTTGGTTTGCGGATTTCGCTAACTATCTTGTAGGAGGCGTGATTCCCGAGGACCTAACCCCACAAAAGAAGAAATTTATCCATGATGTGAAACAGTACTATTGGGATGATCCCTACTTGTTTAAACAAGGGAGCGATCACCTCTTTAGGCGTTGTGTTCCAGAAGAGGAGATTGAGAATGTGATCCGTCAATGTCACACACTTCCAACCGGAGGGCATGCAAAAGGATTCAAAACTACGGCGAAGATCCTTCAGAGTGGTCTCTATTGGCCAACCATGTTCAAGGATGTGCAAGCTTATGTGACGGCATGTGATGGATGTCAACGCTCAGGCAACATCACTTGGAGACATGAAAATCCACTAACCGGGATATTAGAGGTTGAGCTATTTGATGTATGGGGCATAGACTTCATGGGACCGTTTCCTGCATCAGGCCCCTATAAGTACATCCTAGTTGCGGTCGACTATGTCTCTAAGTGGGTGGAAGTTGTTGCTACAAGGACTAACGACGCCAAGACTGTGGCTAAATTCATCAAGACCAACATTTTCCCCAGGTTCGGCATTCCAAGGGTCCTTATCAGTGATGGTGGTTCTCATTTCATTGAGCGGAGTTTTGAAGCACTTTTGGCTAAGTATGGGGTATCCCATCGGGTGGCAACACCCTATCATCCCCAAACAAGTGGTCAAGTTGAAGTTTCAAACAGGAAAATAAAGAGCATATTGGAGAAGACAGTTTCCCGTTCTAGGAAGGATTGGTCCTCCAAATTGGATGACGCTCTGTGGGCATATAGGACAGCATACAAGACACCTTTACGCACCACTCCTTATAATCTAGTATATGGCAAGGCATGTCATTTACCGGTCGATATGGTGCATAAAGCATTATGGGCTCTAAAGGAGCTCAACATGAACCTCGACGCGGCGGGAGCAAAACGATTCATGGACTTGCAAGCATTAGACGAACTAAGGTTAAAGGCGTATGAAAATGCTGAAATCTACAAAGAGCGCAATAAAAGGTGGCATGATCGGAAATTAGTGCCCAAAACATATTTTGTCGGCGACAAGGTGCTTCTTTTCAACTTTAGACTCCGATTATTCCCAGGGAAGCTCAGGACATGATGGAGTGGACCATTCATGGTTCATCACATTTATCCCCACGGAGCGGTAGACTTGATCGATAACCAAGGCGTAATCTTCAAAGTTAATGGACACCGGCTGAAGAAGTTACATGAGCGAACCGACCCGGACGAAGAGATCAGAGTCACCATGGCTATCACATCATCGGACTAGTCAAAGGAGCACGTCGGGCTAACGACGTTAAAAATAGCGTTTACGGGAGGCAACCCGCTTTTAGAATTAGATTCTTTTTCTTTTCTTTTCCTTTTTAGATTATTTTCTTAGCTTTCTTTTAACTTCTTTTTAGTAATTTTTAGGATAGAAATTAGGATAAATTTTTAGCTAACAAGATGAAGGAGAAGGGATCGAAAATCACTCCAAGAGGCTACGGTGGCTCGTTAACGACCCACTCAGGCTCGTTAACGACCCGGTTCGAACGACCCGACTCGGCAAACGGGGCAGGTATGTTTTTTTTAACCTAATCTATCTTTTTACCTACCCATTGTCGCCGCCCCCTCTTCCTATTCCTATCTCTTTCCTCTCCTATAAAACCCTTTTACCCCTTCCACAAATCCACCCTCAAATCCTCTCAATTCCAAAACTCAACCAAAGATCTTGAAGACCCCCTCCCACCGATCGGAATCCCGCACTAACCACCACCGAGCAACCGTCGTTACCGAAGCCCGAAAATCTTTCTTTCCACCATCGAAAATCCGAGCTTTCGTTAACCCTCACCTAGTTCGTTACTCACCCGACTTCCGACCCTTTTGTTCTTCAATTCTCTCGATTTTCCGATATGTTTTCTAAACCCTAACTCGAAATTGCATGATTTAGTTTTTTTAGGGTAGAAATTTCATGTCTAGAATTAAGTTCGTATAAAGGATCGATGTTCATTATTTTGCCCATGAAAGTTTGATTTTGCTTCGTATTTCTAGATCTATAGAAGGATATTCATGTTAGAGATTCCATTGTGAAAAGATGAGTGTGAAAATCATGAATTTTTCTTGTTATAGTATCAAGTTTTAAACTTAGCATGTCAAAATTTCGGGTAAAATTAGCATGTTCGGGATGGGTAATCGAGCAAATATGGGGTGCGTATATCCGATTGTGTGACTAGCGAAGAAGTCTAGAGGATTGCATGCTTAATTTTTGCTTGAATTTTAAGGTAGATTAAATTCGGAATTCTGTGATATGGCTCTCGGCAGCTCGTTAACGACCCACCCAGGCTCGTTAACGACCCTGCACAGCTTCAGAAATCAACGCCAGTCCAGAATCGTAAACAACCCAATTGGGTAGTTAACGAACATTTCCGAGTCTATTTCGAGACCAAGTATGGGGTCCCTTGCCTATCTATTTTGAATAGATCTTATCTTGGAAAAATTCTTGATTGTTTTGTAGGATCTCATGGCAAGTTCAAGCAGACCCGCTACCCGAGCTCAGAAGAAGAGAAGGAACCAGAGGTCCCCATCTTCACCTCGTGTGGATGACGTGATTTTGAGCACGCAAGGCCAAGTGCGTCGTTACCGTGATATTCTAGAGAGAGACCACTACACCCGTTGGTTCTCGAAGTCTAGTGCTGTAAACACAGGGATCTACACGGACGTCAAGGAAGCCTTTGTTATCCTTGGTGCCGCTCATCTCCTGAAGCAGGAGAATTTACCACACTATCCGGCCCTCACATCCGAGTTTTTGTCCACCTTGGAGACTAGCTTCTCGTCGAAGAATTCGGCAGGACGAATCCGGTTTCGGCTCGGTAATGTGAGTCGTGAGTTCACCATGGCAGAATTCAACGCAATTTTAGAGCTTCCGAACCCGTCTAGAGACTACAGCTTGAAGGATTACAGAGTAACTCGCACTTGGAGCTACATCACCGGAGAGGTTCAATCCTCCACAACGGCATTATCTGGGGCAAACATCATCAAACCCATCTTCAGGATTATTCTCCGAGTCCTAGCCGCTACATTTTGGCCAAAGAGAGAGTTGAACAGGCCAACAAGGACGGAAGTTGCTTGTCTCCGCACCATCCTTTTCGAGGAGCCCGGCCCCTTGAATTTGGGGTATGAATGGCTCTACTACATCGGGAAATCAACCAAGTCCAAGGAGGTTTAATGTGGCAACTTGGTTAGCCTCTTGGCTAAAAATCTTGGAGTCGACCTCACTCGCTACACACCGGCTCACGCCCAACTCCTCAACAAGAACTATTGGTATAGCTCTAGTGTCTTCATTCAAGACGAGGGAGGATTCAAAGTGAAGGTACAAGATCACATCGTTACACCGACCCTCGATAAGTTAGAGCTTCTCTACGTACCGAATTGGTACGAGGCGTGGACGGGGCATGCTTACCCATTGGAACCAAAGCCGGAGGATGAGCTTTCGCTTAGGCCATGTGAATCCCGGTTTGAGCGAGAGGTTGAGGCCATGGATGAAGATGAAGATGAAGATGAGGATACCGAGGTAGTAGGCGACGACACTGAAGAGGCCGATACCGAGGGCGGAACTGAGGAGCTAAACCTCGAAGAAGAAGACATCGACACGGAAGTATTGGGGAGCAACGTCCTCGTTGACGAGCCCACCAGGATCGTTAACGACCACTTCCAGCCTCATTCTTACACTGCTAACGAGGCACCCAGCTTCGTTAACGAGGCGCAGGGAGCTTCTGTCGACCCACCACCAACTCTTACCGACCCTCAGTCCTATGGACTCATGCCTTACAACCCGGTGTTGTATCAAGATCATTTCCAGCCTCACTATCCACCACCTCCTCAGCCCGAGTACACAGGATCGAGTATGCCACCACCATGGGCCGAGGATCTTTTTGCACGCATGCAGCAGCTTCACCTCCAGCAGGATCATATTCATAGGAGGATGGATAGATGGGAATCCATCTATTCTACTCGCATGTCGATAGAGGATGAGAGGCATCGTCAGAGAGAGGCGGATGACGCTGAGCATTAGAGGACGATGTACGACTTCATGGGGAACTTTGAGCACTACTTTCCTCCACCAAATCGTTGATTCAGCCTGAAGACGCAGTTTTTCCTTGTTTCACACTTTTAAAACTTTGTAAGTTTTTATGTTTTTATTTTATTTTATTTTTATCTTTGTTTGTTTTCTTTTCTATTTCTTTTCCTTCTTCTTATTTTTCTTACAGTGGGGACACTGTAATTTTAAGTACGGGGTGGGAGAAAATAGAGAACTTGTTGTCTTAAGTGTCTATGTGTTTTTAGTAAGTTTTTATTCTGAAAATCGAAAATAAAAAAATTGAAAAAAAAAAGAGTTTTAGAATTGATAGATATCCCTTTTTTAGGTTCTATGATAGTAGTTGCTAGCTTAATCATATAATTCCTAGCAAGCATGTCTTTAATAGTATAGCCGGATTCTTAACTTGAAATTGTTTTTAGAAGAAGATAGCATTTGATGAAATTGAGCACATATACTTTATAGCATAAGTGATGCAATCCAACAAAATTGTTACCTAGTGAGGAATTTTGGCCTTATAGGGAAAACATCATTAAATTCCTCTTCTTTTCATGTGTTATTTACTCTCTATATACATATTATCTCTTGGAATTGTGATGGTTATCTATTTCTTGAGACCCATATGGGATTTATAGTTCATTACTTGTGAAAATCATATGATGGTGAACTTACTTTTATAAGCCCTATTATTCCCTATCCACCCTTACATGATCCTTCTTTTGACAACCAATTCTTGCCTGAAGCCTTTTATTTTTAGCTCCACAAAATTATTCACTAGCCGAGATAAGCTTGACCCTATCCGAGGATTAGGACTTAGATTGGAGAGGTATTTGTTTGTTGAGTGTAAAAAAAAAGGAGTGACATATAATGTTTGCTTTGATTGAAGGATTATTGGGAAGGGTAGATTGGAAGTCTCTTGTTCTAATATTATGTGAAAAGAAAGATCTCTTGATAAGCAAAAGATGAACAAAGTAAAGTTATTTGTTGGAGTTAATGAGAAAGAAACAATGGAAGAATACATACGAAAGCTCGTTAACGACCCTGAAGTTGGCTCGTTAACGAGGTAGCGAGGCAAAAAAAAAAGAAAAAAAAAGGAAGAAAAAAGAAGTGAAGTTTGAAGTGCATGTGTGTTAATAGATATATTAGAGATTCTTTTGAGTTATTTTATGAGACTTTCTAGGATGTTAAAGGGTGAGTGAAAATGAGTGTGCATAATGAGAGTGAGTTTTGGTATATTTTTAAAGAGTGTTTTTGTTTATGTGTGAGTTTTTAGGAGTCTTTGATTCCCGGATATTATTAGCACCACATAGCCAAAATATTTCCATGCCTTATTGTCTTTACCAAGCCCCATTACAACCCGGCCGAATGGAAACTTCTATGAGGTTTTTCATTGAGCCCCCTAAGTTCTCTTGATGATTTTTGCTTGTTTTGACAAATCTTGGGTGGAGAGTATTGGTGATATAAGTTCCAATTTCTACGAGTTTTTGTATATAAGATAAGTTGAGAGATTGAATTTATGAGCCTAAACACTTGAAAGTTGAGTGAAACACATTATATCCCTTGTGAGGTTGGATTGTATTATCTTATGTCTATTTGGTGCATATATGTGTGATGACATTAATAGTCTTTTGCTATATTTTTCTTATGTGTAGAAGTTGTTTTTCTTTTATGATGGCTATGTCTTGATGAGTATGTTTGTGTGGTTTTGGTTAAGTGTTTAGTGATTGCTTGAGGACAAGCAAGTTTAAGTATGGGGTATTTTGATGTTCGCATTTTTAGTAAAGTTTTTAGTAGGTTTTCTTTGCTTGTTAGGTTTAGTTTTAATAAGTTTAGGTTTAGTTTTGTGTGTTTTTGGATAGTTTTGCATATTTCTGTAGAAAGTATGGAAGCTACTCTATTTTGTGTATTTTGTAGGTTTTATCAAGGAAAATGAGCTATATGGAGCTGAATTTGGAGCGATACAGTGAAAGACAGAGGAATATAAGATTGAAGAAGTCAGAGTTCAAGTTTTACGAGATAAAGTGTGGAAGAAATCAAGCCCAGGCTCGTTAACGAGGCTGTGAGGGCTCGTTAACGAGGCCACGAGACAGAATATTCAAAGATTGACTTTGTGACTCACCGATCCTGTGCTGGAAATTATTTCCGTGTTGGTAGAGTATCTTTTTGTGATATTTAGGATTATTATTATATTATGTATTTTAGGTCTTGTTATCTTCTTAGATTTTATTTCTATCTTTTAGAGTTTTATTTCTATCTTTTTAGGAAAGTTTATATCTTCTATCCTTTTTAGTTTTTAGTCTTTTTAGTATAAATACCCTTCTATCTAGCATAGAAAGGGGGAGTTCAGACTTTTAGGGATTGTTTTTAGAGAAGAGGAAGAGCTGAGAGAGGAGGCGAGGAGATCAGGGTCAGTGAACGAAAGTTACCGAGTTCGTTGATCGAGATTTTGGTTCGGTATTTTGTTCTTTTTCGGTTTCTTCTGAATTTCTGTAAGACAGATTTTTCTATTTTAATTTGAGTAGTAATTTGTTTTTAATGATTTCTTTTATTGAATTTGTTTGTTTCATAGTTATGATTAGTGAGTAGTCTTCTTTTCTAGGATCGGGGTTAAGCCCAGCATAGTTGAGCATGTTTGATAAGTGAGATTATGTGTTGAATGCCTTTTATCTATTATTGAGATTGTTTGTTGTGCTTATACTGAGATGAAAGTTGAGGTAATTTGAGTTTTTAACTTGATTGAAAGAGAAAGTTAGTAACTTGAAGGTTGATATCGTTTGAATGCGAAAGTTTCAAGCTTTAGATCCAAAGCAAACAATTAAGTGAATTAGGATTACGAAGGTAGGTTAATTTACTTGATAGTCGACGAAAGTTCATGACTCTATCTATTTAAAGACATGATCTTATCTTCTTACGAGTTTATATGCTTGGCTATGTTGTGGTGTCCCTAGTCCTAGATCTTTCTTTATTATTTGAATTATCTTGAGTGAATTTCGTTACTGAGTTACTTGCCTCGGTACCGAATTTATTTAGGTCGTTAGTTGAGTCTTTTTAGGCACGGTGGTTCGTTAACGACCCTGACAACATCGTTAACGAGGCTACTTGTTCTTGATTTTGTTTTCTTTTGTTTTCTTTTTAGTAGTTGATAAATGAACGACCTTGCTTCCTATGGAATGATCCTGACTTTGCTATACCCAGCGGGGTCTTGACTTATAAATGTATTTGTTGTCAAGAAACCCTCTCAACACTCACTACTATAATGACGCTCGATCTATTCCAAGCTCTAAGAGATCAGTTGGGCTCTATGAGGTGGATAAGGATACTCTGTATCAAGCACAATTTACAACCATGAGTCAACAGATCAAGCAGTTGAATTTGAAGTTGAATGGGCCTAATAAACAGTATGAAGAAATCTCTAATCAGGTTGTCTCAAGAGTGGTGTGTCAGTTTTGTGGAGCAGGTGATCACACTAGATCATCCTGCCAAGTATTTGCTTCTAAGGAAGAACCACAAGCGGAGGAGGTGAACTACATGAATAACTTCAATAGGGGGCCTAGGAATGATCCATATTCTAATTCCTACAACCCCGGTTGGAGAAATCATCCCAAAATCTCTTATGGGAACAATCAACCACAACAGAGGCCACCTCTTGGATTTCCACCCAAAGCCCCTACTTAACCTATCCTAGAAATTATTGATTGAATAGTCTTAACAGAGCGCGAGAGCCGGTGTTATTTCTATTGATTCAATTATCTCTAAAGAACTTAAAGGGCCTAAATAAGACTTTCTTTGTGCGAGAGTGACTGCTAGTCGAGTCTAGGTACATGCATTAATCGTCTGAAAAGAGTTAATGTTGACTTTTGAGATAATTAGTCCTTCAAACAACATTTGAATTGAAATCCAAATAAATATCACCGGTAATCTACTGAATAATCATTGTGGGGATCCTGACCTTGGAATGCTTTTCTCCATTGATAGCTAATTCTTAATTTCGATTTTAGTTATTTATGAAAGTAATTACAACTCCTTTTTCTTAATTTTGGCTTAGTCTACTGAATAGTGTTATAATCAATAATATAAAGTTCCCTGAGTTCGACACCTTGATACTACAATTGAACCGTATACTTGCGGTGTAGGATCATAGCCTATCAAGTTTTTGACGCCGTTGTCGGGGAGCTTCAAAAGAATAAGGCTAATTTAGGCATTGCATATAGTTTAGTTTGCATATTTAGTTTAGTTTTCATGTTTTGCATTGCATATAGTTTAGTTTGCATATTTAGTATGAATTTTGCTTGCATTTGAAAAAAAAAAGAGATAAAAAAATTGCTTTCTAGGAGCTATGGATTTCTCTTTAAGTGAAATGCCCCTTGTCCTCAAAATTTTCTCTATGGAATTCTATCCCCTTGACTTGCTTGAAATGCTTGAAGTTTTGATGATGACTAGCTATGTTATGAATTAGTTTGTTGATTGAATGAGCTTGCATATTCTTTGAAACTTGAGTTAATATGAAGTTCTAGACAAAAACCCTTGTGAGGATTATTGTTTGCCTTTCTTAGGACTAAATAATGTCATGATGTCCTTTCTTTTTATGAGTTATGCTCACTTTGATTGCTTCCTCTAGAACTTGCTTTTGACTCTTTTTCAAGACCGCTCTTATGACTCTTGCATGCGGCTTTGAAGTGATTGAGGCACTATTTTCTTAGCCTTTATACTCCTTATCCACCTTGCATATTTTCCTTTGTTTGAAGCCCCTTTTCGAGCCTAAATTAGCCTTATTCTTTTGAAGCTCCACAAAATTAATTCCGAGCCTTTATAAGCCTAACCCATCCGGGAATTAGGATTGTTACTTGATTGAATTTGTGGTTGCAAGCTAAGCTTGGGGGAGAACTGTATGTATTTGGTGATTGGGTTGTGTAATGTGCTAGTACTTTTTATCTTTGAAAATCAAAAGAAAAAGAAAAAAATCAAAAAAATCAAAAAATGAAATGAAAAAAAAAGAAGAAAGAAAAAGCGAAAAGGAAAAAAAGAGTACGAGAAATAAGGGAATAAAGGGTGTTGGTGTATGAGAATAAGTTGCTTGGAAAGAAAATCATCACACATGGTGTTCAATCGAGTTTAGTTAAGTCTAGATTCCCGGATTTAGCACCACATGGCCTAAATATTTCCCCGCCTATTTCTTATCACCTTGGCCCCATTACAACCCAATAAAAGACCTCTTGATCATTGTTGAATGCAAGGTCCCATGCGGTGGAGATTTACAACGCTTTTGCAAGCTTATGGTAGCTAAGCTTTCAAATGTGAGATTTGAGTGAAACGCGTCCTATTTAAACACTTTAGAGAGAGTGAAAAAACACATTATCCTAAGTGAGGTCTAGATTGAATATGTTGACTCAGTTTCTTTGAATTTCACAAATGCATGCTATGATCTTGATTGTCGATCTATGCTTCTAAACTATTTGTCTAGTTCGTTGTCGAGATGGATGTATGACTTGCTTGTTTTGTGGGGTGTCAGATTCTATTTCTTGCTTGAGGACAAGCAAGGTTTAAGCTTGGGGGATTTTGATAGCATGCATTTTAGGCTAGGTTAAGCATGTTTATTTCTTTAGTTTAGTTGTTTTTATTTTCTTTTCCTTTGGTTTTATTGTCTTTTTCATAGAATTTGTAGTTTCGGTTTCTACTCTTGCTTTGTTAAATTTCAGGATCGTTTGGAGGTAGATTCAAGGAGTTTTGGCAACAACAAGGACAAGAGCGAGAGAAGCAACCCGATAGGAAGTGGCTAGGAGTCAAGTGTAATAAACTTCCCTTTTAACTCTTATAAAGCCTAAACTAATATGTGCTTTGTTTGATCTACTTATTTCTGTTGACTTGGTTGATTGTTTGTTAGTGGTTATGCTAGTATAGAATGTGATTTGTTCTTTTGCGATTATCTAGTCGTTTTGCAATTAGATCCCTTTAAGGGGAAGAGATTATGAAACCTTAGGATTTGTTATAGGTTTACGTATATATTAGGAAGTTTCGGGACGAAACTCTCTTTAAGGAGGGTAGAATGTAATATATCGGAAATGTTTTGATATTTTAATATTTCTCGAAATTCGTGCCGGGATTGCTTAGTTATTAAGTAATCTCAGTTAACCTCGTTTTTACCAAGATTTTATATATTCAAAAAAAAATTAGTGTCAAAGTTATCCATTAGTACGTTTCTTAGTCGTTAACTAATCTCGTCTATTAATAGAATGAAGATAGACTTGTAAAAGTTTTGATCTTATCCGTTTTCTTAGATATTCGTACCATGTGCTCTATCTTCTCAATCTTTGTGCCATGCTTATCTTTCTTCCTCAATATTCTTGTCATGTTATCTTATCTTCTAGATTTGTGTGCATGCTTATCCCTCTTCCTCAATATTCGTGCCATATCTTCTAGATTTGTGTGCATGATCTTTATCTCTTACACAAGCCAAACCGAATTTGTCTTCTTCCATTTCTTCTATATAAAGGCTTAAAGATGCCTTGAGAAAGCCTTGGTTTCCTCCCATTTTCGTGCCTCTCTCCCTTCCTCTCATTTCTTTGTTCTTTCCACCATTAAACCACATTGTCACCACCTTCTCGCTTGTTGTTGGTCGCCCCTTCCACCGGAAGACAAGGCTTGTCCTTCTCCTCACTTTTGGTGAGTTTTTCTTTCCTTGTTTTTCTTGTTGAGTTGTGTGAGGTTTTGGGTAAAGGAGACTTGATTTAGTGGTTGATTTATGGCGGGTTGCTTGGGAGATCTTAGATGGCGTTGTGGTGGATTTTGGGCGAGAAGGGTGTTGAAAGTTGATGTTGTGTGGGTAAGCATGTGGGTGGTTGGTGGTGGCATGGATGGGATGTCATGGGGCTGTTTTCGGAGGCAAAATAACATGGTTGGTGGCATGGTCCATGGATAAGATGTGTGGGCTTTCGTGTTGTCGGGTTTGGTTACTTTGAGGGATGGAGTGATTCCGAGTCTAAATCTTTATTGTGTCTTATAAGCCTAAGTTGTCTTTACATTTATAAAGTCTTATATTGTTGTTTAGGAAATCATTTGTCAAGTTCATGTTTCACTTGTGCTATTGGAATTCCAGTTTCGAGGTAAGTCTTCTAGACTTACTTAGCTTGCAATCATGTTATGTGTTAAGCTAGTAAATTGAGTGTGTGGAACTCTATTTTGGAATATTATTCCCTAGTATATTTTCATACTCGAAAGTTATTGAAATGGTTTCAATAGTTTTTACTCTGTTCAACTTGATCTCTGCGGGTGTGATTATGGACACGGGCAAGTCGATGGAGAAGAGACCCCGGACATAGTCATGCGGCGTGTGGAGGTCACCTTCAAAATTGATTGTTTTGGCAAGGGCTCTAGTAGAGGCTTAGCCGGGGAAAGAAGGGTGATGGGAAAGAAAATGGGCACGAGCTAAGCGTGCGCGCTAGCCGTGTACCATGTTTTGAAGGCAGGTTTGGGTTGCCTGAATTGGAGAATGATTATGGTTTGGATTATGGAGGAATTGTTGTTGGTTGTTATGATATATGTTGCATGAGTATTACATTGTTTAATCTCGTGCTTATTTGTTATTATGGAATGGAGTGTTGGTTTGGAAAATGATATGCTAGTCTATATAATTATACGACGTGTTTTGGTGTGCATATTGGTTTGGTATGTATATGAATGACAGAGTGCGTTATTTTGATAATCTATGTTTTGTTCTACATGTTTGATTTTCTTGTTGGGCCTATACCAGGATTGTTAGATAATGTGTTCCACTTTCAACGTTTTAGGTAAACATTCTTGTAGGGGAAATATTCTAGGAGATTACTTCTTGGACAATGATGCTCGATCTCGACGTGACGTGTCTTAGTGGGATTTGAGGGCTTGATTCCATAGTTGCAAGGACATTGTAGTTAATAGTAATATTGAGTTAATGTTGGTAGCCAGTAGGTTGGTTTTAGTGCTAGCAGTCGGTTGCAGTCACATTGGTTATCGAGTTGTTTTAAAAATGATAAGTTGGATGTTTTCTTGGTATTTCTCGTTGTGCCTTTGTTTCAAGGTCCAATACCGGTGAATTTGTTGTCAAGCTAGTTCTATTAGACCCAGGTGTGGTCTACAACTAAGTAGTAACCCGTTTCACCGGACGGGGTGTTACAAATTGGTATCAGAGCCTAGGTTGACAACAAAGGGACAAGGTCCTAACAATTGAGCACGTGAGGTCCAACTTAGAGTTCCTTTTACACAAAAACTTGATTTTTGGGGCATAGTGCTTTTGGGATAGAAAGACACGTCGAGACGTCATCATAATACAAGAGGATCTCCGTAAACATTTTGTTTGTTTAATAGAAATAGTTGTCTGTTGAAATCAAAGCAACTGATTGTTTTGATGGATATTAGTCCTAATATGTAAAAGAAGTAAGAACTGAGTGTGAGGAAGGAGTAAAGGAATTGCTCTTGACCTCAAGTTAAAAATACTAATGAGGAATATAAGATATGTATGTTTAATTAAAGTAGATATTAATTGTTTTGGAGGATGGCATAACAAGGAATGTTATTGCCTCTATAAGAGAAGGAACTGGTAGACACTATGAAGAATGAAGATGTGATAGCGTTAAACCTGAATCAACGCTTGGTTAAAGAAAGCCAGTACAACTAATGGAGTAATTAAGAATAATTTACATTAGCTTTCTAAGGAAGGCTATGTTAAACCCGACTTACAAGTTACAATATAAGAAAAGTGAGCCTTTTGGATAATGTTGTGGAACTAATCTTGGACCTTATTTTGAAGGCCTAAGCGGAGATAATACCATTGTGATAGACAAATAGTAGAGGTTGACCTTCACAACAGACATTGCAGAGGTTACTTAGAAAAGAAACATGAAATGAAGAGCTCAACACGATTTGGGGGTATGAGCTACCATCGGCGGTACCTTTGACAAGCTTATTGAAAAGTAGGTTGGGGATGAGTTCGAAGGCATCTTCAGCCAAGTACAAGTGCTTCTCGTCAAGATACATTATGAGGATTACCTAATTTCTTGTGAAGTACTAAATCAAGTATTTTCTGGAATTGGAAATTTGGAAAGCATAGAAAAATTGGATTTTGAATCTCAATTTCATTCGAGAATCCGTTTTAGGGATCGAGATTCAGCTATCAAAGCGTTCGATTGTTATAACGGGAGGTGTATCTACGACGATTGTTGTCGAATGGAGTTATTGCTTAATGATCGAAGAAGCAATAGAGAAATTTAGATTGAAGATCCGATTGAAGATGTGAGCCAAATTGAGTTGGATCAATCGATGGAACCCATGAGAAGGCTCTTGTACGACGACACCCAACAGAGTATTGAAAGTCTGCATAACAACACTACATACGCCTACCAACTGTTTGACAAAATGCCACCTAAAAGAACTTGGATGAATTGGAATCTTGGTCTACTTTAGAGGATAAAGGTAAGAGAATTCCTATTGAAAATACAAGAATAAATATCATGATTATGACCTTGAATGGTGTAGTTGGGAACTAACCATCCTTGAATGATCAAGGTAGGAAGATCGATAAGTTAAAACAAAGAGGAAGACATGAATAAGATCTAGTCTAAACTAGTCATATTTCTTCTAGTTTGATCTAAGAGAGTACACCTTTGGGTTATAGATTCACCACAATATGGAATAACTAGTGAGGTTGGATGGATCCATTTTAAGTATCCAGTTTGCTCAAAGGATCAGAATTGAGGAGCAGACTTTACAGAGATGTTGTTGAAAATTAGTGTGATTTTAGTGAAGAGAATAAGTGATAGGATATAGATGACAAATATTCATAGATGTAAGATGACAATGATGATGAATATTGACAACCCCCAATATTCTAGAGGTATGCCAACCTATTTGAAGGGTTGTTAGTTCACTGATATCAATCAAGTTATTAGAAAAAGATTTGATTGATTGAGATATGTCGTTCATAAAATTAAGTAGAGATTGGAGCTTTGGATTCCAAAGGTGTGAAAGGATTGATAATGATTTTTATATGAGCTATAAGGATTTTACTCCAATGAAGGTTGGAATGTGGCAATGACGATTAGTGGGGATCATAACTAAGATGCCATTGGAGGCAATAGATGAAAGATCATATATATGTTCTAAAGTGTCATCATAGCAAGAGTCAATGAAATTTGTGATGAAGAAGAATGGATTAGTTGTGGTGTAGCAATTATTAAGAATGAATCAAGAATGCTCAAAAGAACATGTGCTCGTTTTCTTCCAATGATGATTTATTAGATCATCTTCAAGTGAAGTGTTAATCCTGAGTTGATCTATGATTTGGATATCATAGACTATGAATTAAGGATGAAGATAGCATGCAAACGAAATTTGAGAGAAGATTTAGACACTATAAGATTATAGCGATATTGTTAATGGAATGAATGCATATGAAATGCTCAAGTAGTTGGTGAATCAGATCTTTAACAAGTATTGCATTTGAACATGAGAGATTGACGTACTAATATTATTCTTAGTTTACTACTGTAGTTGCACAATGGGTGTTAACTACTTGAAGATTTCATAGTGAATCTTTAGAAAACTCCACCTATTCATAAGAAATCAAATGCAACTCTTAAGTGATTAATGTTGCATTTTAAGGTATGTGATTTCGACTGAAAGAATGAAGGCATAACTATTTGGGAACTTGAGGTACGGGATGAAGGAATATAATGTTTCACGTAAAATCAGTAGTACTAATGATAAATCAAGAAGGCTTTAAGGATAGTCTAACCTTTGATTAAGTGTTATCAAATCAAAATGTTTATCTGGATGAAGACTTGCTTGAAGAGATTTGAGTAGTTGAAGGAGAAAGTAATTTTCATACCCAATATGGTTGTTCATAGGACCCTAAAAGATACAAGGATCATGCCAATATTTGGGTAAAATTGGTATGTAGATTAATGGGAAGAGGTCAGATGTTATTTACCCATCTCATGAGCTTAAGACAGGGGAGATAAACTAGGAGACCTAAGAAAAGGAATTAGAAAATTTGATCAATGTGAGGTGGCACCTTTACGCTTGGAAGTGTGAGGTCGAGCGAGCCTACTGAAGCTCAAGTATATCTATTGTTGACCTGAGATAGTAGTGCTAGAACCTCTTAATCGGAAGTTATGCTTTGAAAATTCTTTAGTCCTTAATAAGAAGGTTTAACGGATAACTGCAGCCTAGTGTGAATATAAGGATACCAAGATTAGATATGTAGTAAGAATTGTCAATTAAATCGAGTGGAGAAGACTCGTCAAAGATAAGAGACTTGTGATAAGTCAAATGATACATCAGAAGGTGTTCTGAGGAGAACAATCGGGATGTAAGAGTCACATGAGTTGAAAACTTTTGGGACTATAAAGCCGAGTTTAAGTATCACAAGATCACAACCTAAGGTAGAGAACTTTACAAAAGGCTTGTCACAGATTCCATTATCTCTTTAAGGGTAAGTAAAGAGGATGCAAGCTCGAAAGGAAGTTATGGAATGGTTATATCCGAAACTGATACATTACGTTGAGGAAGTAATGTCTAAGTAGTCAACAAGTAAAGATAAGGCACTAAAGACTGGTAAGGAATCTCTAACTACCTTTCATCTCTGAATAGATGAAGGAAGAAATGATGATAGGTCCCATAATAGTTGGAATAATGATGTTATCAGAGTGAAGGTAATGAAATGAGCTTGGACAACACCTTTCTTTCCAATTAGAGGAAAGAAGTAGTGATTGTTTGAAGTTTGTGTTGATAAGGTAAGTTTAAAAACATATTCTTGGCATCAATGGCATGATGCTTTGTGACACGAGGCACCATTTCACATTGCTTATCAACCATAGTGTGTTGTGCTGATAAAGGAAATTGATTTGGAGCCTTCAAGATTTGTTGAAAGTTGGGACTAAGCATAGATAAGAACAATTTCAAACTTTTAAAGTTAGAAAATCTTGCATATATCTAGAGTTGATTCAATTTGAGGTATGAGAGGAAAGGTATGGTTGAATGGGTCAAAATACCATTATTATTGGATGACCTACATGGTTAGAGGAGTAAGGAATACCTCCGACTTACTGGATAAATTAAAGTAAGAGGTAATGACTAGAGAAGACATGATGGTACGATTAAATCACCATGAGTATGTTTAGTTAGAGATCATATGTCCTGATTTGAATGTAAGTGGTTGAGGTGACCCTAACTCAAGGAGCAAGGAGAGATGAAGTTAAAGGAAATTGAAGATTGGTTACCATTTCCTCTAGTTTTAGACAATAATTGTCATGTGTTCTAGTTGGTGGAACTAAGATAATATATTCACCAATCCTGAATTATGAGATTGGCAATATAAAAAAAAAGGAATGAAAAATACTTATATGGAGGTGTTGGTTAGCAATCATGGACCAAGGAAAGGAAAAGTCATGACGTCAGAAGAACGTGTAATGATAAGTCGTTGGCTTTGATAAGGAGTTCAAGAGTACATTAGGAGTGATTTCATTTGGATTTCGAACTAAAGGAGCCTTCTTATGGAAATATTAATGTGTAATCCGTTACTTTAGTAAAAGGTGCATTAGTAATGTTTCTACTTAGTAACACTCACCTTTATGGCAGTTCAAAGACTTCAATCTCTATTCGAGATAGAAAAGTCAAGATCTTGGATAAAATGATAATGAGATTTTAATCCAAAGGCTCACATGGGAAAATGTAGGCATGGGTTGAGACATCATATGAAGTAATATGTATTGAAAAAGAACCATTGGTATAAATACTCTGGTTCAAAGTTAGTAGTAAAGAAATTTTGGAATGGAGCTGGAAAAACCAAGCAAGAATTGCTATGTTGTTTTTCGAGAGTTGTATTATCGTGAGTAAATAATGGAATGTTCTTTAAGGGATTACTAGCATGAAAATATTATCTATTTATGTATAGAGGAAAGTTTCAGTGTGCATTCTTGCATTGCTATGTACTATTTTAGTTTTTCTTAGTTTCGAGGACGAAACTACTTTAAGGGGGTACTGATGTAATAAACCTCCCTTTTAACTCTTATAAAGCCTAAACTAATATGTGCTTTGTTTGATCTACTTATTTGTGTTGACTTGGTTGATTGTTTGTTAGTGGTTATGCTAGTATAGAATGTGATTTGTTCTTTTGCGATTATCTAGTCGTTTTGCAATTAGATCCCTTTAAGGGGAAGAGATTATGAAACTTTAGGATTCGTTATAGGTTTACGTATATATTAGGAAGTTTCGGGACGAAACTCTCTTTAAGTAGGGTAGAATGTAATATATCGGAAATATTTTGATATTTTAATATTTCTCGAAATTCGTGTCGGGATTGCTTAGTTATTATGTAATCTTAGTTAACCTCGTTTTTACTTTTGGAGGTTTATTACATCAGTAGCCCCTTAAATTTGTTGGAAATTCGGAAATATTTTGATATTTTAATATTTCTCCAAAGTCGTTGGAAATTGATATACTAGTCTATATAATTATACGACGTGTTTTGGTGTGCATATTGGTTTGGTATGTATATGAATGACTGAGTGCGTTATTTTGATAATCTATGTTTTGTTCTACATTTTTGATTTTCTTGTTTGTCCCATACCAGGATCGTTAGCTAATGTGTTCCACTTTCAACGTTTTAGGTAAACATTCTTGTATGGGAAATATTCTAGGAGATCACTTCTTGGACAATGATGCTCGATCTCGACGTGATGTGTCTTAGTGGGATTCGAGGGCTTGAGTCCATAGTTGTAAGGACAGTGTAGTTAATAGTAATATTGAGTTAATGTTGGTAGCCAGTAGGTTGGTTTTAGTGCTAGCAGTCGGTTGCAGTCACATTGGTTATCGAGTTGTTTTAAAAATGATAAGTTGGATGTTTTCTTGGTTTTTCTTGTTGTGCCTTTGTTGCAAGGTCCAATACAGGTGAATTTGTTGTCAACCTAGTTCTAGTAGACCTAGGTGTGGTCTACAACTAAGTAACAACCCGATTCACCGGACGGGGTGTTACATCAAGCGGATGCAAGGAATTGAAGAAAAGATGGGCAAAAGCTCGATGGAAGGCACAGAAGGAAGCTCATCCAACGTTTTGAAGGGAGAAGTGCACCAGTCAAAAACTCGGTCCAGGTCACGACCGAGTCTTGGACCGGGGGTTACAAAACTCGGTCTGAAACTCGACCGAGTTTTGGACCGAGTCGCGTCTTTTTCCGAGATTTCTCTTCCACGTGTTTTATTTATTTATTTCGGGCCTTTTCTATCTTGTTTTTTAGGGATTTCATATAAATACTTGGAGATTAAGTTTGGATGATTATTAGGTTTTTATTCTCTTAGCCTCTCTCTTTGAAGAACCCTAGATTGGAGAATTGTGGATTTTTGCAAGACTTGATTGTAGTTGGATTTAGATCTATTGAAAAGACAATTGGTATGTTTCTCTTTGATTTAGATTTCTCTTCTTTCCATAATATGTCTAGCTAATTTCTTAATTCCAAGGAAGGGTGAACCCAATGATTTAGTAAGTAGATCTAATGGTGATGTTTGGATGAATTAAGATTTGAATTGTTGTTTGATTCAACCTAGGATGCTTAATGACCTACTTTATTTAAATTGGGAATCTTGTTGTGATTTGAGACCGAGAGGAGATAAAAATAACAAGAGGTTGATTGAATTGAATTTACAACTTGTTAATTCATGCTAGATCCCTAGGTTTGAACTTGTTGAATTATTTGTGCGAGAGTAACTTAATTAACATGTGGAACTTAACCTATCCTAGAAATTATTGATTGAATAGTCTTAACGGAGCGCGAGAGCGGATGTTATTTCTATTGATTCAATGATCTCTATAGAACTGAAAGGACCTAAATAAGACTTGCTTTGTGCGATAGTGACTACTAGTTGAGTTTAGGTACATGCATTAATCTTCTGAAAAGAGTTATTGTTGACTTTTGAGATAGTTAGTCTTTCAAACAACATTTGAATTGAAATCCAAATAAATATCACCAGTAAGCTACTGAATAATCATTGTGGGGATCCTGACCATGGAATGTTTTTCTCCATCAATGGTAAATTCTTAATTTCGATTTTAGTTATTTCTGAAAGCAATTACAACTCCTTTTTCTTACTTTCGTCTTAGTCTACTGAATCATGCTATAACCAATACTATAAAGTTCCCTGAGTTCGACACCTTGATACTACAACAGAACCGTATACTTGCGGTGTAGGAAAATAGCCTGTCAGAAACAAAGATCGATTGGAAAAAAGGACGGAATAAAAGCTTACCGGCGAACGGAGGTCAAAGCAATGACAAGGATGAAAGATTGTCGGTGAAGATGTCGAGTGGTGCCGACAACGACGGAACGGTGACACCTCGGTCCCTAGCAGCCTTTGACGACCCGGCTGCCAAAGCAAAGCGCGAGCTAGAGAGACAATAGTGGTGTGGCTAGGAAGTTCCGACGTCAATCCAAAAGAAGAAGAAGGTGAGTGATTGGTACTTGTACAAAGAGGCGGTGATGGCATGGGTGATGACTGATGAGAAAGAATTATCGATGGAGACGAGATTGAGGAAGTAAGGGAGAGCGATGGAACTAATTAGCTAAGCAGCTAGGTTAATTAGGTTGTAAATAATTAGACTAATCTGGGTAGATAATGGATAGTTCTAGATGCAAAATGAGGATTTTAATTAATTTATTTTTAATTAAATGTAGGTTGATCAAACGATAAGTTAATAGGAAATGGGTAATCCACACAGATTAAATTAGACTGGGTTACGAATAGATAAACCAATTAATTAATATATTTATTATTAATATCATTATTATTATTATTATTATTATTATTATTATTATTATTATTATTATTATTATTAACGAAAAACTTTAGAGATTCCAACATTAAGTATCCCGGATATTACATATTATCCCCCTTATTAAAAGTTTCATCCTGAAACTTTTATAATTGTTATACATGAACATCCCATAACGATTCCCGAGGTTTCACAACATCTCCCCCTAAAAGAGGTTTGTCCTCGAACCTAATTTGTAAATAAGGAACTAATAAGTCAAATCACAACGCATAACACACTATTATAAACACAACAAGTAACACACAAGGCATAATTCAAGCACCTAATAAAAGCATCAAACAATATAAATGGACAGACACACACGACCGATTACTAGTTCCGAACTCTCACTCGCCACAAACTCCTTCACTCGGACACCTCTACTAAACCAGGGCACCGTTTTGGGTAGGTCCCACTCCTGATCTCCCAGGTGGCCTCCTCAATCTAGTATTATATAGGACCTCAACATATCCTCTAAGTTTAAATCGTCCTCTAATTGTGTCGCGATCTATTAGCCATGATCAACTTCGTATGCTTAAATTTCTCATCCCTCAGACCTCATATAACAATGGTTAGCTTAATGCTCCATTCCATTCTTTAGAGTGTCCAGCGAATGTCTTAGCTTTGAATAATCTTCTCCATCTACACATTGGTATCGCTAAATACGTTCTTCACCATGATATCTCTTGAATTGCATTCCTTTGTTCAAAGATCACCACTAAACTTCGTCGATCTATTAGCCATCATAGTCACCTTACCGAAAGATAACAAACTTCCAACTTATGTGATTCCATGCACTTAAGCCATCGTGGTTGCTTTAGCTTTAACTCAAACTAACCAAAGATGTATTTTTATTCCACAAATGTAGGACGATTACCCCTTTTGTTTCTGTAACATACAAAGTTTGGGGCATCATTAACACTTGCCTAAACCTCAAGGTCTTGAGATAAGGGCGGTTTGGTACACCATTCACCCTAGTTACAACTCTCCCGATAATCTTAATTCATGTCACCTTCTTGTTTTCTTTAAAATTGGTTCAAAACTGTTCAGTCTAGGAAACTCATGTATGTCATGTCAGTGGTATCTTATTAATTCCAAAAGGTTCACGCTTCCTTTAAGGCTCTACCAGTCTACCTATGTTGTGAACACACTAGTTTTCCACGAGTTCAGCCTTTACATCCTCGATCAGGTTTACTCATTCCCCCATAGAGTCATTTGATTTCAAATCAATTTCATGAACATTTTACGCAAGTGGAGCCATTGAACTCCCAAAGTGGTCTCCAAATGGAAAGCTTGCTCCTCCATCCAAAAGTAACTGAAATATCATATATACAAATCTCTACACTAGGTCTGGATACTAAATGAGGCTCATATTTGATACTTCACCCACACTAATGGGAATTAGTTAACCTTAATGGTATCCTTACACCTCTCGTAATATTCAACCATCTTTCAAATATCCTCTTCCTGTTCCCCCTCAACTATCTAGAGCTAGTTCGACCTTTGAATTAATATTGGGAAATCCCACATGTTAGTATGGTCGATCCACCTAGTCATTAATTTGCAACAACCAGCTCTTGGTCCTTATGGTCGGTTTAGATTCTGCCAGACCCTTCAGGATCTCCTTGCATCAACCTTCTCCCTCGGTAACCCAACAAAACTTCTCGCGGAGGTGCACCCAACGTGCCTATCTTTTCCTCAGTATGTTCATTTCCCAAGTCCTAACTCCAACACCCTGTTTGGCTCCAGCCCATACGCTTGATCAGTTTGATCCTTGATCCCAAGTTACTGTTAGAATTCAATGCTCTCGTTGAAATGATAGTCGTGATAGTTCCTCATAAGACATCCTTAAAGACTCGCACCAGTTAGCACTACTTGAATCTTGGAGGAGTTGTATCAACTAACCGATATATTCCGTGTTCGAATAAAAACAACTTACAACATAGTTCTTTCATCTTAACGTATCTCCGCGTTCGAATAAAAACAATCTTGGAGGAGTTGTGGTAAGGGTTAAGGTTTATGATTAGGGTAAGACTTTAGGGTAGGAATTTGGGTAAGAATTAGGGTTTATAGTAACAATTAGGATTAGGGTAGGATTTAGGTGAGGTAAAGGGTTTGTGTATAGGATTTAGGATAAGGTTTAATGCAAGACTTAAGTGTTGAATTTATGTAAGATCTTGGGTTTAGGGTACGGTTTAGGTAAGGGGTTTAAGATAACACTTGAAGTAGAATTTTGGGGTAAGGTTTAAGATTTATGGTAAGGGTTAGGGTTTATAATTAAGGTAAGACTTTAGGGTAGAGCTTGGGATAAGAGTTAGGATTTATGGTAAGGGTTAGGCTTTATGGTAAGATTTGTGTATAAGATTTTATAACACTCCCGATTTATGTTAGGAATGGTACACACTAGTAACCTCAGACTTTAAGGTCCAAAGCCACCTAAGACTTGTTTTAAATAATATATAAGGTTAAAAGGTATGAAAATGATTGCAAAAGACATATAAAATGAACACTTCAATTTCATTCAGAATTTTCCTTGTAAATTAAAGACGATAAATTTTACAAGAAAGAATAAATTACAAGGGAAGAATAAATTTGAAATATAAAGTTACATGACTGTGTTTATCTTGCACCTATCCTAAATCAATTTTATTTAAAGTCTAATATATTTTACTTTTCAAAAATCTTGATTTAAAACTCCAACTGCAGCTCGGCTCTTCAATGTCTTACTTCGTACAACTTGAGAGAGATTGTTTGATGTGTCATATAGGGACGATTGATACCAGATGACCATGCAAGGGAAAAGAAATGATTGGGTTAGTCTTGTGACAAACTAAGCAAGTGAGAGTTTATGCGAGGTTTTTGTGGTCCTATCTAATTGCTTCCATTGAACTCCGAATGAAAGTCGGTCAATGGTACACAACTAAAGCACTTCCATGAAACATGCAAGTGGACAAGAAGAACGCACAAGAAAGAGAGCCCGAAAGACAAACAGGTCCTAAGGGACAACATGAGTTTCACGTTTGGAGAACTTACATGTCTGCAAACCTTTTCAAACCATTATTAATTTTTTATTATGTTTCGTCGGAATAATTAAGCCTTGACCATCATTGCATATGTATTGTGCGAATTCATATAGGAAGGACGACCTTCTTAAATCAGAAATTCGAACGATTTTTCGTAATGGTTGCTTCATTTGTGGGGTTCAATTAGGTGTGCAACGAGCACTTATCTTATATGATAACCTTTCATTGTAACTTTTACTTGATCTCGGACTATCGAGTTATTTAATTTAAACAATGTTAAGTCACTTCACTTGAACCACATTACCCTAGCTAAGTGCTAAACAACCCTTCCCCATCGGTGGAGAATGAGTCATGGACCATGGTCCTGATAATATCATTAATGGTGTAGTAACCAATAATGTGTTATAAAGAAGTATTTATAATGATTAATAACGATATTCATAAATACTCCTAGTACTAGCACTACTCATATACTAATCGAGTCTAGCTATCACATAAAGTTCACAGCTCAAATCATTTATACGTAGCAATATCTTACAATAAACACACAAGTTTTCAAATATGAATGATAATCAATTAATCAAAAGAATGGACAAGCAAGAGCAAACCACTACTTACCTAGGTTCAAAGATGAGTGATTCGAATTAGATGGGATGGGATCCAATAATCGATGGCTCTTTCCTATAATGAGACAAATCAAAATAAATTGATATTAATTTATTTTAATTCTTTATTTCATGAAAGATTGGATCTTTTCTCTTGAAGGCCCATTAACATTGTTTATTATAACCTTATATTATTCAATTAATATAAATTATTTAGAGTCCGGTTCAGGTGTGAATGGGCGCCCAAGTGCAAAATAAGAAAGAACAGGAGTCGTTTGGTCAAGAAAAATCAAAGGCACTGATCATTTCACTTAAAAAGAGGGAAAAAATGGCACGGGCGAATTATTGGCGAATTATTCGCGTATTTTTGAAAAAAAAAACAGAAATAGGACACGCGCCTAGATTGTTCATCAGTATTGTGGATTTGTTCATCAATAATGTGGATTTGTTCATCAAAACTGTGATTTTGTGCATAAATAAAATATTGCTTGTGCATCAAAAATCTATTATTTGTACATAAAAAATGAACAAATGTGTATCAAAATTACATGCAATATGTTCATCAACATTGTGATTTTGTTCATAAAAAAACGAAAACATTTATTCATTGGTTTCGGCATATTTGTTCATCGGGTTGTGCAGATTTGTTCACTAGTAACATCAATTTGTTCACTGGTTTATGCATATTTGTTCATTGCCTTTTTTATATAATTGTTCATTACTAGATGCATATTTATTCACTAGTAACCTCAATTTGTTCATTGCTATATGCATATTTGTTCATTAATAACATCAATTTGTTCATGGCTAAATAAGGCACAAGTACTCCTCTTCGATTTGTTGTTATCTCGTTTTCTTAGCATACACCATATTATTGCAAAGTTAAATTCTTTATCTATTATCTTTTGCATTCAAGTTTCTACATCAACTTATCTTATTTTGGTACTATATTGAGGACTTCATTCGTATTGACAACTTAGCCTTAAAGCACTTCATTCGTATTATACTTTGAATTTAAGATAACCTTAAAGCACAAAATAAATGCAAAAAATGCACAAATAGATAGTCCTAAATGTATAAGTTGATGGTATTAATAGTCCTAAATGTACAAGTTGATAGCATTGACACATAAAACATAAGTTTATTTCAATTCACAAATAAGGGTATAATAATGAACAAATAAGGTTATATCAATGAACAAATAAGGATATATCCATGAACAAGTAGGGTATATCAATGAACAAATAATGGTATACCAATGAACAAAAAAGAAGTATACTAATGAACAAATAATGATATACCATGGGTATATCAATGAACAAATAGGGGTATATCAATGAACAAATACGAGTATATCAATGAACAAATAAGGGTATATCAAAACTAATTATATGTGCATAAAAAATTACATAATATTGTATTCCTACACATAAATAAGGTTAAAAAATAAAATTAAAAATTAAAAAAAGTTCGAAATCGATGAACAATGTTATCAAAAACTCAATGCACAAATAGTTAGTATTGATGAACAATTGGTGAATATTGATGAACAAATCGCTATTTCTGATGAACAAACTGGACGCGTCTCATAAAAACGTATTTTTCAAAAAATTCGTGAATAATACGGGAAAAATTCGTCTGTGACGTATTTTATTGAAAAATACGCAAATAATACGGGAAAAATTCGCCCTTGCCGTATTTTATTTTTTTAATGAATGTTTAATCAGGAGCGTTGATTTTTTGGAATGAACGAGCGAGATTCATTCTTATTTCTCACATAGGCGCTCATTCGCACGTGACTCTTTTTCAATTATTTATATCAATGTGTCACTATTTAGGTTATAAAAATTATATCTTTATATAAAACCCAACATATCGTACTACATTAATCCATGCATAAAAATAACATACATTTATTATATGCATCATATGTATTTCTATTTAATCATACTATGGTATAATCATACTATGAAGAATTCGGCCGAATTGAAGACTTTGCTTTTACTAATGTTATTTAAAGGACGGATACAGGATTTAAAATTTGAATAGGCTAATTTTCACCAAATTTTTATAGGTGAGCTAAATTATCTTAATTTAACTCTTCTCAAAAAAAATCTTAATTTAACTAATTTACTACTAAATTTACCTTAATTCTAACTATTTACTTATTAAATCTACCTTCTTCTTTTTTTTATTTTTTAGGGTGGATCCCTGGTTACTTGGACTACTATTGTGCAGATGTTGCATGTGTTTTGTGTACAAGTTGCCCATGTTATCTTAAAGGTCAATTTGAGAAGAGGTGTGAAAAGTATGTGTGGAGTTTCCTCCGTCCTCAAAATCCTCTCTCCATCTTCCATGCTTCTAGTTTTGATTTTCTTCTTATTACTTCTACTAAATTCACTATTTTTCACTGATTGAGAAACATGTGAAAAACATAAACAAAACATTTGCAAAATTGTTAATGTGTAAATCCATGTGGGAACGTAATGGAGCAAAACAAACAGGGATGAAGATTTCCTAAAGGCAGGCGAGAAAGCATATAAATTTTGATAGCCGAAAATGGACGTGATGATTGATTGCATTAAGCTCAAAAGACCAGACAAGATGCAATCCGAGCAGATAAAATAATCTGGGCTTTATAGTCGTAGCATTGTACTAACCCATCTTTTTTTGGTAGAATGTACTAACCCATCTGCACAAAGAAAGTAATGATAATACGATCTTGAAGCATTTATTTCCAATTCACCATCTGCAAGATCTAACCAGAATTCAGATCAATAATGGCTTCTTATAGACAGCACAAGCACAAAAGCATCCCAACAACACCATTTACATCTTCTCTAATCCCTTCCCCTTTTCTTCTTCCCCCTGTACGAATCACAACCCCAAAAAGAAAAAATCTAGAAGAAAAAAAAAAAAAAAAAAAATCAGCCACATGATGATGATCAACAAGGTCAATTTTGATCACATACAAGGGGGAGAAAGCATAGCATCAAAAAAAATCCAACAAAAAAAATAATTGCACCCGTTTACCCCGAAGAACAACAACCTCCTTTCTTAGCTAGCTGGGGCTCCTGTTCTCCTTCTTGTAGAACCACAGTCTTTCCATTGCTTAGGGAGGCTGCCTCCCCTTTCTTGAGCTCTTGAGACTGCATGACTTTCCTACTCAAGATGTTGTAGATTTCCTTTACCACAGTTTGGAACGCTGCAGCTACGTTAGATGAGTCTAGTGCTGATGTTTCTATGAAATACAAGCCTTGAGCCTCAGCTAAGTTCTTGCCCTCTGCTGTGGTCACCTCCCTCACATCCTTGAGATCAGACTTGTTCCCTACTAGTATAGTCACCACGTTCATGTCAGAGTGAGCTGCCAAGAAATAAAAAATGTGAAGAAATTAATGCTCAGATTCAAGCACATTATCATTCAGGTTCAGGGATGCTAAGAAATTCTGATAGTTTTGCCTTCATCATAAGGGTCAAAAGATACCACTATTTGACCCCCAAAAATACAGATACCACTATCCTGCATATTCCTGAGTGAACTCATGGTAGTTATTAAAGGAGTGCAGCAATACAACTTAGAAAATAAGTGATCCTTTATTTGTAAAAAGTATGTGAATGAATAAAGGAGGGTTAACTGCAATGTCAGGAAATCATTTTCACCCAAAGGTGTAAGGTGTTCATAACCAAGAAAAGTTTTAAGTCCACAACAAAACAAATCTTGGGCAAGAATCAAAATGTTTTATAGGTAAAGGCTCTTACTGTTAAGTTCATTAAGCCACCTTCCAACACTATCAAAGGTTTGCCGCCTACTGACATCATATACCAACAGAGCTCCTACTGCACCTCTGTAGTACGCAGAAGTGACAGCTCTGAACCTCTCTTGGCCTGCTGTATCCCAAATCTGTGCTTTGATTTCCTTTCCATCAATTTGCATCCTCTGCGTTTGAAACTCTACTCCAATAGTTGATTTCGAGTTTGGGAAGAATTCATCTCTAGCAAACCTTGCTAGCAAATTTGACTTTCCAACAGCAGAATCACCAACAAGAACAATCTTAAAGAGGTAATCCTCAGTGTTCTCCTCTGAATACAATGCCATCTCACAACCCCTCAATAATGTCCAGTCTATAGAAACATCAGAGTTTATACAAAAAAAAATAACAATCGCCAAGAAAGAGTGCTTCTAAAGGTTGAATGTTGCTAGAGTAAAGCAAGTTTCTGCATGTGAAAATACAAAGCATTTCACATGAGTAAAACGCAAGGAATAAAATTAAATATGAAACTCCAAATGATAGGCAAGGAACAAAAGCATATAAGTTTCTTATGCTTTAACCATAAGAAGCTAAAAAAAAAATATAATCAGGAAATAAAAGTAAAATAACAACATACAAATAGATCTCTGTCCCACAAGAAACCAGATACCTCTTCAAGTGAGTCTTCCTATCTCTCCCAACAAGAAAGCATCAGAATCTGGACACCAGGAGATGAGGATGGCTCTACCAACCTAATTAGGGGGCTATGGTATCTTGGGGTAGTAATGCAAATATGACCATTGTCTCTAAATAGTGTCTTTCCCTAATACCTACCAATAGTAACGATTTAGCTCCTAACCTCAAACTTCATCAGTAAGCATCTAACCTCATTATGTAATTACAACTACTACAAACTTTAATGTATCTGCTTTGAAATTTTCTCTTCTGCTTTGATCTGTCAGATTTGGCTGGTCATATTTGACCCTATTACCTACCATCTCTAGGTATTAAATTCCTGATTTAGGAAAGGGTTAGGAATAGATTAGGGTTTGCATACTAGAAACGGAATTAACCTAACGCCCAAGAACAGCCCTAACCATGTAAGATTCTGTTTCACCTTCAAATTTCAAGCATCTTGAGAGTTTGTCAGCCCAAATTCCCTGCCCTCTCGTTCATCAAATCATAAAACTCGATTACAGACTTTGAATGACAGGCTTCCCCGATTAAAATAATCATCAATTCTGCGTTGTTCAATCATACGTTAACTGCTTTGTTCACTTCCTGAACAAAACTGGATTTCTTCATTTTGCATCAACAAAATATTCCAATCAGACATTCGATGAAAGAAAAACTCAATAGCAGTTTTGGGTGCCTTGGAATATTCCAATCAGACATCACCGCACCGACACCATGAAAATGACCGCACAAGAAAAAACAATAAATTGCCAATGAAATCAAGAAAGCCAACAAAATCAAGCAAAGATTCAACAGCATACCCGGTGGCTTTGGAATAAGAGATGAACACTTCTCCGAAGACTCAGAGACGAATCATCAAACCAGACAGGATCAACAAAAAATCAAGAACCATTAAATCAGATCGAAAGAGAAGGACAACTGAATAGGCCAAACGTGCGGAATGTGCCAGGAATGAACACGAAGCGAAGAGATTCAACGACACTGGAGAAAGAGATTAAAGTTAGGTTTTTCCGCAATTCGAGAAGAACAAGGGAAGGGGAAGACAGAGCAACTGATTTTCTCACTGGAAAAAAAAACCACTTGGGTCTTTTGGGCCGAGTCTGGGAATTGGACTGATCTGGACATGTCCAGTTTTTCGCTTTCCTTATTTGTGTCCCTTGATCTATTATATTCCTTCGTCCTCCGTCCTCTTTTGTTTGTTCACTTTTCATTTTAATCGCCCCTTCTGATTTTTTTCTTTCTCATTATCTCCTCTTACACTCAATCATCTTCAACAATCAAGTTTATTATCTTTGCTTATGCTCCGCCACGGGCACAAGAAAAAGATCAATTTTGAACGAAGCTCAAAGAGTTTATCCAGAATTATAACCTTCCGTGCATTATTATGGGAGACCTCAACGAAATCCAACACCCCGATGAAAAAAAAGGGGGCGCAAGCCCAAACCATTCTAGGTTTGACCGGCTTATTAACTTTAAAAACGAATGTGACGTTTGCGATATTCCAACGATAGGAAACAAATTCACTTGGAGAAGATCCAAACATCTTGAAGATACCACGTTTGAGAAATTAGACCGCACATTAGTCAGTAACCAAATTATTCAATGGTATCCGTCCATAGCGACGAAAAACCACGCTTTCTCAACCTCTGATCATTGCCCTATCTCGTGCGAGCTCCCAACAGGAGCACCATTCAAAGCACAACCATTTAAATTTGAAATGATGTGGACCTCTAGAAAAGATTTTCAGAACGTCATCAAACAAGCTTGGCGTCATAACTCTGGTGGATCACATATGCTTAATCTCACCAAAAAAATACAGCTCCTCAAAATCAAAGCAAAAGCATGGAATAAGCACACTTTTGGAAATAGTTTTGAACAAATTAAAAAACTAGATGAAGATCTGCTCCAAATTCAGAAGGATATCATAGAAAATAAAAACACTCAACTAGTCCAAAAGAAGGAAAGGCTGGCTAAAAAACAGTCATGCCTAATCAACTTCCACACCTATTGGAAACAAAGGGCTAAAAACAATCACATAAAACTAAATAACAAAAACACAAAATACTTACATCGGATTACAAGTGGAAGAAGAAATAGAACCAATATCAAAGAAATACGTACAATGGAGGGTACGCAAATCACTGGACTAGAAAACATCAAATAGAAATCAAAAGGGATTTCCAAAATCGCTTCCGGACGTTGGAAATAAACCACAGGAAACTCCAAAGCATGACCCAAACCATCCAGAAAGAAGTAACCGAAGCAAACAACACGGAAATCACAAAACTGGTAACAAATACTGAAATAAAGAAGGCATTATTTGATATCGGGGATGATAAATCCCCCGGCCCGGATGGAATGCCGGCAAGCTTTTATAAACACTATTGGCATATTGTCGGCCCGGACGTGATCAAGGCGGTTAAATGCTTCTTTCACACTGGCAAAATTTTAAAACAAATAAACCATACATTTATAACTCTACTACCCAAATGTGAAAACCCTAACTGAACTAATCACTACAGGCCAATTAGTCTATGCAATACAATTTATAAAATAATATCGAAAATCCTAACAAACCGTCTTAAAAGAGTACTAAATAAAATCATCCACCCAATGCAAGGGGCTTTTGTTCAGAACAGGAGTATCCATGACAATACGCTTATCGCGCATGAAATCTTCCACTCATTCCGTAACAAACGCGGGAAGGAGGGGTGGATCGCTATCAAGCTCGACATGGAAAAAGCCTTTGATCGGATCAGATGGGAATTCCTTGCCGAGATTCTCCACAAATTCGGTTTTCATGATAAATTCCTGGGATAGATTCAGGAATGTGTTGAGACGGTTTCTTTCTCAGTTCTTGTAAACAACGGACCGACAGAACAATTCTTCCCTCAACGGGGCCTTAGGCAAGGGGATCCCCTATCACCATACTTGTTCATCCTCGCTGTCGAGGTTCTGGCTAGACAACTCAACCTTTGGAGCACAAACCCAAAAAGTGGCATCGGGATCCAAATCTCGAGGAATGGAACAAAAATCCCTTTCCTGGCTTTTGCGGATGACATTATCATTTTTGCGAAAGCTAGCAGCCAATCATGCAAAAAGATTAAGGATATTATTGATGACTACTGTCAAATATCGGGTCAGAAAGTCAACTTTCATAAATCTACTTTCCAAGTGACCAAAAACACTAATAATAACACAAAGGAGCAGATAAAACAAATATTACAAATAACAAACACTGCTGCACTTGATAAATACTTGGGATGCCCGATAATTAACGGGAGAGTAACCCAAAACACTTTCAAACCCCTAGTGTTAAGAACCAGATCACAATTATCAAAATGGAAAGCCAATGTTGTATCCCAAGAAGGGTGGAAAACACTTATCAAGGCAAACCTATCACCACAACCAAACTATATTATGCAATCATTTCTACTGACACAGGCAACTTTGAAAGAACTCGACCAGATTAACAAAAATTTCTTTTGGAATAAGGAAAACAACTACAATCCACTCATTAGCTGGAATTCCATCTGTCGCCCTCCCGCCCATGGAGGGTTGGGAATTGTAAAAGCGGCTGAGATGAACAAAGCATTGCAAATGAAGCTGCTTTGGAAAATCTTAGCGGAACCAAACAACCTTTAGGTTAAAATTGTGACTGAAAAATACCTAAAAACGGAAAGCATTCTCAACTATAAGAAAAAGCATAACACTTCCTGGCAATGGGCTAAACTTGTTGGCCTAAGGGACCTTTTCGTAAAGGGTCTTGTCTGGCGAGTGGGGGATGGTAAAACCATCCGATTTTGGAAAGATAATTGGACTGGTAATGGTTCCCTCAACCCTCAACCCGAGGTTGAAACCCTAATTGATTGGGAGGAGCCGGTTGAGGCTTACCTCTGGGAGGATAACTCATGGAATATGGAGAAATTGGTTGGGGTCGTCTCGCCGGAGTCCCTCTAAAGAATCTCCAAAATTATTAATCTCATTAACAAAATACCAGATAGATTGTACTGGCAATCAAGTAAGAATGGGTGGTATTCCACCTACTCCGCAATGCAATGGCTCCACCAATCAAAAGGTGAATCCAAAATTAACTTAGAGTGGATTAACCGGCTGAATGTCCCTCCTAAAATGAAGAATTTCATCTGGAAAGTTGCCCCTAACGGTCTACCAACTAAAACTAGGCTTGCGGAAAACCACATCCCAGTAACACAAGGCTGCGAAGCATGTAACTGCACTGTGGAGGACACTTACCATGTGTTAATATCATGCCCACTCACTAAGGCAACCTTTAACTCACTAGACCCGAAATTACGGGGGGTAATCGGCCAGATACTTCCGAATGGGGGAAAACCACACGAGATTTTGGAGGAAATCAAGAATATGACAACCAAAGAGGAATTTGAACTCCTCACCATTTTTTGGTGGAGTATTTGGTTCTCGAGAAACAAGAGAATCTTTGACTGCAACCCCAGAACTAACCTGACTAATGCGGATCAAATCGCAGAGTTCGCCCAAAACCAAATTAAAGATTGGAAACTTGCAGAAGTTGCTTCTTCCTCCGGTCCCCGTAACCAAAGTGTACGAGGTCGGGCTGGAAGAAAGCGAACCAAATGGGAAAAACCCAAAAGTGAGTTTATTAAATTGAATTTTGATGGTGCAGTTAATGCAGATGGCGTGGCTTCCTTTGGGTTCATCCTCAGGGACTCTGGTGGCTCTCCCATTCATTTCGACGGAGGACTGATTGGTCGTCAGTCTGTGCTGATATCCGAGACCATCGCCTTGCGCCAGGGACTTCTCGAGGCCACCAGACGTGGCAGTCCCCGGTTACAGATTGAAGGCGATAGTTTGCAGCTGGTCAATGCAGTTCTCGGTGATTGGCGCTGTCCGTGGGAGATTGAGTTGCTACGTGCGGACATCCACTGCTTGTTGGCTCGTTTCCAGGATTAGAGCATTTCTCACGTTGTGCGGGAGTGCAATTCTGTGGCGGACTTCATCGCTGGATCGTTTAGGCGTGTCTCCTCCGTCCCGCTTGCAGCTGATCCGGTCTTCTTTACCCTCATTCGTCAGGATGCTCTAGGGTGACCACTAGCTTGTTAGTGGTCACCCTAATCTCTTTCCTTATAAAAAAAAAAATTCAACAATCAAGTTTAAATTTTGTCACATTTTTCAATTTCCCATTCAATCATTTTTTCATTTTCCAATTTTCAGCTTTCCATTTTTTTTAATCAATCAAAAATTACCCAAATTTAAGCAATCAAAAAATACCCATTTTATCCATTTAACCATCTTTTCAATTTCTAATTTTCATCTTTCCATTTTTTTAATCAATAAAAATGTCCAAATTTAAGCAATAAAAAATTAGCCAAAGTTAAGCAATTATGAAAAATACCCATTTTATTTATTTAATCATCTTTCCATTTTCCAATTTTTTTAATCACTCTAAAATACCCAAATTTAATCAAGCAGAAAAACACCCAATTTAACCATTTAAGCATCTTTTTAATTTTTTTTAATGAATCAAAAATACCCACATTTAATCAAGCAAAAACAACCCATTTTATCCGTAGCCAAAATTTTGGATTTGTACACCTATTGGATCATATTTTTGTAATTGGCTTCATGTGTAGATAGATGAAAAGGACATGTTTGGATCCATTTTGGGCCAAATTGTGGATAAATCCAAGTGTTTCTTGCTTGAGCTTGTCCAAGAAACCCTACTTTTGTCCCCTTCATAACCCTAGATCTAAGAAGCGTCGCTTGCTTACTCGCTCATTCGCTTTCCAACTCTCTCCAATTCTCACTCTCAATCTGAAACCCTAGTCTTATGCTCTCGATTTCTTTCACAAATCCTCTTGATTTCTCACAAATTGAATAAAGGCTCTCACATTTCGCCTTGAATATGAGCTTGGGGCTCTTGCTTTCTCACAATCCTCTCGAAAACTCAAAGTTGTGCTTGAATTTGTGTTTGTGCCTCACGCTTTCCCTAGATCTCTCCCACTCTCTTGAATCTGTGTTTGTGACTCACAATCCTCTCGAAAACTCACAAACTCTCTAGATCTCTCCCACTCTTCCTTGAATATGTGTTATGGCTCTCAATCTCTCTCAAAATCTCAAGATCTCGTCATATCTGGGTTCGTGGCTCTC
Organism: Fallopia convolvulus; assembly: GCA_964016875.1. Lineage (NCBI taxonomy): Eukaryota > Viridiplantae > Streptophyta > Magnoliopsida > Caryophyllales > Polygonaceae > Fallopia > Fallopia convolvulus. The sequence goes on along the minus strand of OZ024720.1, from coordinate 47,143,996 downwards.
GAATTCTCACTAGATTTGTGCTCTCCCTCTCCTCCCTTGAATCTTTGTTTGTGGCTCTCAATTTCTCACCAAAATCTCCCCATTTCTCTCGATCTCCCTCGTTGTATCTCGGAATCTGTTGCTCTCTCTCTCTCTCTCTCTCTCTTTGAGGATGAGTGTTTAGACATTAAGTGATGGGGTAGATTGTCCCCTACCTTTTGATGCTTCGGATTCCTATGAATGTTATGAAGTGCCTTATTGTGAGTAGGGTGATGCATGTCGGGGCAACCACTCATACAGTTTGGTGCATTTTGAGTCCTACGTTGAGGGCGACCTCCAAGCCCTTGACGATGACTGTGTTGAGCAACCTTGTCCCCCAGAGTCCTCGTTTGAATCGGATTCCAAGCTTGATGGAAGTGTAGCCTCTAAAGATGAGCCTGATGTATAGCTAAGTCCCCTTTCCCTCTTTTGTTTTCAAGTTGGCTATTTAATCATTATCTTGAATGCCATTTGTTAGTTCATGTGTTTCATGTGACTTCTAGCTTTGTTCTGTGCATATGATGAGTTTCTGTGCATTTGCCGATCTGTGATGGCTTGTATTGAAACTGTGATGGTTCTGTGCATTTTTTGGTATGTGATGGCTTGCTTTTTCAGATGACCTTCATCTGAGAATGTTGAGATTTGAGAATGATTGTGTTCATAAATCGGACATTCATTTTTGGAATTTAATCAATGATGAAATATTTTTATACTTGAGAAACGCTTTTTTTTTATTTTTACTTGACTTTTGCATTCAATAGGAAACCAAGCTTTGCTTGTGCTGAATGAGGCAATTGTGTGTTTGGGTTATGTGAGTGGCAATTGTTTTTATGATTGAATTAGGACAACTAAGATTACTTTCAAGTAATCAATTATGAAAATGGTCACAAACCTGAGATGCATTTTTCCTTGAGTGTTCACTTGCCTTTACATGCAATAGGAAACCAACCATTGCCGGAATGAGGTCTTTGTATGTTTGAGTTATGTGAATGTAAATTATTTTTATGATGGAATAAGGACATTTGAGATTACTTTTGTTTGTAAATCAATAATGAAATCTCTTTAAAACTGAGAAACAATTCAGAAATTGTTGTTTCTATGATGGAAAAGTGGAAATCTGATATTACTTGTTCATTAACATCTTAAAAGTGTATTGCTTACACAAAAGTTTACTAATTACACAAAAGCTTATCTACTTCATTGTTACCCTAGATGAATTGACTGTCTTCTATTGCATCTTCTTCAATGTCTTCTTCTCCCTTGCTAGCTTGAGTTCCCTTAGCATGTTGAGTTGCATTTTCTATTGCTTGCTCTATTGTTGTATCTTGTCTAACCCCATGGATGATGTCCCATGCTTGTATAACTTCCCAACTTGGTACCTTGACTTGAATTTGTAGATTCTCTTCATTTCTAAGTCTATTCTTGATGACATGAGGTGATGCGATCCGGTCCTAGACCTAGATCGATCATGACGAGCCCAAATCTACCGAGACCTTGGCATCCGCCTTGGATTCCGACATAGCTAGTTATTATTATATTTATTATTAGTTAATATATTTCCTACTTTTGGCATGTTTCTATTTATAGCTAGTTTCTATTTATGTTTCCATTGTTACTATTTTGGACGTATGTCTACTTATGCTTAAGAGACAGACCCATTAGTTAGATTAGGCCCATTAGCTAGACCTTGTTAGGTTTTACATTCTCTATGTAAAGATCTCTTGAATCAGTTTCAATTACGCCTTGCTATATACAGATTGCCTTTTGTGAATCGAGTTTCTCTTCCCTAAGGCCTAAGCGTCAAACCCGGTTCTTGAACCGACCCTTTTTTATCCCTTTTCCAATGCCCTCATCTCGGTCATAGGCCACCCGAACTCGATCCATCGAGTTTTCCCTCACGAGCCACCTTGGGGTTCATGCTTATCCCGGTTATATTCCATTGGAGAAGATCCGATGCCCTTCCGAGCCTACATCGGGCACCTGTGCGATCCATCCGAAAGGCGGAACGCATCAACTGGTATCATAGCTCAGGCGGCTCGACGAATGTTTCCTTCTCTGACAACACCCGGTCGCCCGCCCGTGGTTTCCACCAGCCCGCCTCCGTTCAAACTTGACTTCCGGCAACCAAGTAAGTTCGGCCTTATTTAACAAAAAAGAAGTGTTGGTCTTACAAAACTTCACGAGATTTGATCCTATTACGTTTGATTCGTGTGTCTTGTGATATTTTGCCTAAATAATTGCAAATGAACTTCTCTCTGCATGTGTATCCTTGATTTGTTGCAGTGGGTTCAATTGTTGTTGAGATCTCGTTATCTTCTATTAATCACATTAGCCATAATTAGTTCGTTTGTGGGATTTTTACCATAAAAAAAGAGAGTTGCTTAGATTAAAAAAAGGAAAGAGTTGAGCATATTAAAAAAAAGATTCAGCATTAAAAAAAGAAGAAAGACAGTTCGATTTATTTTCGTCCTAGGAATTGTTGTTAGTTGGCCGGAATTTGTGTAATTTTATAACCAGGAGCGAATCATGAATTGGCCCATATGCTCGACCTCCCTTGGGATCCACCGCCCCAAACATTCCACGATTTGCCACCCCGGCAAGTACCGTATGGGCACCCCGATTGGATTCCACGGCCGAGACTTCCACCCCGGCAAGTACCCTATGGGCACCACGATTGGATTCCACCGTCGAGACTTCCACCTGACCGGCGTGATTTCTCTCCGACACCAACTCGTCGTCGTTGTTCCTACTACGATGACGAGTTCTATGAGTTCCAGTGTCAATCCAAGCCGGTTTATTATCATGACGAATCTTTCGAGATACCAGTTGCGCCACCGCCGACTCGACCTTTTTCCGGCATGATGCGCCCGTGCCACAATGAGCCGTGACTGCGCCACCCCATGACGCAACCGCGCCCCATCCCGCGTAATTCCGATAGTGGCCTCTGTTTTCAAAGTGTGGGCCAAGACCACCATGACGCGGCCGCGCACCCTTGTGCCATTCTGCGTCACTCAGTGCCAACACCGATAGCATTGTTGACTCAATTGGTTCAAGAGAGAGCAGCCATATGGGAGGGAATAGCCCTAATGTAAGCCAATCTTGACGCCATTGCCTCACTAATTGCCGACATGGCTAAACAGCGGTCCGGGTGTCCGGGTCGCGCCCGTCTTGGATGAGCCGAGTTTTCCGATTCCGGAGTCTTGTCCGATGCCATTGCTTTTCGCCGCTGCAGAGCCACCACCTATCATTGTCGCGCCCGTACTTGACCTTGTGCCATCTTCGGAACCCAGGTTTGTTTTGCCTATTATAGACGTTCCGAAAGACGACACCGAGTTTGACAGTGTATTTGTGCTACCTACTGATCTCCGCCTTTCTCCTCACCACCCGAGCTCGAAGCGAGGACGCTTCGATTCTAAGGGAGGGAGGATGATGCGATCCGGTCCTAGACCTAGATCGATCATGACGAGTCCGAGTCTACCGAGACCTTGGCTTCCGCCTTGGATTCCGACCTAGCTCGTTATTATTATATTTATTACTCCCTCCGTGTAAGTCTAATTGTCCTTTTAGCATTTTACACATATATTAAGACAGGACATAGTATTACTACATTGCCCCTATAATCTACATACTTTATTTCTTGAGATGTGTATATGCAATTAATTGGATGAGTTGTTTGAGGGTAAAGTTGGAAAATTCTAGATAAAATACTTAAAAAGACAAGTAGAATTAGACAACTAGTTAATGCTAGAAAGACAAGTAGACTTATACGGAGGGAGTATTATTTATTATATTTCCTACTTTTGGCATATTTCTATTTATAGCTAGTTTCTATTTATGTTTCTATTGTTACTATTTTGGACGCGTGTCTACTTATGCTTAAGAGACAGACCCAATAGTTAGATTAGACCAATTAGCTAGACCTAGTTAGGTTTTACATTCACTATTTAAAGAACTCTTGTAATCAGTTTCAATTACGCCTTGCTAAATACAGATTGCCTTTTGTGAATCGAGTTTCTCTTCCCTAAGGCCTGGGCGTCAAACCCGGTTCTTGAGCCGATCCTTTTCTATCCCTTTTCCAACGCCCTCGTCTCGGTGAGTTTTCCCTCACGAGCCACCTTGTGGATCACGCTTATCCCTGTTACATTCCGTTGGAGAAGATCCGAGGCCCTTCCGAGCCTAGATCGGGCACCCGTGCGATCCACCCGAAAGGCGGAACACATCATGAGGTAGATCATAGTCATTTCTTCCTTTGACCTTGATAATCTTATTCATGACATACTGTAATGACATCCATACATTTGCTAAAGTTGTTGGTTCTAGCTCATAGAATGCTTGATGTACTGCCTCTAGCATATGATCAATATCCATGGGCATTTTCTTGTGCATGAGTGACTGAATGGTCCTAAGAAATCCAAGATCTAATATCTTTAAATCTGGACGGTTGGGGGTTATTTAATTAAAATGAATGTGAATCCTTCTTGCTTATACACTTGTTGCCATTCTGCATCTTCTTAAGTAATGCGTGCATTTGCATTGTCTTGTTGTATGAAGATGACCTTGTGTCCTGCATCTTGTGGCCATTTTTCCTTGATGGCTAGAATAATCTGATTAATCAACATGTGCCTTATGACATTTTTGTTAACTGATTCAACCAGCTTTGTTACAATTGCACCCTTCTCTTTATTTTTTGATTTTCTGTTTGTTGGTTCTTGATATGTGAATGGAAAAATACCTATTTTCCCATCAAATGTGCATTGTCCTTCTAAATTGAACCTTGGCCTAGCTATTTCAGCTATAAGCATGAATTTGGAAATGAACTTGCTTGAGCTTGCGGTTTTGTATCAAACATTGAATAGTACTTTCTCTTAGTCTCCGGTATACTTCCTTGCAATAGGCTCAAAACCCACTCTAACCATCGCCGACTTTCGGGATCTTGTTGGCCTCCTCCGTCCTCACAACTGCCAGCCACCATATGTGAATTTGTGAAATTTATGAGTATGTATGTTGTTTGTCTGAGATCTTAATTAGGAGAAATTATGTGGAAAAAATGGGAAAATGGGGTGAAATTGAAAAGTTTCTAGATCTGAAACTAGATATGAACCCTAATTTGAAATTGGGGCTGAATTCTACATTTTTCTGAATTCTAATTTTCTAAATGTAAATTTAGGGGAAAGCCAATATAAGAGTTTGAGAATTTTTTTTTATCTTTTTCGCCTTAAACCAAGACTTGCATAAGGCAGAAGAGATCAACAACGAAGGCGAGAAGTCGAAAATAATACCCAAGACAGAAAAACAAGATCCAGAGTTGGAACTCTTAAAATTGCAAGAGGAAATTTGTCATTTGAAAGCATTGTTGGAAGATAAGTAGAAGCCTTATCAAGGAATGACACAAGCCAGCCTAGTCATCGAGGAAGCCAAGGTCGAGAGCGAGGACGGATATATTTGAGTGGCCGGAACATGTTTTTTACTTTTTTGCACGTAATTTGATTAACTTATTTTGTAACCTAAAAAACATTTTTGGATTTGCTTTTGTTTGTTTTAAGAACAATTAATTGGAATAAAGGATTTTGACAAGGATAGCTTGGATGTAAACACAATTACTTCGGGCCATTTAAGAATAAATGAACGAGCGGTCCCATTGGCTGAACGAATGGTCTCGTTTAATGTAAACGAACTAATGCTTCATACCATTTACGAATGAATGAACGAGCGGTCCCATTGGATGTAGATGAATTAATGCTTCATACCATTTACGAATAAATGAATGAGCAAGCGGTCCTATTGGATGTACAATAATGAGTATCGGACCATTTACGAATAAATGAATGAGCGGTCTCGAAGATATAAATGAATTATGAAAATATACGAACTTTAAAATGCGAGAAAAACGTTAAACCATGCTTTATTCCCGTAACTAATCGAGTGTCAGGATATACACACGCAAATACGTGACATTCATGAGACAACTTGTAAATGAATTTTGTGGCTTAAATTAATAAAATCTAAAATTAAATAAGGCCATAAATATTAAAAAGAATAGTTAATGGACTTTTGTAGATAAGCCGTTGGACGAGATCAGATTTTTTGAACTTGTATAACTTATTTATAATATTTATAACTTGGATGAGATGAGACCATTGTCTTTGTTTCTCCATATATAAAAATGGTAAAAAGTGTTTGAATATACTCTCTAATTTTTTTCTATGAAATTAACAATTTATCTCCATCTATATATGGCTGAAAAGTCATGTTGTGCATCATGATCAAATAAATTTATCTATTTTAGTAACTAAATAAAATATAATTAAACTAATTCAAATGGATAACATAAATCTAGAAAAAAATTTATTTTAAATTTTTGGTTTGAAACATTTTTATGTACCTTTAATATCTACAAAAGTAAATATTTCCTGCAAAATCACAAAATAACTATTAACGAACAAATAAAAAAATACGAATTGACAATTTGATCAAAAGAGCATATTAACGATTTCAAGGCTACTATATATGGATTAGGTTGGACCTCTTTTAATAAATAAAAAATATGAATATGCAAGCATATAAAAGAAATTAAACAATTTGATCAAAAGAGCATATTTACTATGCTAGTCTTGAATTGATGACTATTAACGAACAAATTACAATGGATCTCGTCTATTTCTCAAACCCAAAAAATAGAAGCACGTACTCAACTCTCTAACTCCTAATTGGTATTTATAAGAGAAATAACGAATTTGAAAAGACATTTGGTAATATAATTCTTGGTGAATTAAAATACGTATTACTTCTCCCAATTTTACTAACCTTCTAATTCAATGGAAAATCAAAAGTCACCATGCAATACATAATGGTTGGTGAATTGAAACACCTATTAAAGCTCCCAAATTTACTAACCTTTAATTCAATAGAAAACAAAAAGTCACATATAATAAGGGTAGAGAGCAAATCAATTGTAAATTAATGAATAAATAAAAAAACAAAAGTCACCACCCAATACAAAAAATAAGGGTAAATATCGGTATTTATAAGGAAAATAAGAAACTTAAGAATTTGAAAAGACATTCGGTAATATAATGCTTGGTGAATTAAAATACATATTAATTTTCCCAATTTTACTAACCTTCTAATTCAATGGAAAACCAAAAGTCACCACCCAATACATAATGTTTGGTGAATTAAAACACCTATTAAAGCTCCCAATTTTACTAACATTTTAATTCAATAGAAAACCAAAAGTCACATATAAGAGTAAAGAGTACATCAATTGTAAGATTAAATAGTAAATGGAAAACCAAAAGTCACCACCCATTACACATAATAAGGGTAAAGAGTATATCCAATGTAAAATTAAAGAGTAGATTTTCTTTCTTTTTTTCCATTTTTTTTGATAAACTTTTTTTCCATTTTTTAATCTTTCACCATGTAAAGAAAACCATATAGTTTGTATAAAATACATAAGCATTTCCATTTTTTTCCCTACTTTATATTTTTTTTTATAGATAGATAGATAGAAGATTCTTTGGAATATGTATAATTTTATCTTTGAGTTTGAATAAAATTTCACATTAAATACATAAACATTCATTGTAAAATGTTTGTCTTATATGTTTATAGATAGATAGAAGATAAAATAGATAGATTATAGAAGATTAGAAAATAAATTAAAAATAAATATTAGGTCATTTTAATTAGGCATTGATTGCCCAAAATTTTTCTATTTTATAGTATATACTAGGTGGATGGCCCATGCTATTGCACGAGTTCTCATTGTTTATGGGTTATATGTCTACGTGAAGTTATATTTTTTTGTATATTGTTGGTATATTCTTTTCGCTTAGTGGGATGTGTAAAAATATAAGCACACGGGTCATCATCCCTATATGAGCCTTGCAGATATTAAAATTAATTAATTTAATTAAATATATCATTGAAGTGTAGTTGATTAATTAAGTACAAATATAATATAATATTAACTATAGTATGTTAAGTTAGAATGAATAAAATTTTGAATGTAAAAATTAATTTATGTTAAAAAAATCTAAATTCTCACACCATATGACCATGCAATATATTTTTCATTTTGCATTATATATTTAGTGATAGATTTAAGCATCCATAAGACCATAACAAATCTAATATAAAAAATACATTGATATTGTACCTTGTTGTAAATAATCACTATCACTTTTGGACATGCTCTTCAACATTAGAGTTGTCTTAATCTATATTCATACCTTGATACAGAAATAACGTATACTTGCATCCATGCATTTTTGTGTGTACATCCACATATTCTCCTCTTCTCCACTACCAACTTGGCTTCTTGTAAACACTTTTTAAATTTTCCTCTAATCTACCATTTTTTCACTTGTTGTGAACCTGTATAGAGATAGGAGATATTGCATTTAGTTACCAAACCATTTATAGTTGTCAATATGAAGAGGATGAAGTGATTTTTTATATTAGAAAAGTTGGAAGTTTAGAAATGTGAAAGATTATTTAGGAATGTGAAAAGTTGGAAGACTTATTTTATATGTTACAATTGCGCTTTTAATATGAATATTTATTTTGATCATATTTATTTTCTTCTTATCTTTTGATATTTATTCATATGCAATATGTAATGCCAAAAGTCTATTTAAGGTGCAAATTGATGTTCTCATTATCATTGCAAGAGGACTATTTTTGGATTGAATGACTAATAATACCATTCATTTAATTTAATAATTAGATTTCTTTTAATTTTATTATAAATTATTTTTATTAATTATGTATTTGCATTGTTTTTTTATAAGAACACAGGTTAATTTATCAATTTCGATTCTAAATTTATTGTAAAGCTTTATTAATCTATTATAAATTAAAAAAATGCTTAATTTATACGTTTATAATTAATTTTTTTATTATTTCTATGAGCATTGATGGAAAAATAACTCTCTCTATTTTATAAGATATAAATGAATTAGACTATTAACAAACAAATTATAATGAATCTCGCATGTTTTTAAACTCACAAATTATATATATTGGCGCTTCAAAAAGACTAACAAAAAATAGAACCACACCGTAAATCCTAATCAATATTTAAAAGAGGAATAAGGGACTTAAGAATTTGTATGGACATTTGATAATGAGAAATAAGAGGTCTTGGAATTTGTAAGGTCATTCAAAAAAATTTGGTGAATTAAAAACACCTTTTAATGCTAGCTCTCAATGTAAATAACCTTGGGTGTTTTTATATTTGTTTGATATTTCTTTAAATCAATGGAAAACCAAAAGGCATAGCCAAATCAACAAAATGATCACTACAATTGATGTCATTAATGGAAAACCAATAGTCTATTTTTTGGTCAAGGAAAACTAAAAGTCTTTTTAATGAATTGTAAAATTAATAATAAATAAATAAAATTTTATACTCTTTCACCTTAATTATAGATTGGTCATAAATGACAAAAAAATTTCTCATTTATAATGTAGATAGATAGATAGATAGATAGATAGATAGATAGATAGATAGATAGATAGATAGATCATAAATAGAAGATAGATAGAAAGATAGATAGATAGATAGATAGACGGTTATACATTACATTATTCATTCCCATTTGAATAAAATGAAACATGACCAAATACAATTGGTGATGAATTTGTTGGGAGATAAAATACCAGCTTAACAAATTCTGCTTTCAATTTCCTTGACATAAAAGTTTTGTATTTGAATAGAATTATTAAGTTGTACATCAAGAAGTTAATCCGATTAACACATCCATCCATTTAATATATAGAGTCATGTACATCTATCGTTTTTTTAACATAATTAGGAGTTGGAATTCGAAGAGGTTGGTAATTTATGCGGGGTTGAATCAATATTGTAATTATTACACATTAATTACGATGAAATTAATTGTTTGTAACATCTTTATTATTATATCAATTTAATTCAGATAAAATTACTTCTTAGTAACAACCATTGAATATTTACTATATATTTTGACCAAATCAATTCTATGCACCATTAGACTTGACCAATAGAAATAGATACATATTTAAATAAAATTTTGATCATCTATCAATTAATTAAGAAAAAAGAAAAAAATTACATTTATGATGGTGTTTTTTTTTTCACTTGCTCGATCTTGCAAATGAGGCCACTATTCTTAGTCCCTTTAGAAATGAGATTTTGATTTCATCATTGGTTTCACAAACAATGGAGCATAAGTGGATATGTTTTAGTGTAAAGCAAGATAATTTAAAATAAAAATTTAGTTATATTTTACTTAATAATAATATTATTTATATCATATTTTCTCATATCCTCTCATCACTCAACATGAAAATACAACAATAAAATAAATGTATAGTGAAAAACATACAACTAAAATTTATCTAAATGATTATAACATTTTAAATCTCACCTTAATGATCGTAATGAATTATCTCCATTCTATATGTTTGCCAAAAGACCTTCATCCTATTGGGCCTCAAAGTACATTGTTACAAATTAGATTGTCTCATAAAGCACTAAGCAACTCTTTCATAAAATTGTAAAATTATTTTACCAATGAAATGAAATAAAAAGAATCATATATTGTCTTTTGGTTTTAGAGGTTTCAAATTCGACCTCCCTATAAATTTATGCAATTAATTTGAATTTTAAATAAGTTGAAAATAGGAAAAAAAGATTGAGTGCACAAAATGATAATTTATTCTATAAGTATTTTTACAAAGAGTTAAATCTATCTAAAATGTGAAAGAAGGGAAAATATAAACTGATATTGGTAAGATCAAAACCCTTCACATAAATTAATCGAATTAATCTACCATCAAATGATTACCCTAGCACATAACCTTCTCTTCTTCACGTGATCATCAAATGACTCATGGTGGTCCTCATTCACTTTGCCAAGTATTCTGACATGAATGATGTTTTTCACTTACCATATAAATAAAATAATAAAATAATCAAAGTGTATCCAAATATAATACAAGAAATCATATGAAACAAAGGGATTCAATAGAGAAAAAGTACCTCTATTGAATTGTGTAAATCATTTGCTTTTGCACTTCAAGTAACAATCACCAAACATGTCAACTATAAGATTTGGTTTGTAAATCATTTACTTTTTTCCTTCAAGTAACAATCACCAAGTACATCAAATATAAGTGATGTAATCATGCAAAATGAAAGGCTTATATAGTGAGAAAGAGAGTGGAATACGAAAGGTTATATTTTAAATTTGATCTTATCTTTTATTTGGAATACCAAAGGTTGATCTTATCTTCTTTTAATTTTATTTGTAATATCAATGGTCATAATTTAATGAGTTTAAATTCATATTGTAATACCAAAGGTTGTATGTAATATCAAAGGTTACAAAACTTGCTAAAATGAAGTTGCTAAATAAATTAGATATATGTTTTAGGCCAATTGAATGAGTCAATAATTACCCAAAATTTTCTATTTTATAGTATCTATAGATAGATATAGATAGATAGATAGATAGATAGATAGACTTGTCTTTATTAATAACAAAGACAAAAGACAATATTACTACGATTGGTTATTGGTTATTGGTTATTCTTCTTTTTCCCTAGAAATTTACGCCCTAATTTGTTCATGACATTTTTTGCAAAATAATTTCTTTTGATTCATTCTCTTCTTAACTTGTTTTGAGACATACATTTTGGGTTTCTAGTATTCAAAATTTGAATAATTTTCACTTATAAGCTAAAAAGGCTACCATGATCTTAAGATTCCCATATCGATTAGAATGTGTTTTTTTTTTGCCTTAAAGAATAAGTTAAAATCCTAGTCCCTTTTTACTTCTATATAAACTTATCCTTGTTAATAACAAAGGGCAGAAGACAATTTTAGAGCATCCCCAAGAGATACTCTAAAAATTTCTCCAAAATGGGGAAGAAAGTCTCACATTCTCCAAATTTTTTATGTCCTAACTCCAACAAATTCTCCATTTTAAAATTTATATTTTTATCATTAATATATTTATATATAAACTACTATTATAAATTTGAAATTGACCAATTGGGAGAAGACATGATTTAATATACAATTAATGCATTCTCTAAAAATTTTTAGGGATATCCCCAAATTTAGAGAAAGGGATTCAACTTTTGGAGATCTTCTCCAAAATGGAGAATATAATCGAGAATTTGTTGGACCTTAAAATAGGTCCAGAATCCCCAAATGCACCAAATTCAAGAATTTGGAGCATCTGTTGGGGATGCCCTTACTACGCTTGGTTCTTGAATAATCTTCTTTTTCCTAGAAATCTACACCCTAGTTTGTTCTTGACAATTTTTGCATAAACAATTTGTTTTGATTCATTCTCTTCTCAACTTGTTTTGAGACATACATTTTAGATTTCTAGTATTCAAAATTCGAATAATTTTCACTTATGAGCTAAAAAGGCTATCATGATCTTAAGTTCCCATTAGAATGTGTTTTTTTAGTGAAATAATGGTTGTCATAAAATTTAATGGTTGGGAGTAAATATGGACGACAATAAATCAAGATTGAAAATGATTTGGAATTAAATTGTAATACATTCATTGAAATTGATTGGCTTTTAATTCATAGAATGAGAAAGGTGGGGTCGAAGTCGTGTCTCTATCAACGTGAAGTAAAGCAAGTCCCGCTAATTGAATGTGGTATGCTTGGCTAATTCTAAAAAGGAAAATTCCTTTTGGTGTTTCTAAGTTATTGCCTTTTCCTTTTGGTGCCCAAGAAAAAAACTTATTCCTATTGGTACCCTTGAGGTTTTGGCTTTTCCTGTTGACGCCCCTCTCCGGCTCAAATTAGCCAATTTTAAGCTTACCATTATGTTTATCATCCTTAAATTATTAGGATTTGACTATTAAAACATTAAAATTCATAACCAAAATACATCAATTTGAATTTTTAAACAATTTTGTAAACAACCCCTTAAAATAGAGGATTGTTTAAAAATTCAAATTGATATAGTTTGATTATGAATTTAAGTGTTTTAAGAGTTGAATCCTACTAATTTAAGGGTGGTGAACATAATGGTAAGCTTGAAATTAGCTAATTTGAACCGGGGAGGGGCATCAACGGGAAAAGCCAAAATCTCAGGAGTACTAAGAGGAATAAGTTTTTTTTCTTGGGCACCAAAAGGAAAAGGCAAAACCTTAGGAACACCAAAAGAAATTTCCCTTGTAAAAATGTGGCATTTGAAAGTTTGGAGTTCAACAGGTAGAATGTGAAAGCAGATTTCCGATTTGCTTGAATCCTTTGAATTCGGCCTCTCAAGTGGGCTTTGGGCAAAAAGGGGGCGATGATGGGATGGAAAAGAGGCCCAAGGCTACTTGAACGCTAGTAATTTGCCCTTGTCATGCAATCATGCTTCAACTTGGCATGGAAAAGATCCAAAAAGGATGCTAGTGGAATCAATTTTATACCTTTTGATTCCTTTCCTTGTCGCATTTATGAAACGGTTTAGCTAAAATGGGTGCAATGGCATGGCATGGCATGGCATGAAAAGTCTAGCGGAGGACAAAATCGAATAAAACGACAAGTTCACTGCCATAAACGAGCATATGCATATCAGATTGATCTACACTTAGGGGAAAGAACACCTATATATCGATAGCTTAAAGTTCACTGCCATAATTATGGTGTTATTCATCCCTACAGCAAATTACAAAACAAACCGACACAGCAAAGCACACAAGCAAGGAGGATCAAATCAAAGACCCCACTCGACAGTCTGTACGTTTTCTCTATTTATACGCAAAAAGAAAGCTGGATTTTTTTACTCATGACTCATGAGAGCAGACGAAAGCAAAAGAGGAACATTTAAAATCATAATTTGGGTGTGCCCACACATACGTTATCTTTTGTGGGTCTGGTGTGGTTTGGTGGAACACCTTTACTCTAAGCTAACATGGATTCCTGCTTGGCTGCCTGAGAGAAGGGCCTTACAAGGGAATTCTTTTATCACCATCGGATGCAACCACCCACCTAACACCAGCAATAATACTTCTCTATTCTCATCAAAGCTGCATCATCCTCATATCATTCATCCACTTCATGCCTAGCTAGCTTCCTTTAATGGCTATTTTCACACACAAAAAAAAAAACTAGGCTTCTTCTATATGAAAGTTTCTCTATGGGTAGGCAAACCCAATCAGATCAATCAATTTGGCTGAAATAATCATCTTGACAGTATCTATCTATCTGAAACTATAATATAAAGTATTTACCAGTAAGAATAGTACTGTCAATTGTAAAAAGCAATTGATGATGATGATGAAGATGACTATAGTAAGAGATTAAACGCAGTCATATACTACATACAAGTCCTAATTAAACAACATGCAGAAGGTGAAGCATTACAATGTTCCCCCTCCCTCATCTCTGCCTGTTTCTTCAAGCTTCAACCAAATAATAGGGATGAAATCATCAGCAAAAAAAACATCCGCAAAACAGAAAAGCTACATGCTTTTTCTCCTCCACAGAATACCAAGAAACATGGGCTTTTCTTCAAGCTTTGTTCAAAGACCTAGCAAGTCAGCTTCGGTTAGACTCTTACTATGTGCTTACTCAACCCAAGAATAAGAACAGCAACAACTAAAACAGTAATCTCCCAGCCACACTATACACTGATATGACCAGCAATGCAGAAACCATTAAGAAATATAGACTAATCAGACCATTACCCTTTTGTATATACAGCATACAGGATGGTAAACCAGAAGTTCATCTGGTCAAGGCCTCGAATTGACGATTTAAGCCTCGTGTCTTGGCTCTCTCAGATATGCAAGCAACGTTTCAGCCTGTCAAGTGTTTCAGTATACATAAGCAGATAGAATTCACCAACTTATATCATCATATGGAAATGAAACTACTAATAGAGGCAGACATTATCACATTATCAAATTATCTCGGCTACTTTGAAACTCAAACTTGGTAGAACCAAATAGAGTGAAAGCATTGTATCTCTCAAATTATGGCAATCATTTCTACCATAGACAGCAATTAGAATCATCAAAATCCACACAAGAAGCAGAAAATCACAAACATCCAAAGAAAGAAGACACTCACCTTGTGCTTAGCCCGTGGAGTTCCAGACTGAGAGAGGGACACCAATGGCGGAATTCCACCTTCTCTCACCAGAAGCCCTCTGTTTCTCACACAGTCAGCGCACAGCTGCAACATTGTCATCACCGCAAACTCCTTTCCCTTTTCGGAGCTATCCTCCAACGCCTCAACCAGCATCGGTATCCCGCCTTCCTCCACAATAGCTCTTCTCCCTTCCTCTATCGCCGCCAGGCTACTCAGCACCACCATTGCCTTCTCGGCCATCCCGTTCCCCTGCTCCGCCACCAGCTCAACCAGCGGCTTCACCGCCCCGGCGCTCACCGCCTTCTCCTTGTTCATGTTCACCGAGCACAGCTTGTACAGCGATGTAAGCGCGTCCTTCTTTCCGCGAGTGGATCCGTTGATCAGAAGCAACACCAGAGGCGGAATCGCCCCGCAGGCGCCGATAGACAGCTTGTTATCGTCTACCATCGCCAGGCTCATCAATGCCGCTGCGGCGTTCTGCTTGGATGTCTCGGTCCCCGTCTTCAGCACGTAGATTAAGGATTTCACGGCCCCGGCGCCGGCGATCAGCATCTTGTTGTCCGGATGGAGGGAGAGATTGAGGAGCGCCGTGACGGCGTGCTCCTGAGTCCATGGATCGGTGCAACGGAGAAGCGGAATGAGAGCAGGTACGGCTCCAGATTCAGCAATCAGTACACGGTTGTCCGAACGGTTCTTGGCGAGTAGCCGGAGCTTCGCCGCCGCGGATCTCTTCACGGCCACCGAAGGCGATTGGAGGCCGTCGATGCAGATCTTGACCGTCGGCTGCAGATCCTCCGGTGAAATATGCTCGATAATCTCCGAGGGAAAGCTCTCTCGCTGCAGGAACCCCGCGCAAGGCTCGTGCTCCATGTCCGATTCCTGAGCGTCGCTGTCCTCCGCGGTGGCCGAAAGGGTGGCCAAGCGCTGAAGCTCGCCGGAGATGTCGCTGCTGCAAACGGAGTAGTCGCTGAAGGAGTGAGAAAGCGCGAGAAAGTCCTCCTCCGCAAAGGAGGGGCGAAGGGACTGGTTGGTTCGAGAGGCGAGCTCCCCGAGGCTGAGGTCTACGAAGGAGTCGGTGAGCTTCTCAGAGGCGAAATCGGACCTTCCGGCGGCAGAAGATCCGGCAGCGAAGGAGGAGTAGGTGAGGTCGGCGGCTTCGCCGGAGTAGAGATTAGATCGGACGGTTCTCATGGAGCGGCCCTTCTCCCTCCAAATCCTGGTGGAGGAATCGGAGCAGGGAGAGTGGAAGGAGTAGATGGACTGGATCCGACCCGAATCCGAGTGGGATTCTTCAACCGACACCATGTTTAGGGTTCAGAGGTCCTCTCCACTGATAGCAACGGCAGCACTGAAAATCACAGAGAGGGAAGATGAAGAAAAGAGGGATTTAGGAGGAGAGAGGCGGTGCAAAAAATGGGGGACTTTAATTGCACGGGGCTCGGGTGAGGGAGACGAGGTGACAAGTGACAACCACAAATGGCGATAAAGAAAAAGGTGGGACCCAAGGGTGCCTGATCCAATTTCATCTATTACATCGTCTCCTTTTGTTTGTCTTGTTTCCATTTTGAGCGTCTCTTTTTGTTTATCGACTATCCCCTCTTGTTTTCGATTTGGGTGATTTTTGTTTCAGGTTCTCGGACCTTGCTTTTTTAGCTCTTGATTTCACTCAGCCCCTCTTGTCCCCGACATTCTCTCTGTCTCGTTTGTTTGAGGTATTTAACCTTGCATTTTTAACTCTTTCTTGCTCTTACACGCTTGGGTTTTTAGCTCTTGATCTCTCTGGATTCTAACTAATGCATGCTTTGTTTTTTTGTTTTGTATAGGTACATAACCGAGATGAGTTTTGATTCTCTTTTTGCTGGCAATTCTAGTCCCCTGACTTCTGAGGATTCGGGATCATATGCATGCTCTGATTCTCCGAATTGTGAATGGGGCCATGAATGTAATGGAACACACTCCTATAGTCCCCGACATTCTGATGTGTCTATTGAAGGCCCTCTGCATCCCATTGATGACGAGTGTGTTGAGCAGTGTCCTCCCGAGTCCCCTAGGATTATTGTGATGCCATCTAATGGCGATCTTGAAGATGTTGATTCGCAACTACCCTCTAAAAATGAGGTTGATGATGTTGATGAGGTTGATGAAGTTGATGAGTTTGATGATTTTGATGCCCAGATTAGTCCTCTTATCCTTCCCCTTCTTTCCATTTTTGGCTTGCCTTAAATGTTTGATGTTGTGATGTTGTTATGTGCATATGTTGTTGCTTTGTTTCTGTTGGTGATGGTTGGTTGTGACCCTGATGCAGTGTGTTTGTGCATATGAAAATTGTTGCTTTCTTTGTTTTTGTTGGTGATGGTTTGTGTTGAAACTGTGCTACAGCTGTGCATTTTCTAGTCTGAAACTTTGCTGGCTTGTGTGCATAAATCGGGCATTCATTTTTGGCATTGAATCAATGATGAAATGTTTTTAATCCTGAGATGCAATTTTTTATTTTCACTTGACTTTTGCATGCAATAGGAAACTAGGCTTTGCTGAATGAGGCCATTGTATGTTTGGGTAATGTGAATGACAATTGTTTTCCTTGTTGAATGGGGACAACTGAGATTACATTTAAGTAATCAATGATGAAAATGGTTAAAAACTGAGATGCATTTGTCCTTGAGTGTTCACTTGCCTTTGCATGCTATAGGCCACCAACCATTGCCTGAATGAGGCCTTTGTATGTTTGAGTTATGTGAATTAAAATTGTTTCAATGATGGAACGGGGACATCTGAGATTACTTTTATCAAAAAATCAATGATGAAATCTATTTAAAACTGAGAAACAATTGAGAAATTGTTGTTTCTATGATGGAAAATGAGAAATCTGAGATTACTTGTTCATTACCATGTCAAAAGTGTTTTGCTTACACATAAGTTTACTAATTACACAAAAGTTTTTCTACTTCATTGTTACCCTAGATGAATTGACTGTCTTCTATTGCATCTTCTTAAGTGTCTTCATCTCCCTGGCTAGCTTGAGTCCCCTGAGCATGTTGAGCTGGGTGTTTTGTTGCTTGCTCTGTTTGTGCATCTTGTGCAACCCCATTGATGATGTTCCATGCTTGTATAACTGCCCAACTTGGTGCCTTGACTTGAATTGGTAGATTTTCTTGAGCTCTAAGTCTATTTTTGTTGACATGAGGGAGATCATAGTCATTGCTTCCTTTGGCCTTGATAATCTCATTCATGACATACTATAATGACATCCATACATTTGCTAAAGTTGTTGCTTCTAGCTCATAGAATGCTTGGTTTACTGCCTCTAGCATATAATTAATATCCTTGGGCATTTTCTTATGCATGAGTGACTGAATGCTCTTCAAAAATCCTAGATCTAATATGTTTAAATCTGGACTGTTGGGGGGCCGTTGGAGTAAAATGAATGTGAATCCTTCTTGCCTATACACTTTATGACATTCTGCATCTTGTTGTGTAATGTGTGCCTTTGCATTATCCTGTTGTATGAAGATGACCTTGTGTCCTGCATCTTGTGGCCATTTTTCCTTGATGGCTGGAATAATTTGATCAATCAGTATGTGCCTTGTGACTCTTTTGTTAACTGATTCCACTAGCTTTGTTACAATTGTCCCATTCTCTCTTTTTTTTGATTTCCTCTTTGCTGGTTCTTGATATGTAAATGGAAAAATACCTATTTTCCCATCGAATGTGCATATTCCCTCTACATTGAACCTTGGCCTAGCTATTGCAGCTGTAAACATGACTTTGGGAATGAACTTGCTTTAGCAGGCAACTCTGTACTTTCCCCTCTCATGCTGTGCTAAATAGACTCTTTGTGACTTCTTGCTTAAATTAAACCATTTTTCATCTATGTGCACAAAATCGAACATTGAATAGTACTCTCTCTTAGTCTCTGGTGTGCTTCCTTGCAATAGGTTTAAAACCCACTCTAACCTTGTTTTCATATTTGAAAGCTTGAGTCCTGGATGGAGTGAATTTGTATGTGGCTTGATTTGTTTTCTTTTCACCAATCAATGGCAAGCACTCTTTGAAATATCCAGTTGGGCTGCCAAATCCCTAATGCATGACTTATCCCCCATGCCTATTTGTGTGATGACATTAGCTTGAATTTGAAGTTTTTTTCTGCCACATTTTGTGGTAATTTGTACTCACATTTGGCACTTGCATTACTTGTTGTTGTTGCTTGCATGTGTTCCATAGCCTGGAAATTGTCCTTGTTGAGATACTATACTTATTTGCAATATGTTGTACTGCATTCCTTGGAAGAACTCCTCCTTTTGCCATGTGTAAAAGCTGCATCAATATTTGCATTTTCCTATCACTGTTGAGCCATGTAGTGTATGGTTGATGATGTTGATGTGTCTTTGTTGTGCTTTGCCCTAAAGATGGTTGATGCGCTTGTGTTTCTTCATTGAGCTGATGAAAAAGAGAATCTTCTTCCATGTTCCTAGCTGACTCATTAAAATCAAATGTGTTTTGTCCCTGTTCATTTATGGCATCACCATCTGGTGGGGGGAGCTCATTTAAATCGAAGGCTGAAGCCATAACTACCGGCAATGATGCACTTTAATGAAGCTGAAGAAGTAAATGTAAAGTGGAAGAAGTAAATGTAAAGAATTTTTTTCTGAATATTCTTTGTTCTGGTTTTGTGTTTTGGCAGAGGAAGAGGAAAATGTAAAGTGTTCTTTGGCTTATTTTTAAAGAAGAAAGTGAAAAGGTGGGGTTAGGGATGGGGGGATTCGTGTGCTTTGGAATACTTGATTTCTATTGGTTGAAATCTATGTGGGAGGATTGTTCCCACTTTTCTTACATAAAAATTCAGATTACTTTTATTTGAAGTACATGAGCTGTCTCCAATTTACTTTACCCATCTGACACATTCCACTTGCTTTTTGCTTGCCTTAAATATTGTGCTCAATGTACTATCGGAAGAACAAAACGGGACAGAGGGAGTACTACGTTATTTTAAGGGAAATTCCGGTTGGTACTCTCGAGTTTTTGATTTTTTTGAGTAGTGCCCTGAAAAACAACTCATTCCGAGTGGTATCCCTGAGCTTTTGCAAAATTCCGGCTGATGACCTTACATGTAAATTTTCGTTAGTTTATAGCTAAATTAGTATGTTTTCTAATGAAAAAAATATTTTTGTATTTAATAAAATTAAATAAAATTTTAATTTAATAACAATGAAAATAAATCATATAAAATATTAAAATAAATTTTATTATATATATATCAAGTAGATTTTATGTTGTATAATTCAAAGTTTTTAAGTTAAAACCAATAATATTATACTATTTTTTATTAAAATAAATATATTTCAAGATTAAAATTTTCCATGTTTTTTATATAGTAATTTTGACAATATTTGAAAAAATGATAGAAATTAAAATTTTAATGTAACTTGAGGAAAGTTCTATTACTTTTTTTAAAAAAATTAAAATTATTACATAAAAGATAAAACCTACATGAAAATTTTTAATCATATAATATATTTTTTGTAATGTAAATATTGTAAAAAAATTTAAACTTAAAAATTTTAAATTATACAACATACAATCTACTTGAAATATATATATATATATAATATTTTAAATATAATATTTTATATGATTTTTTAAATAGTTATTGAACTAAAATTTGTTTTAATTTAAATAAATACAAAAATATATTTTTTTCCATAAGAAAACATACCAATTAAGTTATAAACTAACGAAAATTTACAAGTAAGGGCACTAGCCAGAGTTTTGCAAAAGTTCAGGGATAATACTCGGAATAAGTTTTTTTTTCTTCAGGGCACCACTTGGAAAAGCCAAAAACTCGAGAATACCAACCGGAATTTCCCTTATTTTAAGAGTTAATCCTAATATGAGCAATCCTAAAATTCCGGGCGCAACATGTAGGGGAAAACATTGGGAAGGTTTTGAAATTGACTATCTCGGTACCGAATATGATACAAAATCCACCTGATCAAGACTAAATTGGATAAAAACCCGAAACTCTCCCAAGTCCCAACAATGAGAATATAAGAGAATTGTATTGATGTTGAGAAGATTATTTATATAGGAAATAAATCCTAGTAGGATCTAAAAATAGTCTGATATGTAATCCTAACAAGTAGATAAAATATAGTAATCACTTTGAGTCTAACAATGTGACCAGAATAATATAAAATATGAAATATCTAAATATATTGTCAATATTCCCCCTCAAGTGAGACGATCAGTGGATAGACGAAACTTGTGAATCAAGGTTTGAAATCTCGGTTTGAGCCTTTGTTAAAATATCAGCGAGCTGGTCTTGTGTGGAGATATGAGAGAATTATAAACGACCATGTTGGACGTGTTCCTTGACAAAGTGAAAGGCAATGGCAATGTGTTTCATTCTAGAGTGGAACACCGGATTGGAGCTCAAGTGTGTGGCGCCCACATTTGTAATATCTGCAATATTCCAAGGTTTCTAAAACCATTATAATATAATTTTATAACCCTTTTCTCCATATAAAGAGAATTTATAATATAATTTATAACCCTTCTTCTCTATAAAAGAGAATTTAAATAATTTAAATAAATAAAGTCAAGAATGTATTATAAAGGATTTTGAAGGCTTAAAAGCATTCAAATAAAAATAATGCCTTATTAAAATTTGAAATTTTATTAAATAAAGGAGTGTAACAAGCTAAAAATAAATACAAGGTAATTTAAATAAAAAGGAGTCAAGAGACAAGATTCGAACCCAAGACCTCTTGCATATCTCTCTCTCACACACACTCCTCAAACTGCTAGGCCATTGTGACTTTCTATTCATTTACCCAACCTTTTGATATTAAACCACCTTTTCTTCTTCTTCTTCTTCAAAGAAGACATCACAATTCTGTCTGATTGAATTGACGTGCTTCCAATGCATGCCAGTGGAGCCTCTTCTTCCCTCAACCTTCCTTGCAAGACCATCCCAATTGCATAATCCAACATCATCATCAAACTAGCACAATCATGGCCAATAGACATCAATCTTCCTCATCTCCATTGGTGAGATTCCATAGCCATGGATCACCAATTTGGCCTCCCTTGCCTATATAAAGGGCTGATTTCCTCACTAGAATTCACACATCTATTCTCTCTTCCTCTCTAGCAACTTGTTCTACTTGATTCATGAAAAATCAGCCACAAAAATCCCCTTTAATTTCTGAATTTTGGCCCCAAAAATACCATTGTTCACCCTCCAAAGCACCACCAAGCCACCTCCTCTTCCCCTTCGGACCACCACCGGCCACCACCTGATCGCCTAAGCCCCGCCGCGCGCCGCCCGAGCTGCAGCCGTCCCTTCTGGTGATCGCCGCCCCTGTTCGCTCCTCCCCTGGGTTCCTTTGTTGTACTGTATGTACAAATCAGTAGAAGAAAGGTCCAAATTTTATTAATTTAATTCCCATTTAATTTAATTAATTTGTTCCCATGAAAATATTTGCCTTATGTTGATTTTTGCTAGAATAAATTAACTCATTAAAAATCCTACAAGATCATGTTAGTTGTTTGAGATAAAAATCAAATAGGTAACTAGATAAAGTTTCTACCTTGTTTATTTGCTTAATAATTAAATAAATCCCTAGATATGGATTTTTATTAAATAAAAATAGTACTTATGTTAAAAGTATTTTATATATAAATTACTTTTGTTATAAAATATGGAGCATTTAGTTGTTAAAGATTATCTTATAAGAAGATTATAAAAGATATGGAAAAAGATATTATAATAAAAATATATCTCTAAGTATAGTAGATTTAAAGATATCATAATAATTTAGACATGAGTTTTATTAAATAAAAATGGTAGATATGATAATAGTATTATATATATAATCTACGTATATATATAAAAGACGCAAAGAAATAATATATAAAGGACACGTATAAATAAATTAAGTATTAAGTATTAAGTATTAAATTCATGTAGTCGTGCATGACACGACAAGTATAGTTACTTAATGTAATAAGAGTATTAAGCATGCTGGCTCCTTAAAAGAAATATTATATAAAGGACATAATATATAGAGTCCGGTTCAGGTGCGAATGGACGCTCATGTGCGAAATAAGAAAGAACAAGAGCCGTTGGATCAAGAAAAATCAAAGACGTTGATCATTTCACTTAAAAAGGGGAAAAAATAGCACGGACAAATTTTTGGCGAATTATTCGCGTATTTTTAAAAAAACGGAAATAGGACACGCGCCTAGATTGTTCATTGAAAATGTGGATTTGTTCATCAGTATTGTGGATTTGTTCATCAATACTACGGATTTGTACATCAACAATGTGGATTTGTTCATCAACACTTTGGCATATTTGTTCATTGATTTTGACATATTTGTTCATCGATTTGTGCATATTTGTTCATTAGTAACATCAATTTGTTCATTGGTTTATCCATATTTGTTCATTGATACATGCATATTTTTTCATTTTTATATTCATATTTGTTCATTGGTTTTGGCATATTTGTTCATCGGTTTGTGCATATTTGTTCATTAGTTTATGCATATTTGTTCATTGCCTTTTCATATAATTGTTCATTGCTAGATGCATGTTTGTTCATTATTAACCTCTTAGCATGCACCATATTATTGCAAAGTCAGATTCTTTATCTATTATTCTTTGTATTCAAGTTTCTAAATCAAACATATCTTGTTTAGGTACTACATTGAGCACTTCATTCGTATTGACAAGTTAGCCTTAAAGCACTTCATTTGTATCCTTTGCATTCAAGATAGCTTTAAAAGCACAAAATAAATACAAAAAATGCACAAATAGATAGTCTTAAATGTACAAGTTGATGATATTAATAGTCCTAAATGTACAAATTGATGGTATTGACACATAGATATAAGTATAATCTATTCACAAATAGGATATATCAATAAACAAACAAGGTTATATCAATGTACAAATAGAAGTATATCAATGAACAAATATGGGTATATCAATGAATAAATAATGGTTTATCAATGAATAAACAAGGTTATATTAATGAACAAATAGTAGTATATCAATGAACAAATATTGGTATATCGAAACTAATTATATGTGCATCAAAAACTATATAATATTGTATTCATACACATAAATAAGGTTAAAAAATAAAATTAAAAATTAAAAAAGTTCAAAATCGATGAACATTGTTATCAAAAACTCGATGCACAAATAGTTAGTATTGATGAACAATTGATCAATATTGATGAACAAATCGCCAGTTTCGATGAACAAATTGGGCGCGTCTCATAAAAACGTATTTTTCGAAAAATTCGGGAATAATACGTCCATGTCGTATTTTATTGAAAAATACGTGAATAATACGGGAAAAATTTACCCGTGCCGTATTTTTTTTAAATGAATGTTTAATTAGGGTCGTTGATTTTTTGGAAGGAACGAACGAGATTTATTCTCAATTCTCACCTGGGCGCCCATTTGCACGGAACGAGATTTATTCTCAATACGTGAATAGTACTATCTTAAATTTAAATAGGTTGTATGCTCTTGGTTATAAAATAATATTCTAAGACATGATTCTATTATTATAACCTAAAGATGTATGGGGGAAATTATTTTTAAGATAATAAGATTACTTTATCATCATATCATATCTATGGAAAGCTTACTATATAAATTTGACTAGAAATTCCTATTAATGTAAAGTACTAGCAAAGGACACATATTAATATTTTTATCTCTATTTAATATTACATGTCTTTTAAATGAGGATTTAATGAGAAGATATTAGAATAAGATCATGTCATAAAAAGATATTGTTTGATAAAAAGATAATATTATAATAATACTAAGAATAAAAGATATTTAATAACAAGGGTAGTTTGGACTATGTACTTTATAAGAAGAATTTTATAAAAATAATATTTCTTATAATTATGAAAAGTATGTGTTATGATTTTAGATAGATATTTCCTTACTTAGTCTAATGATAGAATAAAAAGTTAAGTGAAAAAGAATTATTTTAATAAATGAAATAAAGTTGTTTCTTGATTTTCAAGAATGATAATGAATAATATTAAAATAAGAATTTTTTTGGAATAAAAGGATATTACAATATTTGAAATAATAATAAGAAATATTATTATTTTTATTCACATCCAACTACATTATCAATATAATAATTTCGTAAGTTCATCTTTTAAGAAGAATAAAAGAGATATTTTAAAACTTTATAAGAATTTGAGAATTCTTAATAAAGTTATCCGTATATCTCGTGTCATTAGGTTGAGCCTCCATTCCGTTACGAGAACATTGCTTTCCACTCGATTGTTAATACAAAATCTTACACTCTAAGGCAAGTGAAAATTCTCTTTGTAGTCTTAATAAATTCGTTTCGTGAAATTTATCGATGTTAGGAACAACTTGTGTGCTAATAATAAATGAACCTAGGAATATCGATTGTTAGAAATAATGACCCATTGTTATCGTTATTCCGTTATTTAATATTTGATAGGACTATTATGCTAGTCTTGTTTGTGACCTTGATTGTTTACGATCTCGTTTAGAGATCGGTTTGAATGAATCAGTGAGGGGTGCGGGACTAACCCGAGACCTCTATATAACCTACTAAGTCGTATGCCTTCGTGCTTAAAGTACGACTTTCAAGATCATGATCTATGTCCGCTCCTACGCAACGGAGGGATGAGTGGCACCGTAGCTAAGTGTCGGAACTGGGTTCCCTTCAGTGGTCCGAGCCCATGCATGCCCCCCACACTCTTTAAAAATCATTAACGTAATTGAAAGTTTTCATCACGATATAAGATAAGTGCCAAAGAAAATTTAAAAGGAATCAAAACCGGACCGGTCTCAAATCATCGATCTGGCTTTCGGTTCGCAAGGGCGCGAGACAAAACTTGTTTGAATTAATAACGTTCCCAACATACTTTCTACTCTAAGAAGTCTACAATCTCGTAGTTCTTCTCTCGATTAACGAGCTATCTCCTCTCGAGATACACTATTCTCCGTCCTGATAAGCCCCACATAAAGACCTATACCTTAATAGACATCCCGATAATATCTCTCTCGAATTTTAGAAATTACCGAAATACCCTTGAGAAGTTCCGTTCCCGCTTGCTTAGTCTCTTAGACTAATTCCTCTTTTCCGCATGTTTGCCTGGCATTTTCTCGCCCCTCGCGAATTATGTCAGAACCTAGGAACCCAAGCAAGGCGTAGGTGAAGTCGCAACAAGAAGGAAGGGCAAGACTCGTGAAGATGTATTTTCTGTACCTTTTGGTTTATTTCTATTTATGATGCAAGAACAAGTTTATGATCTCTTTAATCAAACTCCATTTTTGTTAAAGTGTTGTAATGAAAGTTGTACGAACAAAGTCTCTTTTGAGAGCATCATTTTTATTGTATAAATTATGTCAATTTCCACATTCTATGAGTTCAATATCATTCTAAAAGCCTTGGGTGACTTTGGACAGTAAAGTCTGAGGCCACTGTCGGTAATACCCAATGTTGTAAAATAGAGGTGTTACAACATTGCCGTAGTACAGTATAGGTGTGCCGGAGTGTGCATGACCTAATTCTGAGATCAGGGATTGCACCCATACTAGTTCAGAAGTAGCGTCAGCGAGAGCTTTGTATTCGGCTTCTGTAGAAGATTGAGCAAAACTCTTTTGTTTCCTAGAGCTCCATGAAATTGGAGTATTATGATGTGAACCCCATTAAGGATTCACGAGAGGATCTTGAACTTGGACTCGTAATTGGTCTTCTCACGAATCGAACCGATAGATTTGAGCCGAATAAACGACTAGACTTGGTAGGGAAGAAGTGATAGGATTTGAGAAGGTGGCTTCTTTTCACGGAAACCGGAAGAGTATGGGATTAAGAAGAGAATTGTGTGACGCCTTAAAGAGATAGTTTTGGAGAAATCTCGATAGAGTTTTGTTATCAATAATCAAAGCGTAAGAAACATAGGAGGGGGCGTGCCTCTTTTATAGAGTATAGGGCACGCCAAAACCTAGCAAACTCTAGTGGCAAGGGCGCCTTCTCCGAAAAAGAAAGCGGAGGACACGTAAACAGCTAAATGCGGGTTCTAGCTATGCTCCTCCCCTCATCGTGAATGAATAAAAAAGAACCAACATATGGGGGACGCACGCACACGACCTCTTTTATAGAGAAGAGGGCACGCCAAAACCTAGAAACATAAATGGTCACGGTGGCCTAGTCGCGAGTGTCGCGACAAGCTCGTGACAAGGCATCGGCGCGCCAAGGACATATCGTGACACGGGAGAGACCCGACAGGACTTCAGCGATGTCGGGGCTGGTGCTCATCCGAACCTCGAGTGTCGAAGTCGAGGCGCACCAGAACCTCAAGTTCCCGCGCCGGGTTGGCCCGACGCGACATGGGCCTCGGTAACGGCGGCTGACACAACACCGAGGTTGAGGTTCTCGGTGCCGCGGTGCATGGAGTCGGCCTGGAATGGCGGCGCGCCTTCGATGAAGGAGACGCACCGTGAGGGGCGCGCGCCGGTGGATGCATGTGGCTCGCGTAAGCGCGCACGACGAGTGATGCCGTGGCTCGAGCTATGGCACGGGTCCTGGCTCGAGTGATGGGTCCATCGGAGCGCACGGACAAATCCTCCTCTTCTTGGCTGGCGGTTGAAGTGGGGCTCATATCACCCTCCCCCTTGGGTGGGAAACGTCTCCGTTTCCTTGTCATGATACTCGAGATCCACATAGGGAGAGAAATCTGAGACATTATAGGAAGCGGACACGTTGTACTTGCCGGGGAGGTCAAGGATGTAGGAGTTGTTGTTGATGCGCCGGAGAACCATGAAGGGGCCGTCTCCTCGTGGATGCATCTTCGTCTTCCGGGCCTCGGGAAAACGATCCTTCCGAAGGTGGAGCCATACCAAGTCGCCGGGCTCGAAAATCAAATTACGACGCCCCTTGTTTTGTTGGGCGGCATATTGATCCGAGCGCTTGAGAAGTTGCGCCTTGGTTCGCTCGTGGAGGCGGCGGATGTGGTCGGCGCGGTTGGCCGCGTTGACGTGCTCTCCGGTCTTGAATGGCAGCGGCATAAAATCCATGGGCGTGCAGGGATTACGCCCGTAGACCACCTCGAAAGGTGTCATCTTCGTCACAGAGTGAAAGGACCTGTTATAAGCAAACTCAACATGGCAAAGTAAGTACTCCCACCGACGTGGGTTTGCCTTGAGCATCGTCCGAAGAAGAGTGCCCAAAGTCCGATTGGTCACCTCAGTCTAACCATCGGTCTGGGGGTGATAAGCAGTAGAAAATAGGAGTCGTGTTCCCAACTTCCCCCAAAGCGTTCTCCAAAAGTTGCTGCAAAATTCGTTATCCCTATCACTAACAATAGTTCTAGGAATACCATGTAGCTTCACAACATGTTCGAAGAACAAATTAGCGATTTCCACCGCATTATTAGTCCCTTTACATGCAATGAAGTGGGCCATTTTGGAGAACCGGTCCACGACAAAAAAAATGGAATCCTTTCCACGCCTCAACATTGGAAGGCCCGTGATAAAATCCATAGAAAGATCTTCCCACGGGGCATCGAAAATAGGAAGGGACGTGTAAAGGCTATTACGCTCCGATCGAGACTTAGCAGTATGACACGGCACACAACTTCGATAATACTTGTTAACATCTCAAGCCATGTGAGGCCAGAAAAAATGTTCACGAAAGTGTTGCCAACGTTTTGGCTATGACAAAGTGGCCTCGACCATCATGAGCTTCTTGGAGCAACAAATGTCTCACCGAAGATGCCGGGATGCAAAGCTTCTCAACTCGGTAAAGATACCCATTGTCTAAGAAGGAAGACTCATGGACTCTTGAATGCTCAAGGTTTTTAATGATTGAGGAAAAATACAGATATGAGGCGTATAATTCCTTGATCATAGCAAACCCGAGCATTTTGGAATGTAACTGGGTTAATAGAATGTACCTCCTAGAGAGAGTGTCGGCGACGACGTTCTTTTTGCCTTTTTTGTGCGCAATGACATGGGGAAACTTCTCCATGTACTCAACCCAGCTTGCGTGGCGCCTATTCAGAGTCGTTTGACTCTTGAGATAAGCCAAGGCCGCGTGATCCGTATGAATTACGAACTCGCTTGGCCAGAGATAGTGTTGCCACGTCTTTAGGACCCGAATAAGAGCGTAAAACTCTTTATCATAGGTCGGATAATTCAATGTATCCCCTGCTAGCTTCTCGCTAAAGTAAGCGATTGGCCATTGTTCTTGAAGGAGTACGCCGCCAATACCATAGTCGGAAGCGTCACACTCGATCTTGAAGCGCTTGGAAAAGTCCGATAGTTGCAGGACCGGGGCGCGACACAAAGTATCTTTCAAGGCCTCGAAGGCGGCCTCGTGATGTGGCATCCACTTTGTTGTGGCTGCCTTTTTGGTTAAAGAATGGAGTGGCCCGGCGATAGAACTAAAGTCCTTGACAAATCGCCTATAAAAACCAGCTAGCCCCAAAAAAGAATGAACCATGGTCGGGGTCGTTGGGGTTGGCCTCTCACGGATGGCCCGGATTTTGTCAGAATCCACTCGTAGGCCATCCTTGGATACGACGAAACCAAGAAAATTCGTCGTATCCGAGCAAAAAACACACTTGTCCAAGTTTACATACAAATAATGTTCGCGGAGGCAATCTAACACCTGCCTAAGGTGCCCAGCATGAGAGTCCAAAGATCTATTGTAAACTAAAATGTCGTCAAAATACACGACGATAAAAAGTCCCAAAAACTTGCGTAAGACAAAGTTCATCAAACACATAAAAGTAGAAGGAGCGTTAGTGAGGCCGAAAGGCATCACCAACCACTCATAAAGACCGTGTTTGGTCTTAAAAGCCGTCTTCCACTCGTCCCCTTCTTGCATTCGAATTTGGTGGTAACCGCTCCGCAAGTCAATCTTCGAGAACAACACGACACCATGCAACTCGTCTAACATGTCGTCCAAGCGGGGAATCGGGTGGTGGTATTTGATGGTGATTTGGTTGATGGCACGACAATCCACGCACATCCTCCAAGAACCATCCTTCTTCGACACCAAGATAACCGGGACCGCACACGGGCTAAGGGACTCACAAACATAACCCTTGTCCAAAAGAGATTGGACTTGGCGTTGTAGCTGTTGAGTTTCCATAGGCGACGCGCTATATGCAGGCCGGTTTGGCAATGAGGCACCGGGAATGAGATCTATGCGATGCTCGATCCCCCGAATAGGCGGTAACCCGTCGGGGAGCTCGGCAGGCATAATATCCGAGTACTCCTGTAACAAAGAAGATATAGAGGGGGGTAATACATGTGTCTTATCAATAGTAATATTAAGTAAAGGGCACAATAAGAAACAAGAAAAACTCCCCTCGATGTGCTTGATCACATCGCGCCCACGACAAAAGAAGAGGCGGTCTTGCACCGAGCCAAGGACTGGGGGCTCGGCGTCCTCGCTTGTCTGAGGCGCGCCATGGGCGCCATGCTGCTGGCCAACATGCCCTTGCCAGTGAGGAAGAGGGGTGATGTTCGCATTTTTGGTATAGTTTTTGATAGGTTTTCTTTGTTTATTAGGATTAATTTTGTCTAGTTTAGGTTTCGTTTTAAGTGTTTTTAGTTAGTTTTGTATAAATCTGCGAAAAGAGTGGAATCTACGCTATTTTGTGTATTTTGCAGGTTTTAGCGAGGAAAGGAGCTAAATGGAGCTAAATTTGGAGCATCACAGTGAAGGACGGGAAAGTGCAAGATTTAAGAAGTCGAAGCTCAAGAGATCGAGAGGAGGTGTTGAAGAAAAACAAAACCCCAGGCTCGTTAACGAGGCTGTGAAGGGTCGTTAACGAGGCCACGACGACGAAGATTTCGGAGTATTATTTTATTATTCACCGATCCTAAGCGGAAATTTATTTCCGTATCGGTTGAGTATCTTTTTAGAATCTTTATGGGTGATCAGAATATGTATTTTAGGGTTTATATCTTTTTAGATTTTATTTCTATCTTTTAGATATTGTTTCTATCTTTTTAGGAAAGTTTTTATCTTTTAACCTTTTTAGTTTTTTAGGATTTTCTAGTATAAATACCCTTCTATCTAGCATAGAAAGGAGGGGCTTAATTTTGGAGTAGAGTTTTAGAGCTAGGTTTGGAGAAGGAAGGAAGGCCGAAGGAGAGGCTGCCGGATCGGAAGTCGGTGACGAGGTTCGGTGACGACGGTTTCCGAGGTTCGTTGATCGAGTTTGTGGTTCGGTGATTGTTTTGTTTTGGTTTTTCTCTGATTCTCTGTAAGACGATATTTTCGATATTAATTTAAGTTTGAGTTTTTGTTTCAATGTTTGTTTTTATGGAAGTTTTTAGTTTGTTAATCATGAGTAGTGAGTAGTCTATTTTTCTAGGGTCGGGGTTAAGCCCGACATAGTTGAGCATGTTTGATGAAGTAAGATAGTGTTTTGAATGCCTTTTATCTTTATTGAAGTTGTTTGTTGTGCTTAATACCGAAACGGGAGTTGAGGTAATTTGAGTTTTAACTTGATTGAAAGAGAAAGTTAGTAACTTGAAGGTTGATATTGTTTGCAAACGTAAGTTTCAAGCTTTAGATCCAAAACAAGCAATTGAGTGAGTTAGTTTATGAAAATAGATTAATTTACTTGTCTAGTCAATCAAAGTTGATGACTCTATCTATTTAAAGGCATGATCTATCTTCTTACGAATTCTTATGCTTGGCTATGTTGTGGTGTCCCTTATCCTAGATATTTGTTTTTATTGAATTATTTCTGATAAATCTTCATTGCTGAATGCTTGCTTCGGTACCGAGTGTTAGTTAGAATTTTATTAGCTCGTTAATTGATGTTTTTATATTCGGTGGTTCGGTAACGATCCTGACAAGGTCGTTAACGAGGCATCTCGTGAGTGATTGTGCTTGGTTTTATTTGATTTTTATTAGATTGATAGACAAACAACCTTGCTTCCTGTGGAACGATCCTGACTCCACTGTACTCAGCGGGGTCTTGACTTACAAATTTATTTGTTGGCCGAGAAACCCTTTCAACAAGGGGTACCAGGCGCGCCGCTGGAATGGGTCTGGATCGAGCCTGCGCCGTTAGGCAAAGACGTTGTCGCGGTGTGCGCGCAACCAAGCTAACGTTCGGCATCCGAGGCTCTTCCTTCACTTTTGCTTGGTGTTTCTGGCTCGATTCTGTGTTCAATCCAAAATGTGGGGTGTGGGAACCAGGAACGCTGCCAGATTTGTCGCCATGGCCAGAAGCGCCGTTTGTGGTTGCATTCGGCGTGGGCGCGGCCGTGACCTTCTCCCAAGCGTTAGCTTGTTGCCTTTCGGATTCATCCTATAATGCTTCACTCGGAGACATAGGTAAGATGGTCACGCGTTTACCATGGTAATTGAACATATAAGTGTTCAACCGGCTATCGTAAATCACGTGACGGTCAAACTGCCATGGACGGCCAAGAAGGAGATGTGTGGTGTCCATGTCAATGACATCAAATAAAACTGAATCGGAGTAGACACCAATTGAAACAGAAAGGCTAACCTTTTTCGTGATCCAATGGTCACCATCATTCGAAATCCAAGCGAGCTTGTAAGGCTTTGGATGGTCCGATTGAGGTAACTTGAAGTGGTCGACGACCTTTCTTTATTAGAAGTTTCCGCAGCTACCCGAATCAATAATCACAATTAGGTAGACGTTTTGGACCAAATATCGAGTATGGAAAATGTTTTCCCGTTGATCGGTTTGAACGGCCTCCCTCATGCTAAGCGCTCGACACGTCACTAGCAACAACTTGTCAATGCCGGCGTCGATGTCCGATGGTGCGCAATATGCACAGTCTTCAATTGGCGTCGTGTTGTCCTCGTCCGACTCAGCCTCGTCAACGCTCTCGTACGTTGCGGTTTGAACCGAAAATAACACGCGCTTCGTGTTGGGGCAATCCTGTTTCAAGTGGCCTCGACCACCACATTGGTAGCACTCGATGTCTGGAGTTCTTTGTGGGGGAGGGGCTGCCTTGTCACGGTTTTGGCCAACCGAAGTGCCCTTGGGGTCCGTCGCGAGGGTACCTACCTTAGATTTGGAGAAAGAAGGAGTAGAAAACGGTTTAGTACCCAAAGCAGAAGAACTAGGGTTAGAACCATACCTCGTATAAGTGGACGACTTCGACCTCTTATACTGCGTGTAGAGCTCCATGGCCGTGTGTATCAATTGTCCCAAATCTTTGATTGGAAAGACAACCAAGCAATCTCGGATCCATTGGTGGAGTCCCGCCACAAAGTGAGACCGCAATGCCCCCAGGGAAGCGCTTATGCCGGCTTTGAAGAATAAATCTTCTAAGTAATCAAAGAACTCCTCCGGAGTCATGGATCCTTGACGTGCATCTTGGATCAAAATCCGAACCTTCTCCTTATAGTCAGGGGGAATGAATTTCCGCCTCATTATGATAACAAGTTGATGCCACTCGGTTATGGGGGATTTACCCTTTCGGACCCGATGCGCTTCGAATCGGTTCCACCACATACGAGCGACACCCTTGAAATGAAGGGTGACCACCTCGACTTTCTCGTGCTCCTTGTAATGGCAATGTTTGAGCACATGTTCCGTTCCCTGCAGCCAAGAAATAAACTCATCAGGATTATAATTTCCATAAAAATCTTCAAATTTTACCTTAACGTCTCGGCGTGATACATGCGCCGGACGTTCATTATCGGCGCGCCGGTTGGCACACGGATGCGGTGTGCGTCGGCGTCGGGGGCCTCGACCATGGCCTAAGTGTGGCCCGTCGTCATCATCGCTAGGCTCGTCGTCTCCATTGCGCCGAGGGCGCCGCTGGTCCTCACGGTCTCGGTTTTGGCGACGCCGATCCCCATCGCGCCGAGGCCGATCGCGGTTGTCATGGCGCTCTAGCCGATAATACTCCGCGCGGTTCTCGGGCAATTTGGGTCTCGGAATCCAATCCCGATCCCGATCTATCCAGTCCTCCGTATCATGGACCGGAGGGTGGTCAAATTCCTCCTCGGAATCCTCCTCATAATCCGTCATAGAGTCCTCAGAATCCAAACATGGAGTTGTTGGACTTTGATGACCTCGATAATCATTGACATCGAAGTCATCTCGTTCTTGTTTTTCTTTATCTTAGGCGTCGGAATGATTGCCTTTTTCTTGGCTTGTTAACGTCGCCACTCCTCGGAGTCATACTCCTCATCGAAATGAACGTCAACAACCCCTTGTAAATCTTGAGCCTGATTAGTCGGACGACTTTCCTTCATGGACTCCAACCGTTGGATTCCATTCGGGTTAGAATTTTCAACCAACAGACCTTTTCCTTTCTCTTGCGCCGTAGCCCGCGGTGCCGATACGCCATGTGGCGTTACGCTCGGATTAGCGGGCTGCCTATGGATTGTCACGGCTAGGGGTGCTTGCTGTTGCGCGATGAACCTCGAAAGCATGCTTTCCAAGTTGGTGAAGCGTGCCTCTAGCGCCGCGAGGCCAACAACGGGCACCACACCGGGCTGCGGCACGTCGGGCATCCCGAGGATACCTGGCTGGAGCGCCGACAGATTGGGGGGTTGGTTTGTCAACCCTTGTTGGTTTGATTGATCATCTCCTTCCATGCTCCCGTCTCCTATCTCAACCATAGACATGAAAGAGTCAAAAGTTCCCAAACAAGCAAGCAAAAGAACGTCGAGATTTTATAAGGCTCACCACGCAAGTACCCTTAGTTTGCACGAAAAGTACTTGTAAGGGAATGGGAGGCTAAGGATCTCGACTTTGCACAAGAAAGGAACACACAAGAGCATGAACAAACAATGCAATCAAAGTAAGCAAGGAAGAAAGAAGGAGAGAGGCGTCGACTTTGGGGAAGCCTTTGCACGCAAGAGTAGACGAGCAAGGAAGGAAAGATCTCGGCCTAAGTAAGGCGAGATTGTGTCTTCACAAAATAAGAAAGTAAGATATGCAATCAGTTAAAGATATGCAAATCAAGGCAAGATATTATTTGATTCAAGAGAGAGAGAGAGAGTTGCCGAAGATATGGTGAGATACTTGCCTTATTTTGGCTTGTGTATCTCACAAGATCTTTTGAGATCTTTTAAATTTTTTTTTTATGAACGAGTGGATAAAGATTGCCTTATTTTGGCTTTGCTTTTCCACAATATATATATATTTTTGTAAGGCAACTACGAGATTTTGGAGATGTGATCTACCAAGATTCTTGCTCACAATACAACATTGGATATAAGGCCAAATCGGACCAAATCTTCGCACAATAACAAACAAAGATGCACGACACACTCAATCAATTCAATCCAAACACACAATGACGCATGCCAGACTCGAAAACTCAAGTAATGAAACCGATCAAATGCAATTCAGAAGGACAAGGTTGCATGTGTTGTTGTTTTTTTTCGAAGCAAAAACGATGGATTCAGTGGATGTTGGTAGAGATGGCGGAACCTAATGACAAAAAGGATGGTAAAGAAAAAATATTTCGTGCAAAAAACGAGTCAATGAGTGAGAAAGAACATGGATAGATTTGAGGCCGAAGCCTAGACTGGGTTTGAGTGAGAAGTGAAGGGATTGAGAAGGGGGCCTAGTTTGACGTAGGCCAGGAGAATATGGGGTCGGGAAAAGAATAGGGTGACGCCCGGGCCAAAGGGGAGGAGAAACTCGACTCAAAGCTCTGGCTTAATTCATTTTGGACGTAAATAATACAAGGGGCGTGACTCCTTTATATAGAGGAGGCCACACGAAACCCTAGAAGCTAGTTGGGAGTGGACTAGGGTTAGCAACATGCTAGGCCCAACATCCAAGCCCAAAATACTATTAATAGTAACTACTATAAAAGGAAAGGTGCAAAAATCCTAATGGCCTAATGGGCCTTATGATAGCTTAATGGGCTTGTGTCTTAAGCATAAGAGAACACACGCCCAAAATAGAAAAGACGGAAAGTAAATGACGAAAATAGAAATAATAATATAAATAATACATAAATACCCTAAGTCCTAATTCAAGGGGGTCTCCAAGGTCTAGGACGTCTCGGGTCCGTAGGAGATGGATTCGAACTAGGGCAGAGTCGCATCATTCTCCCCCGCTTAGCTTCGAAGTGTCCTCGCTTCGACGTGGGTCGGACAAGGCATGGCTCGGCCCTTCATTTTTTTTACAATATTACAAGATCTTCCACAAACCAAAATATTTTCTTGCAATAAGAAAGCAATAAAACTAAACTATAAATAAAATAAATTGAGATCCTTTATAAGATAAGATCTTGTACAAAAGGGAAAAAAAATCAAAACAAACAAAATAAAAAGATGTAGGATCTTTTATAAGCAAGATTCCTTACAAAATTAAATAATCATAAAAATCGAAAATAAAAGATATGCTCTAACTAAAAATAAACCACACAATCTCGAAAAAATAATCCCGAGATCTTGTGTTTCCGTCTTCGGCACGGGCTGGCACACGGGGGCTGCAACCTTGGCACACTGGTGGCGCGGTTCTGCTATGCCAGGACTCGGATCCTGGCACGCTGGAACTCGATCCTGGCGTGCGACCGTGATGTTTTGGCCCTTTGGAGGGGCAACCAAAGTCCGATTTG
The DNA here is from genome assembly GCA_964016875.1 of Fallopia convolvulus. Taxonomy (NCBI): domain Eukaryota; kingdom Viridiplantae; phylum Streptophyta; class Magnoliopsida; order Caryophyllales; family Polygonaceae; genus Fallopia; species Fallopia convolvulus. The sequence continues at coordinate 47,107,259 of OZ024720.1, read as the reverse complement.
GGAGAATTTTATATGCCCGGACTCGTATCGAAAAGATCTACCATATTTTGGAAGAAAATTGCAGAAAAAATATTTTATTTTTGTCAAAATCAGGCTAGAAGTCGAAAAAAGGATATGCTCAACTGATTCAAGGGCAAGAAATCGGTGAATAAGGCAACTATGAACATGCAACTAGCAAGCAAAGATGCAATTTCACCAAAATCAATTGAAAAAGTCGAATAGGGTTGGGTTTTTTTTGGAGACGGAGCTCGACAATCAGGGCAAGAAATCGGCAAATAAAGCAACTAAGAGCATGCAACTAGCAAGACAAAGGTGCAATTTTACCAAAATCAATTGAGTGAGTCGAGTAGGTCTAAGACGTTTTTTTTTGTGGAGACGGAGAAGGGACCGTTCGAACCGCCTGACGCTCTGATACCAATTGATGCGACCCTAGGGTCACAATGGGCAGATCTAGGCTCGAAATGTTCGGATCTTCTCCTACATTGAGCAACCGGATAGATTTGAGGTCGAAACCGAGACTGGGTTTGAGTGAGAAGTGAAAGGATTGAGAAGGGGGCCTAGTTTGACGTAGGCCCGGAGAATATAGGGTCGGCAAAAGAATAGGCTGACGCCCGAGCCAAAGGGGAGGAGAAACTCGACTCAAAGCTCTGGCTTAATTCATTTTGGACGTAAATAATACAAGGGGGCGTGGCTCCTTTGTATAGAGGAGGCCACACGAAACCCTAGAAGCTAGTTGGGAGTGGACTAGGGTTAGCAACATGCTAGGCCCAACATCCAAGCCCAAAATACTACTAATAGTAACTACTATAAAAGGAAAGGTACAAAAACCCTAATGGCCTAATGGGCCTTATGATAGCTTAATGGGCCGGTCTCTTAAGCATAAGAGAACACACGCCCAAAATAGAAAAGACGGAAAGTAAATGACAAAAATAGAAATAATAATATAAATAATACATAAATACCCTAAGTCCTAATTCAAGGGGGTCTCCAAGGTCTAGGACGTCTCGGGTCCTTAGGAGTTGGATCCGAGCTAGGGCAGAGTCACATCATTCTCCCCCGCTTAGCTTCGAAGCGTCCTCGCTTCGACGTGGGTCGGACAAGGCATGGCTCGACCCTTCATTTTTTTTGTTTTTTTTTTTACAATATTACGAGATCTTCCACAAACCGAATGATTCTCTTGCAATAAGAAAGTAATAAAACTAAACTATAAATAAAATAAAATGAGATCTTTTATAAGATAAGATCTTGTACAAAAGGGAAAAAAAATCAAAACAAACAAAATAAATAGAAATAGGATCTTTTATAAGGAAGATTCCTTACAAAATAAAATCATAAAAATCGGAAATAAAAGATATGCTCTAACCGAAAATAAACCACACAATCTCGAAAAATAATCCCGAGATCTTGTGTTTACGTCTTCGGCGCGGGCTGGCACACGGGGGATGCAACCTTGGCACACTGGTGGCGTTGTTCTACTGTGCCAGGACTCGGATCCTGGCACGCTGGAACTCGATCCTGGCGCGCGACCTTGATGTTTTGGCCCTTTGGAGGGGCAAACAAAGTCCGATTTGGGCGAATTTTATATGCCCGGACTCGTATTGAAAAGATCTACAATATTCTGGAAGAAAATTGCAGAAAAAATATTTTTTTTTGGTCGAAATCAGGGTAGAAGTCGACAAAAGGATATGCTCAACTAATTAAAGGGCAAGAAATCGGCGAACAAGGCAACTAGCAAGAATAGATGCAATTTCACCAAATCAATTGAAAAAGTCGAATGGGGTTGGTTTTTTTTTTGGAGACAGAGCTCGACAATTAGGGCAAGAAATCGGCAAACAAAGCAACTAAGAGCATGCAACTAGCAAGATAAAGGTGCAATTTTACCAAAATCAATTGAAAGAGTCGAGTAGGTCTAAGACGTTTTTTTTGTGGAGACGGAGAAGGGACCGTTCGAACCGCCTGACGCTCTGATACCAATTGATGCGACCCTAGAGTCACAATGGGCAGATCTAGACTCGAAACATTCGAATCTTCTTCTACATTAAGTAACCAGATAGATTTGAGGCCGAAGCCTAGACTGGGTTTGAGTGAGAAGTGAAAGGATTGAGAAGGGGGCCTAGTTTGACGTAGGCCAGGAGAATATGGGGTCGGGAAAAGAATAGGGTGATGCCCGGGCCAAAGGGGAGGAGAAACTCGACTCAAAGCTCTGGCTTAATTTATTTTGGACGTAAATAATACAAGGGGGTGTGGCTCCTTTATTTAGAGGAGGCCACACGAAACCCTAGAAGCTAGTTGGGAGTGGACTAGGGTTAGCAACATGCTAGGCCCAACATCCAAGCCCAAAATACTACTAATAGTAACTACTATAAAAGGAAAGGTGCAACAAACCCTAATGGCCTAATGGGCCTTATGATAGCTTAATGGGTCGGTCTCTTAAGCATAAGGGAACACACACCCAAAATAGAAAAGATGGAAAGTAAATGACGAAAATAGAAATAATAATATAAATAATACATAAATACCCTAAGTCCTAATTGAAGGGGGTCTCCAAGGTCTAGGACGTCTCGGGTCCGTAGGAGCTGGATCCGAGCTAGGGCAGAGTCGCATCATACTACCAATGTAAGGAATGTAACTACTGGTTGAAACAAAGGCATCTTTATTTCCTGCCCAGTCGGCGTTAGAGAATGCATGTAAGACGCAGGGCGATTAAGACGAAATTTTAATGCCATAGTGAAGGGTACCCGCTAGATATCTTAGAAGGCGTTTCAACGCATCCGAGTGAACTGTAGTTGGAGCTTGCATGTACTAGTTGAGTTTGTTGACAGCATAGGCAACCTCAATTCTCGTAATGCATAAATATTGAAGACTGCCAATGACAGTGCGGTAGTTTGTAGGAGACGGTAGAGGATCGTCGGCTTGCACGACAAGATCTGGTGCGACGTCCATGGGTGTCAAGACCGACTTTGCTTCATTCATCTCTGTTTTTACAAGCAGATCATGTACGTACTTTCTTTGAGACAAAACAATGCCATCGGTTCTTGGTAAGACCTCCACACCGAGAAAATAGGTGAGGTTGCCGAGATCTTTAAGAGAGAATTCGCAAGCAAGATTGTGAATGAGCCTGTCTACAACATCTCATGAGGAGCCTGTGATGATAATATCATCTACATAAACTAGCAAATAAATTAGTGTGGACCGAGTTTTCAAAATGAACAAAGATCGATCGGACACTGAGTTATGAAACCCAAGTGTTTGTAGATGAGTTTTGAGTTTGGTTGGTTCAAGTTATGAAAACCCTAGACTATTCACCTCCACCACCTTCTATCCATCCTAAGCCTCCAAATTTTCATCTCAAACCTTTCAGATCTCATTTTATAACATCTTCAAATACAAATAAGCAATTGAATCGTTGATCCATTATGGCTTCTTCCTTGATTTCCTTACTGTTTACTTCTTTGGATCTATTGCGTCACTGATGTCTCTTTCTTTTAGATAGAGCTCTTGTCGACGGTGGCTCTAACCACAAAGTAGAGGATCTGATGTTCTCCCTTTGGAAATTCGATTTCAATCGGCTTGTTTTTTATTGAAGAATCACAATCATATCAGGAATGAACAATTAAACCAAGGCTGAGAAGC